>CM045893.1:1915000-1975000 GCA_025169545.1 Anguilla japonica | reverse complement strand
CTGGTATACATGCTCTGATTTATATTTCATTCTTATATTAGGCTGCTGGGGGTGTGTCCATAGTTCCCTCCCAGATATTTTATTAAGCAGCTAAAAAAAATACAAGCCTTTTCGTTTTTGTATTGTCCTTGCAGAAAAAAAAAACTGGAACCTGGGGAAAAGGCAAACTTAGTTTCGCTATCTTATTTTGCGGAGGGGGTGGGGTAAATTTGAAAATACACCACAGAAAGACGTAGCCTATTGAATGACGTAGACGTGAATGCACCGAGCAGCGGTTTGTTAGCTCGAGTGTTGGAAGGTAGTTTTTAACCAACCATTGCTCAGCCTATTTGACTTCTCCGATGTCTTCGTTCGCCGTGATTAGCTGATTTTACTAAATCGGATCCTATAAATGTTTTGACGTGAATGACAAGACACCACGGGAATTCCCAATGGTTGATTACGGATTATTTATTATTATTATGATCATTACATATTCTTCATGAAATTGGCACGCTTGTTAACCAAGCAAATAAATTAATACAGTTTGAAATTGATTATTATGCAGGCTACGATTTAAGCTTATGGTAATTCTTGAAAGCGTTTACTTTCTCACGAATATACATGAGTTAACGAAATATTACCAAATTAACAAACTGAAAAAGGTCTCTCACCAAAGTATTCACTTATCCCATAATCAACAGTCGTGAACAAACTTGAAATACACGATGTAATCCCACTGCAGACTGCGAGAGCTACTAGGAATATAGAGCTTTAAGCAAGCCTTTGCGCAACACAAACGGAACCAGTGGAGACACGCTACGCGTCGCGCCGTGCTGCTTCGCCGTGCTGCTTACGGGACGGTGGGTGTGCAGGAGCAGGGCGCGCTGGTTTAGTGTCTGCTGAACGAGGAGCGCTGCGTTCGGGGCGGAGGGTGTGCAGGGGCAGGCCGCGCTGGTTTAGTGTCTGCTGAACGCGGAGCGCTGCGTTCGGGGCGGTGGGTGTGCAGGGGCAGGCCGCGCTGGTTTAGTGTCTGCTGAAGGAGGAGCGCTGCGTTAGGGAGGGAGGGTGTGCAGGGGCAGGGCCGCGCTGGTTTAGTGTCTGTAGACTGAGCACAGAGATGCTCAGCGCGTCTGAAGTAAACTGGGGCCTGATCGCCGTACAGCTCCGGCAGCATCACCCCCGTCACCACAGCCGAAAAAACGGGGCCTGATCGCCGTGCAGCTCCTGCAGCATCACCCCCGTCACCACAGCCGAATAAACGGCTGAGGGGGCGGGGCGGGGAGACTGGTGCATGCTGGTAAACTGACACGAGCTGCATTCTGAGGGACTTCCCTGACAAAATGGCCAAAGGAACAGGGATTATGCTGAGAGTTACGCTGTGGCTCAGCCACATTAAACTGGACAGCTACTGCTAACCTCACACCTGCGTGCTAAAGTCACACAAGTTCGCCCAAGTCAGTGGTAACCACCCTGTTCCTGGAAACCTACTCCAACTCTAACAAAGCAAAACCTCATTCAACAGCTAGACATCTCACTGAGCTGCTAATTAGTGCCGTTCTGTTCTGTAGCTGTTCTGTTCTGTAGCTGTGTGGTTCTGTTCTGTAGCTGTGCGGTTCTGTTCTGTTCTGTAGCTGTGTGGTTCTGTTCTGTAGCTGTGCCGTAGCTGTTCTGTTCTGTAGCTGTGTGTTCTGTTCTGTTCCGTAGCTGTGCGGCTCTGTTCTGTTCCGTAGCTGTTCTGTTCTGTAGCTGTGCGGTTCTGTTCTGTTCTGTAGCTGTGCGGTTCTGTTCCTAGCTCTGCGGTTCTGTTCTGTTCTGTGCTGTGCAGTCATTCTTACATAAGCACAGTCCCTTTAGCTGTGCTAAAGACTTCCTCTCAGAGTGACCGTGCCAGGCACAGTTTCACAGACTACAGCGAGCAGGCTGTGCTCCGCTCGGGGAAACTGCGTCACCATTACGCAGTCCGTTACGCAGTCCGCTCCATCTACCAAGTAAGGAAACAGTTTAAAGTGGAATGGCTTTGCGGGGCACAGAACTGCATGTGTCAGAAACACGTCAGGAACACGAACTCCAGCCACGCCCCGCACTCTCCAGCCACGCCCGGCGCGGGCTGCAGGCGGTCCCTGCGATGGGGCCCGCAGGCTCAGGGCTGTGTTTACCTGCAGCCGGTGGAAACACGCAGAGAGCAGGAGAGGTGAGCGTGCGACACGCCGCTGGGGGGGGGGGGGGGGGGGGGACAGCACTCTTGGGTGCGGCCGTATCGAGTGTCAGGAGCCACGGAAACAGAGCCGGCGCGACGGGGGGGGGGGGGGGGGGGGGGGGGTGTCTGAGCGACACCGTCAGCGTGAGTGTGCAGAAAACAGCCCCGTCACCCCCCCCCCCCCCCCCGGCGCAGGGCTGCTCCCCTGCCAGACGCCAACAGCTGCGGTCTGCAGGCACACTCACCCCAGCAGCATGTGCAACAGCCAATCGCACGCAGGGGGGGCTGTGACCTCACTCGGGGGGGGCTGTGACACCAGAAGGGCAGGGCTACCCACAGAGGAACCCCCCCACCCACCACCCCCCCAGGGGTGAGCCCTGCCAGTAGACACTGGGAGATAAGGGGCTGATCTGAGAATAGTGTACACCATGCTTCTGTTAATGTGAGAACCACACCCGGCACGTACACACACACACAGATACACACACACACACATGCGCGCACGCACGCGCACACACACACACACACACACACACACAGATACACACACACACGCACACACACAGATACACACACACACACACACATGCATGCATGCGCACACGCGCGCGCGCACGCACACACACACACACAAACACACACCACACCACACCACACATCATGCACTGTCAACACACGCACTGCACTCACGCACACTCACTCACACACACACACACGCACACACACACAAACACATGCACACACGCACTCACACTCACACTCACACACACGCACGCACACTGCCACACACGCACACACGCACACACACACACACACGCACACACGCACACACGCACACACGCACTCAGCGCTGCAGCGGACAGAGCAAGGTGTGGGCCTGTGTTTGGGGAGCAGCTCAGTCAGACTGAGAGAAGCCTCACCTGGTGGTGTGATGCCCGAGGACCCGCCGCAAACTGGAGGGGGGGAGGAAAGAGGGAGAGAAAGAGAGAAGGGGGGGAAGAGCAACAGATGAGAATAATGGATGTGGCACACAGTCCTGTGCCATGCACACACACGCTCTCTCGGTTTCACATTTACACATACACACACACGTGCGCACGCACACACACACACGCGCACGCACGCACACGCACACACAGAAAGCCATACATGCACACAAAACACTCATTAGGCTCAAAGCTACACAGTAAGAGCAGGAGTGTGAGGACCCAGAGGCGCAACACTGACCACCAGACAGACACACCACACCCCCACCACTGACCCTGCCCCCTCCCCCTCTCCCTCATCCCCCCCCCCCCCCCGCCCCCCCAGCATGGGCGGGGCCACTCACCGGGCGACTCTGCGGCTGGGCGTTCATTGGCTGCGTTGGCGGAGAGTACACGAGCTGGGTGGCAGCATTCTGCCCTGCAGGGTACGGAGACTGCAGGAGGGAGGGGGGAACGGGGGGAGGGGGAGAGAGAGAGAGAGAGAGGAGAGGAGGGGGGGGGGGGGGGGGGTGGGAGAGAGAGAGAGAGAGGGGGGGGGAGACAGGGAGAGAGAGAGATGGAGAGAGAATGATAGAGGGGGGGAGACAGGGGGAGAGAGAGAGATAGAGAGGGGGGAGACAGGGAGAGAGAGAGAGATAGAGGGGGGGGGAAGACAGGGAGAGAGAGATCGAGAGAGAAAGATGGGGGGGACAGGGAGAGAGAGAGAGAGAGAGAGAGAAGATAGAGGGGGGGGAGACAGGGAGAGAGAGAGAGATCGAGAGAGAAGATAGATGGGGGGAGACATGAGGGGAGAGAGGGGCGGGGGGGGGGAGAGAGAGTGAGGGGGGGAGAGTTGCAGAGAGAAAGATAGAGGGGGGGGGAGACAGGGAGAGAGAGAGATGCAGAGAGAAAGATAGAGGGGGGGGGAGACAGGGAGAGAGGGGGTTAGAGAGCCACACGGTCTGACAGAAGCACGTTCATTCACACACAGCGCACAGCCAGACTGAGCTGGTGAGGCTGAGCAGCTGATTGGAGCTCAGGGTGTGGAGGGCGTCAAACTATGCAGGGCACCGCAGAGACAGACTCCCCTACACTGGGAGGCTCGGGGTGAACCCTGCTCTGAGTCAGGGTGAATCCTGCTCTGACTCGGGGTGAAGCCTGCTCTGACTCGGGGTGAACCCTGCTCTGACTCGGGGTGAACCCTGCTCTGACTCGGGGTGAATCCTGCTCTGACTCGGGGTGAATCCTGCTCTGACTTGGGGTGAAACCTGCTCTGAGTCAGGTTGAAGCCTGTTCTGAGTCTGGGTGAAGCCTGCTCTGATTCGGGGAGAATCCTGCTCTGACTCGGGGTGAAGCCTGCTCTGACTCGGGGTGAATCCTGCTCTGATTCGGGGTGAATCCTGCTCTGATTCGGGGTGAAATTCCTGCTCTGACTCGGGGTGAATCCTGCTCTGACTCGGGGTGAACCCTGCTCTGAGTCAGGGTGAATCCTGCTCTGACTCGGGGTGACTCCTGCTCTGACTCGGGGTGAACCTGCTCTGACTCGGGGTGAACCTGCTCTGACTCGGGGTGAATCCTGCTCTGACTCGGGGTGAATCCTGCTCTGACTCGGGGTGAATCCTGCTCTGACTCGGGGTGAATCCTGCTCTGACTCGGGGTGAATCCTGCTCTGATTCGGGGTGAATCCTGCTCTGACTCGGGCGGATCCTGCTCTGACTCCGGGTGAATCCTGCTCTGACTCTGGGTAAACAGAGCTCTGCTTTGTGTGTGGTCAGCCTCCCAGGGGAACCAGCTCAGAACAGCTGAGTCACTCTGCTATAACAACAGAATATGTGCATGATGTGTGTGTGTTTGTGTGTGTGTACACGGAAACAGCAATACAAGAATACAGCTCAGATGCAGTAAGAGCTAAAAACAGACACAATAAAATGAAGGAGTAAACAGAGGAGGGGCTGTACAAGCACACAGTAAACACACTGAACTACTGAGGACCTGCATGCATACACACACTCACACACGTACACACACTCACACTCACACTCACACAGTAAACATACTGGGGACCTACACGCACACGCACACACAGTAAATATACTGAACTACTGAGGACCTGCATGCATACACACACACTCACACACACACACACACACACACACACACACACACACACACACTCACACTCACACAGTAAACACACTGAACTACTGAAGACCTGCATGCATACACACACACTCACACACGTACACACACACACACTCACACTCACACACGTACACACACACACACACACACACACACACACACACACACACACACACACACACACACTCACACTCACACTCACACTCACACTCACACTCACACAGTAAACACACTGAACTACTGAGGACCTGCATGCATACACACACACTCACACACACACACTCACACTCACACAGTAAACACACTGAATTACTGAGGACCTGCATGCATACACACACATTCACACACACACACTCACACTCACACAGTAAACACACTGAATTACTGAGGACCTGCGTGCATACACACACACTCACACACACACACTCACACTCACACAGTAAACACACTGAATTACTGAGGACCTGCGTGCATACACACACACTCACACACGTACACACACACACACACACTCACACTCACACAGTAAACATACTGGGGACCTACACGCACACGCACACACAGTAAATATACTGAACTACTGGGGACCTACACGCACACACACACACACAGTAAATATACTGAACTACTGAAGACCTGCATGCACACTGACTCTATATTATCCACACACACACACACACACACACACACACACACAGTAAACATACTGGGGACCTACACGCATACGCACACACAGTAAATATACTGAACTACTGGGGACCTACACGCGCACACACACACACACACACACACACACACACAGTAAACATACTGAACTACTGGGGACCTACACACACACACACACACACACAGTAAATATACTGAACTACTGAAGACCTGCATGCACACTGACTCTATAGTATCCACACACGCACGCACACACACACACAGCCTCATGCTCACACACACACACACACACACACACACAAACACACGTGCACGCACACACTCATGCTCATGTTCACACACACATGCTCACGCTCATGCACACACACTCGCACTCACGCTCACTCACACTGATACTCACACATACTCACACTCGCTAACGCTCACACACACACACACAGGCCTCTTGGGGATGAGAGTGGCGGTTGACGGTGCTGGACACAGACAGACACGGACAGAGACGCAGAACGGAGGAGAGAGCAGAGAGAAAAAGAAAGGGATAGAGATTCAGGGATATAGAGATAGTGATGCAAACATGGACAGTGATATACAGAAATAGAATGATAGTGAGAGATAGGGTTACAGGGAGATAGAAACAGAGATAGTGATGTAATGAAACAGAAACAGAGTGATGAAGTGATACAGAGAGATATAGAGAAAGATAGTGATATAAAGAGATGTGATATTGTGATACACAAATAGTTCGATCGAGAGAGATAGGGATAGTGATATAGAGATATAGAGTGATAGACGGGGACAGGGATAGGGTGATAGAGTGACAGAGAGATATAGAAATAGAGTGATAGACGGGGACAGGGATAGATTTATAGAGACATAGAGATAGAGTGATAGTGTGATAGTGTGATATAGAAATAGAGTGATAGACAGGGACAGGGATAGGGTGATAGAGTGACAGAGAGATAGAGTGACAGTGTGATATAGAAATAGAGTGATAGACGGGGACAGGGATAGAGCGATAGAGTGACAGAGAGATATAGAAATAGAGTGATAGACAGGGACAGGGATAGGGTGATAGAGTGACAGAGATAGAGAGAGAGTGACAGTGTGATATAGAAATAGAGTGATAGACGAGGACAGGGATAGATTTATAGAGACATAGAGATAGAGTGATAGTGTGATAGAGTGATAGTGTGATATAGAAATAGAGTGACAGACGGGGACAGGGACAGGGTGATAGAGAGACATAGAGATAGAGAGATAGAGAGACTGGCGGCGTTGTGCGGCGCACTCACCCCTCTGTCTGAATCGCAGCTCTTAAGGTAGCGATATAGATGAGCTGTAGATACTGATACCTGAGAGAGTCCGGGGGAGGAGCCGTGGCCGGGGGGCGTTCCCGCCAGGTTTGGGTGTCCCTTAGTGATGTCGTGAGTAGTGTAGGGCGGGCCAGTGGGCCTGGGAACCTGAATCACAGAGAGAGAGAGACACAGTCACACGGCCGAGCGACACGCCTGCCTGTCCCCACCCGCCTCAGGCCAGAGCAAGCGATCAGCAAGAGAGAGAGGCAGGGCTGACACATCACAGAGCAGAGCAATCGATCAGCGAGAGAGAGAGAGAGAGGGGTAGCGCTGATGCATCTCAGACCAGAGCAATCGATCAGAGAGAGGGGTAGCGCTGATGCATCTCAGACCAGAGCAATCGATCAGAGAGAGGGGTAGCGCTGATGCATCTCAGACCAGAGCAATCGATCAGCAAGAGAGAGGGGCAGCGCTGACGCATCTCAGACCAGAGCAATCGATCATTGAGAGAGAGCAGCAGCTCTGAGAGCTCAGCCCAGAAGAGTCACATGAAAGAGAGAGAGAGAGAGAGAGAGGAAAGGCACCTTTCTTATATCCTTATCCCACCTCAGACCAGAGAAATCGATCAATGAGAGAGAGATGTGCGAAGAGTGGAGGGAGACACTTCCTTCCTCTGACATCACCACAGAGACAATGCAGCACAGAGAGGAAGAGTGCTCCACACAGAGAGGAAGAGTGCTCCACACAAAGGGCTTTATTTAGGGAACCACCCAAACAGAGCCAATTCATTCCATCTCCATCGCTACACGCGCGCGCGCGCACACACACACACACACACACACACACACACACACACACACACACACACACACACACACACACACACACACACACACACACACACACACACACACACACACATTCACATACTGGCACACACTCACGCTCAGGTGCAGTAATCTCAGGTGCACTGCAGTAATCTCAGGTGCAGTAATCTCAGGTGCACTGCAGTAATCTCAGGTGCAGTAATCTCAGGTGCAGTGATGTCAGGTGCTGTGTGGACACACCTCCTTTAACTTGCACAGCCCTGTGCCACACACACACTCTCTCTGTCTCATATTTAGGCTAAGAGGCTAATCCTAAATGCTACACTTTCCTGATGTGAAAATGTCCAAGATCAGCTGATCCCGCGTGGGGGGGGGGGGGGTGCACTGGCCGCAGGCCCGGGGGGGCTGACCAAGCGTAAAATCTGCTGATACAGCGCTTCAGGATTAACATTCTCTCTTACAGCTGTGTGTGCACGACCTGCCACCGGGAAGGGACCTCACATCTCTACCATAGAACAGAGATATCACGCACACACACACACACACACACACACACACACACGTACACACGCGCACGCACGTGCACGCGCGCACACACACATGCGCACACACACACTCGCATGCACACTCACAAACACGCACACATTCGCACACGCACATGAACACAGACACACACACACGCACGCACGCACGCACGCACGCACGCACGCACGCACGCACACACTCTCTCATTAGAGAGGAGGTGAACACGGCTGTGTGGAGCATCAGGGGTTAGAGAGGAGGTGAACAGGGCTGTGTGGAGGCTCAGGGGTTAGAGAGGAGGTCAACAGGGGTGTGTGGAGGCTCAGGGGTTAGAGAGGAGGTCAACAGGGGTGTGTGGAGGCTCAGGGGTTAGAGAGGAGGTGAACAGGGCTGTGTGGAGGCTCAGGGGTTAGAGAGGAGGTGAACAGGGCTGTGTGTGGAGGCTCAGGGTTAGAGAGGAGGTGAACAGGGCTGTGTGGAGGAACAGGGGTTAGAGGGGAGGTGAACAGCGCTGTGTGGAGGCTCAGGGGTTAGAGAGGAGGTGAACAGGGCTGTGTGGAGGCTCAGGGGTTAGAGAGGAGGTGAACAGGGCTGTGTGGAGGCTCAGGGGTTAGAGAGGAGGTGAACAGGGCTGTGTGGAGGAACAGGGGTTAGAGAGGAGGTGAACAGCGCTGTGTGGAGGCTCAGGGGTTAGAGAGGAGGTGAACAGGGCTGTGTGGAGGAACAGGGGTCAGAGAGGAGGTGAACAGGGCTGTGTGGAGGAACAGGGGTTACAGAGGAGGTGAACAGGGGTGTGTGGAGGCTCGGGGGTTGGAGAGGAGGTGAACAGGGCTGTGTGGAGGAACAGGTAAGAGAGGAGGTGAACAGGGGTGTGTGGAGGCTCAGGGGTTAGAGAGGAGGTGAACAGGGCCGTGTGGAGGAACAGGGGTAGAAAAGAGGTGAGAAGAGGTGATCAAATGATTAGGGAATCACACTCACACTGTAGACGGCCGCGACTCCGGGCTGTGTGGAAAAGATCCGATCGTCCGTGATTCTGGGGATTCTGGGAAACGGATGCATTAAGGAAAACTCAGCCGCAGTGCCCCCTTCAGGTTGGATGACTCAACAACAGGGTACATTTTTTTTCCTTTTTCCTGAACTGTATTTTCAGTCAGATTTTGGGGAAAAAGAGAGAAACAAGAAATTGTTTAACACACATTCTTTTGAACAGCTTCTTTTACCAAATAAAGTGGAAAATAAGGTCAATTAAACAGTGTACGGACATGCAAAACTAAATCTGGTAAAAAGCAAAAACTAATTGAACTAGAAGACAAGACAGGCCATTTCCACATGCAGACATTCATCAAAAGCCAATAATATCTTCCATGCCCTTTACGTCATGAGATGCAGGAATGTTCCTGACTTCCTGTTTAAATCCCAGCCACTCTTAAGCGTTTTAGTTGGTTAGTGCAGCACCACGTGGCCAATCAGCACTACCCTTGTTCAGTAGCCAGATAGGAGTTCTGCAGCGCCGCCCAGCTGATAGGCACTCAAAAGTATCAGGGTGGTGCGCGAAGCCATTTGGAAGTAATACAGGCCACGCCCACTGCTACCTGGTCCTGCAGCCAATCAGAGTAAAAAGTAGACCGGTTCCTATTCGCCCCATGACCAAGCTTTCCGCAAAGTTTCATTCATAACTTCAAGAAATATCCTAACAGGCAGAGGGACACACAAACCCCGTCCTCCAGCTTCAGTACACAAGAGTGAGCGCAGTGGCAGCAGGACAGGCCTACAGGAGGAACATAACTACAGGAGGGACAGGACTACAGGAAGGACAGGCCTACAGGAGGAACAGGACTACAGGAGAACAGGCCTACAGGAGGAACAGAACTACAGGAGGAACAGGCCTACAGGAGGAACAGGACTACAGGAGGAGCAGGCCTACAGGCCTACAGGAGGAGCAGAACAACAGGAGGAACAGGCCTACAGGAGGAACAGAACTACAGGAGGGAAACAGGCCTACAGGCCTACAGGAGGAACAGAACTACAGGAGGAACCTGTTTTTCACACCCGCACGCCGCTCCGGTCACATGGTTTCAGAGAAAAGGTGGGGCAGGCTCTCCCCCCTCATTCGCTTCCCTCCTTCCTCCCTACTGCTCCCCAGACACACCTGGGGCCGCGTCTCAACCTGGCACCATGGCAACGGACAACAACAGGAGGTTTTCGGAAACCCCAACGACCGCCCCGCTCAGCCTCCCGGAAGGGCCCAGGGACAGTCCAACCCCTTCCCAATTTCTGCCCGTTCCCCGGGAACGTCTCAGAGCAGACCCTGCTTGCAGACGAAGCACAGCAGCCTCCTCTTCCTCCCTCCTCCACAGAGTTCTAACTCAGAAAGAGGCACAAAGGCCAGAGCGTGGCAGCGCCTGGACAGCACAAAGATTTAAGAACAAGGACCCCGTTCAGGAGCACACGTCACACCACAGGCCGGACGGGCCCCCACACCTGCAGCTGCAGAAGCTCCAGACGGGGAATCTCCACCTGCGTCCCCGCGCTCCTCAGGGGAGCCGGAGGAGCAGGCGGGGAGGAGGAGGAGGCGGCCGGAGCAGAATCTGCTGAGTCAGCACAGGCCACGCCTCGGTCTGGGGCCAGCTGGGAGATCGGCAGCGACACAGCTCTCAGCACCGCCTCCAGGAAGACACTCTCTGCAGAATCCATTCAGGCTAAACCCAGAAGACAACCTCTCAGACCCACTGAAACTGAAGCAAGGAGGAGGTTACAGGATTGAGGCTATTCAAACCAGGAAGAGAAGAGAAAATTGCTGCAGCCTGCTGAGTCATACACATATCCTGGCTTCACATCACAGCAGTGACAACATGTGCAAACCCCCCCCCCCAGAAAAAATAAATACATAAACAAAAACTGTATATATATAAATGTGTATATAAATATATATATATAAATATGTATACACACACACAAGTAATAAAAAGAGGCCCACTGGACCAGCTCAGCAGCCTTCCTCTACTCTCCGGTGAGCTGGTGAGCTCTGCCTCATGACAATCACCTATGATGAGAAAAGTTACATTCTGTCCTGAGAACCCAATCACAGCGCTCCCTGTGGATCACTGTCGCTGGCCAATCAGCACCGAATGCACACGGCATGCAAACCAATCAGAGCGCTGCATGATTACACCCAGCTCTGGCTACGGACAGACAAAATACACCTGGTCCGGAAACCACCCCATGGGAGTCATGGCAACCCGAAATCAGACTGGGGAGCATCCCAGCCCCTCCTCCGCTCCCCGCTCAGCCAATCAGGGCCCGTTAAAACCGCTGCTCTTCTACAGCCCATCCCGTCCGGCACCACGCCCTCCCTAACGTTGCCACGGCGACGCAGGGCTCCAGCAGGCACAGGACCAGCTCTGGCCAAAAAGCGTCTCCCTCCAGCCGATAGATACACTCTCACACCATCGGGACATCCCGGGAACAAACGAGTGAAGACCTACAGCGGCAGGAATTTCATCTCACAGCTGAAGAAAAAAACAACAGAAGAGAGAGCCACCAGGCCGTTCTGCCACAGAGTCACAGAGAACAGCAAGAAAAAAAGAAACCTGCCACTGCCTGCCCTGGACAGCAGGTGGAGCAGTGGAGCAGCGCATCCAGGAGGGGTCGGGGGGGGGGGGGGGGGGGGGGGGGGGGGTGGGGGCTGTGTGGAGCCGCCATTGTCTGGAAACGCGGTGGCGGTGGTACAGAACATGCTGCAGACTGGGCTCAAACAAACCCCCCCATCCTCTCTCACAGGACACAAACACAAACCCCCCCCCCCCCCCCGGCAGGGAGCCCCATTCATGTGTGACTGACCCCGTTCACCTCTCTCAGAGAAAGGGGGGAGGGGGGGGTGGAGAAAAGCAAGAGCGAGAGGGGGGGGGGGGGGGGTGGAGTGGAGTGTGGGAGAAGGGAAGGAGGGGAGCAAGGGGGGGGCCACATAGAGAATGACGGAGGGGGAAATGCCAGAGAAAATTAGGGGATATAGAGAGAGGGAGAAGAAGGAAAAAAACAAAACGAGCACAGCCACACTGAGCCTCTATCAGAGCACAGCCACACTGAGTCCTATCAGAGCACAGCCACACTGAGGTCTATCGGAGCACAGCCACATTGAGCCTCTATCAGAGCACAGCCACACTGAGGTTTATCAGAGCACAGCCACACTGAGTCCTATCAGAGCACAGCCACACTGAGTCTCCATCAGAGCACAGCCACACTGAGTCCTATCAGAGCACAGCCACACTGAGTCTCCATCAGAGCACAGCCACACTGAGTCTCTATCAGAGCACATCAGAGCACAGCCAGACTGAGTCCTATCAGAGCACAGCCACACTGAGGTCTATCAGAGCACAGCCACACTGAGCCTCTATCAGAGCACAGCCACACTGAGGTTTATCAGAGCACAGCCACACTGAGGTTTATCAGAGCACAGCCACACTGAGTCCTATCAGAGCACAGCCACACTGAGTCGCCATCAGAGCACAGCCAGACTGAGTCCTATCAGAGCACAGCCACACTGAGCCTCGATAAGAGCACAGCCAGACTGAGTCTCTATCAGAGCACAGCCACACTGAGCCTATCAGAGCACAGCCACACTGAGGTTTATCAGAGAACAGCCACACTGAGCCTCTATCAGAGCACAGCCACACTGAGGTTTATCAGAGCACAGCCACACTGAGTCTCTATCAGAGCACAGCCACACTGAGCCTCTATCAGAATACAGCCACATTGAGGTTTATCAGAGCACAGCCACACTGAGTCCTATCAGAGCACAGTCACACTGAGTCTCTATCAGAGCACAGCCACACTGAGCCTCGATAAGATCACAGCCACACTGAATCTCTATCAGAGCACAGCCACACTGAGCCTCTATCAGAGCACAGCCACACTGAGTCTCTATCAGAGCACAGCCACACTGAGTCCTATCAGAGCACAGCCACACTGAGTCTCTATCAGAGCACAGTCACACTGAGTCCTATCAGAACACAGCCCCACTAAGCTCGGTGCAACACTGCGTTTGATTGACAGGGCCGTTCAGATTCAGGGGAAACGTTCTGAGCGTCTCCTTGCGAACACTGGGAGGGATCACAGGAAGCGATGCGGAATTCCCAGGAAGGGTTCCCAAGATCCTCTTAAACAAACCGCTGCATGACCCCTGGCAGCTAGCGTGTAAACGAGTGTCTGCTCTCTGTCTGCCAGCCCGCTCACTGTGAGTTCTACTGCCCTGGACCCTGCTCACAGAGTGTTCTACTGCCCTGGACCCTGCTCACAGAGTTTTCTACTGCCCTGGAGCCCGCTCACTGTGAGTTCTACTGCCCTGGACCCTGCTCACAGAGTGTTCTACTGCCCTGGAGCCTGCTCACTGTGAGTTTTACTGCCCTGGAGCCCGCTCACTGTGAGTTCTACTGCCCTGGACCCTGCTCACAGAGTGTTCTACTGCCCTGGAGCCCGCTCACTGTGAGTTCTACTGCCCTGGACCCTGCTCACAGAGTGTTCTACTGCCCTGGAGCCTGCTCACAGAGTGTTCTACGGCCCCTGGACCCTGCTCACAGAGTGTTCTACTGCCCTGGAGCCTGCTCACAGAGTGTTCTACTGCCCTGGACCCTGCTCACAGAGTGTTCTACTGCCCTGGAGCCCGCTCACTGTGAGTTCTACTGCCCTGGACCCTGCTCACAGAGTGTTCTACTGCCCTGGAGCCTGCTCACTGTGAGTTTTACTGCCCTGGAGCCTGCTCACTGTGAGTTTTACTGCCCTGGACCCTGCTCACAGAGTGTTCTACTGCCCTGGACCCTGCTCACAGAGTGTTCTACTGACAGGGCTGACCACTGCAGCCCTGGAGAACGTTCCAGATCACGTCTGGCTTTGGCCCGGAGGACCACCCCGAAGCTTCGCGGGCTGTAAATCACGGGCGCCTGTCACGCACGCGTCACACAGGACCGGTTAGCCTGCTGCAGCAGCGGCCTGTAGAACCACGCGTCATTTCATCACCCCGAGCGCTTCACGCACGCGAAACAGCCTTTGAAGGTCAGGAGCAGAACAGGTTTTCCTATAAACGCTGAACCTGCTGGACAGCAGCTGATTTAAAGCAGCTAAATTTCCGCTTCAGAACTACACTCCTCACGCCAGGGCCGTGGCTGAAACTGTCGCTTAAATTCCTCCCAGAATTCCGCTGATTCTTCAGCGTGACGAGTCATCAGAACCTGAGATTGTTCTGTGACTGCACAGAGAGGAAGTCCAGAGGAAGCGTGCGGAATGGGGCCAGGCGTCATTCTGATGCGTACAGGAAGGATCCCGGAGGAGGAAGGAATCGTTTACTGTAAGCACGGTCGGGGACTCCCAGCCCAGGGGGTTCTGGGACAGGGTGCGACACCGCAGGAGGAACCGGAACCCAGCCGTATAGGTGAAAACCGCCACAGCAGGGGCAAGATGCCGACCCGGGACAACTATCGTCCTCAAGGAGGGGGCAACGACCTGACGGCTAAATCCTGAACAGGCACGACCCCTCTGGGCTGTCCCAGTACCAGCAGCGGGATGCGTACGTTAGCGGGAGTTAGCGGGCGAGGGATTAGCCTGCAGGCCCAGGCTGTGCGGCCCCAGCAGAAAGCTTCCTTTGTGGCACCTCAGCGCTCACAGATCTGATCGCGGGTCCGGGGGGGGGGGGGGGGGGGCAAGGGGGGGTAACAATGGCGCTGCTGTTTCGCTGATTCACACAGCCACGACAAGCTGTGTGACCGCAGTGCACTATCAAACACAGACGAGGGCGCCGTGATTTTACAACCCCACACACAGGGACACGGCTTTACTGCTAAACCACCGTTAACCTAAGCCACTGGGTTAGCATAACGCATTATTACCGCTAAACCACCGTTAAATCTGCTGCAGGGTGAAGAGGCCAGTGGGTTAGCATAGCATTACCGCTACCGCTAAACCACCGTTACCACTAAAACCTGCTGCAGGGTGAAGAGGCCACTGGGTTAGCATAGCGCATTATTACGCCGCCTAAACCTGCCAGGGTGAAGACCAGTGGGTTAGCATAACGCAATACCGCTAAACCAACGTTAGCCTGCTGTGTGCTGCAGGGTGAATAGGCCAGTGGGTTAGCATAACGCAATACCGCTAAACCGCCGTTAGCCTGCCATGTGCTGCAGGGTGAAGAGGCCAGTGGGTTAGCATAGTGCATTATTACCGCTAAACCGCCGTTAAACCTGCTGCAGGGTGAAGAGGCCAGTGGGTTAGCATAACGCAATACCACTAAACCACCGTTAGCCTGCTGTGTGCTGCAGGGTGAATAGGCCAGTGGGTTAGCATAGCGCATTATTACCGCTAAACCGCCGTTAAACCTGCTGCAGGGTGAAGAGGCCAGTGGGTTAGCATAACGCAATACCGCTAAACCACCGTTAGCCTGCTGTGTGCTGCAGGGTGAAGGGGCCAGTGGGTTAGCATAGCACATTACCGCTAAACCACCGTTAAACCTGCTGCAGGGTGAATAGGCCAGTGGGTTAGCATAGCGCATTAACCGCTAAAACCACCGTTAGCCTGCTGCAGGGTGAAGAGGCCAGTGGGTTAGCATAGCACATTACCGCTAAACCACCGTTTAAACCTGCTGCAGGGTGAAGAGGCCAGTGGGTTAGCATAGCGCATTACCGCTAAACCACCGTTAGCCTGCTGCAGGGTGAAGAGGCCAGTGGGTTAGCATAGCGCATTACCGCTAAACCACCGTTAAACCTGCTGCAGGGTGAAGGGGCCAGTGGGTGCATAGCGCATTACCGCTAAACCACCGTTAAACCTGCTGCAGGGTGAAGAGGCCAGTGGGTTAGCATAGCGCATTACCGCTAAACCACCGTTAGCCTGCTGCAGGGTGAAGAGGCCAGTGGGTTAGCATAGCACATTACCGCTAAACCACCGTTAAACCTGCTGCAGGGTGAAGAGGCCAGTGGGTTAGCATAGCGCATTACCGCTAAACCACCGTTAGCCTGCTGCAGGGTGAAGAGGCCAGTGGGTTAGCATAGCGCATTACCGCTAAACCACCGTTAAACCTGCTGCAGGGTGAAGGGGCCAGTGGGTTAGCATAGCGCATTACCGCTAAACCACCGTTAAACCTGCTGCAGGGTGAAGGGGCCAGTGGGTTAGCATAGCGCATTACCGCTAAACCACCGTTAAACCTGCTGCAGGGTGAAGGGACCAGTGGGTTAGCATAGCGCATTACCGCTAAACCACCGTTAAACCTGCTGCAGGGTGAAGAGGCCAGTGGGTTAGCATAGCGCATTACCGCTAAACCACCGTTAAACCTGCTGCAGGGTGAAGAGGCCAGTGGGTTAGCATAGCGCATTACCGCTAAACCACTGTTAACCTGCTGCAGGGTGAAGGGGCCAGTGGGTTAGCATAGCGCATTACCGCTAAACCACCGTTAGCCTGCTGCAGGGTGAAGAGGCCAGTGGGTTAGCATAACAAAAACAGAGCAAAGGGACCGCACTGACAGGTTTATGGCTGATGGGACAGTCCGTGTGCGATAGCCCCTCTTACATAATTTATGATTCATAAGTGAGTTTCAGCGCTAATCAGGCGTGGCTAGCCCAGACGCTCACTGATGACCAGGGAACAAACCTCTGGAGGTACAAATCAACCTGCTGCTGCTCAGCACGCCCGTCCAAACTGAGCCACACTGACAGAGAAACCACTGCAGCCTGTTCAGGACAGAATCGAAAGCAAAAAAAAAAAAAATAAAAAAACACAAACCACACGACTCGCCCAGGCAGCGCGGCCAGATCAAAGAGCAGACGGCTATAAATCTGCAAAAGGCTGCGAGGCTGTAAATCTATCACTCCAGCACTGAGGAGTGACTTCATATGCGGGGCAGGGCACTCCCGTCTACTGCTGGGGGGTAACGGGGGGGGCTGAGATTGGGGACCCCAGCACACTGACGCAGCCCGAGGAAGAGTACGGCTGAGAGGAAGAGGTTAATCGGGCGGGGCACCAGTGAGGAGGAACAAGGGGAGAACACACTGAGGAGATACAGGGAGAGAGGGAGAGAGAGGGAGGGAGAGAGGAGAGAGACAGAGGGATGAATAGAGACAGAGAAGGATAGACAGAGAGCGGGAGAGGGAGGGAAAGAGGAGGGCGAGAGAGAGAGAGGGAGGGAGGAGAGAGACAGAGAGGGATAGAGATATAGAGAGGGAGGTAGAGGAAGACAGAGAAGGGAGGGGGGGAGAGAGAGAGAGAGAGAGGGAGGGAGGAGAGAGAGAGAGAGGGATAGAGATATAGAAAGGGAGGTAGAGGAAGACAGAGAGGGAAGGGGAAGAGAGAGAGAGAGAGGGAGAGCCTAAAGACATAGGGTGGACTTTGTACATCATGCGGCTCCTTGAAATCTTATGATCTGGCTGAGTCCGGAAGGGCGACCCTGATCATGTGTGAGACTGGCAACACAAACAGGCCATACGGGGGGGGGGGGTTATTACCACAGTGAAAACCACAGGAACTCAAGAACAGCCCAGCGTCACAGCAGGGTTAACCTGTGTCTTTTTTATCACACACCAGAATCACAGCTCTGGGGTCAACGGCAGCCCATCTACATTACCATACACCTCACACACTGACACCATGACTCAACAGAAATCAGACCTCATTGGTCAACAGTGAGGCAGGCTGCAAGGCCTGTGTGGTAAGTAGGGGACGGAGCCTAAAGCATGAATATTCAAATAAGGCCCCGAAGGCCAGTAGTGCTGCTGGTGCTCTTTTATACCTGACAGTCAATTTGATCGATTAACCCCACTGATTGGCCAGCGATTTAACTCGCCTGGTGTTGCAGGTTTAAATCAGTTCTGATTAGAGGGGACAGTACTGTTGGATTTGAGTATTACTGGCCAAAGCTGACATCCATATTAATTCTGCATATTTTTAAAAAGCCAATGAAATCAAGCCTACAGAAGACGGCTGGAAACAGAAGATGCTCTTCCCTTAGCCATCTGACAAACAGCTCCTTTCCTTGGCTCTCTGCAGGACTGAGCTGGCAGCTCCGTAAACAGCTGGGATTCCTGTACTTTCCTCTGGACGAGTCAAGAAGCACGCGGCCAAGGGAACTCGCAGGAGACCGCTAAAAAAAATTCCAATTCCGAGCGATCCGCGAGATAGACAGACGCAGGGGGGGGTGGGCGTCCGTTACGGCGATGACGCCCGCAGGTCCACCGCGCTGGGTCAACAGGCTGACCCAGCAGACCGCACCGGCCCAGACAACCCAGCCTGGGGTCGCGCAAAAAACCAGACCCACATCCGCTGGCATCAACCAGACTTAACCAGGAGACCAGCATCCAGCCCCAGTGGGGGGGAAAAAAAAAAAAAAAAAAAAAAAAATCACCATAGCAACAGAAAAGCATCTGGTTGTGCTTTGTGCAGCAGCAGCCCAGCCGTGCAGCAGACGGTCAGCGCTACGCGCAGCATCGCAGGTTAGCCAAGCGCACGCTCACCCATACTCAGCAGCTCGATTAGCACGTGATTAGCACGTAATTAGCACGTGACCCGCCGCGGGACAGGGGTTCCCTGGCTGAAGGGGGCCACAGGAACGCGCGCTCTACCCCGTCGTCGCACGTTAAAAACGCGCGTGGGGGAAAAAAAAGGTTTGTGTGAGAAAGACTTGTGAGGGGGGCAGTGGGAGGGAGAGGAGGGGAGGGGAGATGACAGTGATAGACGAGAGGATCAGAGGGAGGGAAAAAAAGATGCAATGAAAGAGCTGGGACAAGCCCGAGGAGCAGTCAGCAGTTTTTCGTCAGCATGTTTGAAGGGACGGGCGCGCGACGTTCCCTCTGAGGGAACCGCGATCCCAATCTCTCTGTGCGTTAAGAGAGACGTGAAGCCGCAGTGACCGTCGCGGCGGGAAACAGGAAGCCGAAGGTTCGAGGCGCGGCGTGCGATCGGAACGCTTCCTGTGTGGCGCTGAGGGAGGAGAACACCGAGACGACCGCGATGGCAGATCAACGTTTTCATAACGGGAGATAAAACTTCTGTGAAGTGAAAGTGCGATAATTTTCCCAAGTTCCAAAAGAGGTGAACTCAAGGAGGAAGTTCTAAACTAATTAGGCTCTGATAGTCTGTCTGGCTGTGGGTTCAAAACCCTCCTCCGTGCTTTGCAATCCAATTATGAAGCAATAGAATACAGCTGACAGAACTAGGCACTCAGGTATGAATTTGATATTGAGGTAGTCGGTATGGCTGAATCTTACCGTCTACCGACAGTTTGTGATTTAAACTTGTTTGGTTCATTTCCTGAGGTTTGCAGGTGAGGTGCAGGCCCCAGGTAAGGGTCAGGTATTTGCAGGTGTCAGTGCTGTTAGGGGGCTGATGGTCCAAATTACAGGGAAGGGTTAGGATAATTGCTTTTGGTGCTGTTCTGAAATACATACATTCCCTTTATTTTAACATCTGTGGAGGGATGATTTACATGGGGCAGTTTTGCAGGTGAGAAGACCATGAGAAGATTGGTAATACACACATAAAGAGGAGCGGTCCTAAAATATATCCTTGAGGGACTCCAATAATATATAGGAAGTAGGCAGACTTTGTAAGTACAATCTGAAGTTCAATTTGGCTCTTTTTAAAACATGATGACAGTATTAAAATAGTAGAAGCAGACAGATTGTAAGTCAACAGTCTAACAGTAAAGAATGGCTGCCATTATCAAAAGCCTTCCTGAAGTCAAAAAATTGCTCCAGTACAGTTACCATTATTGAAAGAGACACTGAAATATTCGTAATAAATACAGAAGCTGCCATTGTAGATGCGCTTTTAATTTAAAACTACATATCGACCGTTTGCTGAGGATGTGGAGCCTTGTAATTTTGAGGTTGCAGAACAATTCAAGCTTTGTTTGCTTATATGAAGTTGTCGCTGCTGTCGTCTATGGTTACACGTGCTAGCATAGCATGTAGCAGTATACCGGGAACACTGTTCAGCGGGACTAATACTTCACCTACCTATACATAGTCGGAATTAAAAACAGATTAGTGAATCAATTCATAACATGATTAAACCTGTAAAAAAAATGGCTGAGGTGTAATTTACTCAAATTAATACCAAGACCAGACACTCAATTCAATTCAATGCTCAAATCATTACAAGCTTTTAGAATTAATTCGTGGGAGGCTTTAGGGAAAAATGAGTAAAAGTTATGAATGAAATAATCATTCAAAATGTGAGCAATTTTCTGACACACAGGAAACCTTGCGAGAGTATTTCAGTTGTGTTTTGCCTCTCGCTGCTTGTGACAGAATTAAGTGTCAATCAGAGGCCTTTCAGATTTAAAGCCCTGATGCTTATTAAGAGCTGATAATAGGCTGTTTACCGCACGCATAAGTATACACATTCCTTTTTTTTTTTTTTTAAATGCCATTTCATCCTCACCAGAGTGGGAATTATCATTTTGCTGACTCCCGACAGCCAAATTTAAGAAGTTCGGCACTAATCAAAAGGCGGAGGCTGGAGGGTAGCGCATTATTTGAATTTTGAAGTCTACCCCGTATTTATTTCTAACTGAGTAATTTCATTAAAGAAGAAGCAAAGATATTTGTTCAGATTTTTCCAAGGGTGTATCCTCCACACGTCGTTATTTTTGATTTCAGTACTGGACACTTAATGTTCGGATTTGGGGGGCACAGGTTAGGGCGTCTTTTGGTGAGTGTTTAGACGTGTTTATAATCTTTCAGAGCAACGTGAGGAAATTGACGGACTGCTGCTCAGACGAGCCCAGAGGCTGCTACTGCACACTGGTGGAGGTACGGAGAGCTCCTCCCCTAGCATGTAATGTACTCTGACGCTGTGAAGGGTGAAGCAAGAATGTGATCCATCATCATCATCATCATCACCACCAAGTGATCCCCATTTATTTCTGGTCTGTGATTGATGAGGAGCAGCCACCTTTTGACCCAGCTTGGAAGGGACTATCCCAAACTAGAGCCACTTTCCCAAAAGATGTGACCGCACATGAAAACAATGTCCCGTAGGTTCGCGCAGACTCAGTAAATTAGCCGTGATTAGGCAGCCTAAACTCTGGATATCCTACAGACCGCTTCGAACGGCAGCAGCACTTAGACGCCCTAAGGCTAATACAGCTTTCAAGCGCAGATCCTAGGCGCATTTTGGGACACGTTTACGCAAACCGGAGGGTGTGATTGTTTGCTGAACGTTAAATATAAATAAAAGACTCTGCGCTGAAGTTAATGCAGTATGTCATCTCTGTCTGAAGGGAGGTGCACTGTTGCTTCACCAGCCAAATTACAGTCGCGGAAAACAGATCACCGTCTCTCAGGCAGTAGGAAACATGGCCACTCTTTCTCAGATTTCGTCTTCAGCAGAGCCGTGTTTTTAGAACAATCTTAGACCAGCAAGTGAGCCGCGTTCAGGAATACAGTCCAGCGAAAATAAATCTCAGCCTCTGGCACATTTCCCAGGTAACTTCCCATTGCATGCCGAACATTCATTTCCTTCTCTCTTTTCTTACAGGTTATCATACGAACTTGAAAACTAGAAAAGAGAAATACAGAAGAAGCGGCGCTACCTCGCAGCACAGAAAGAATGTGCCCTATTATCCAGCGCGCGCGGACGGCAGACCTGCCGGGAAAGGGCAGGACACTGTACACAAAGCGCCCGAAAGCAGAACCGGCCTAAATACTCCGCACAGGTCCGTCCAAGATAAACACACCGCACAAACGGGAAACGCAGCATCACGTCCTGGTGTCAACCTGCTGACATTCGCACACAGTCACGGTGTCAAACCCAACCACTCCTGGTAGTGAGTTTCCAACCTTTCGCCAAGTGTCGCCAAGTGTTGCCAAGTGTCCCACAAAGGTATAAGGACAGTGTTGTACAGTGACAGTAAGGAAATCGTATTAGTTATTATCGTCCCATTTGTTAGATAAAATTAAAACCGGCCAATTCTGAAACCCCTGTCCGTTCTTGTGTTTGAGTTTATGGCATGCTCAGTATCGGCTCATACTGCTGTGACGGTAGTTTCGTGACGACTTAATGCACCACTGCCAACTGCCACGCCAGTCGTTGTCATTTGATTAATTGGATACAGTCATCCACCTTATCTTTTTAACTGGCAATATGCCAAACCAGTGTTACTGATAATTAGCCCAAAGAAAACGGACTGTTCTCATCAAGGAACACTCTCAACTCCGTAATCATTCTGGCTGTCTCTTCTGTATTGGGTATTTCTCGTCTAATTGCGTTCCCTGGGTAGACCCGGAATGGTCCAGAAAGTCAAGTTCACGAGAAGCAGGATTGAACGCACCTTGCGTACACCTTGAACCTCTTGACGCAGCATTAAATGCGATCACACCTGCGCAACCAGCCACCCCAGAGCCATGCACGGATGTCACCAGAACGTAGCTTGCACAATAACGCACAATGCAGCCGGAATACTAAGACTACCATTCCTGGCGACAACAATATATCCCAATTTCTAAACGAAAGACACTGGCATAAAATATACATTGGCCATGTCTTTCCACATTTATCAAATACAACTTCATAGCATTATTCTAGTCGTCACACCGGTGGTGTGAGACTGCCTGGCACCTTGCTAATGTTAGTTAGCAATGTAAACAAAGACAAGTGAGTCCCGTCGTTATAAAACATTGTCAGAAATCCCCAACCGTCTATTCAAGCAACATCATTACAATCATCCAAGATCATCGGCTAATATTATGCGAATAGTGGGATAGCACATACGTGCCCATAACCGCGGCTGAAAGACCGGTATGCTAATGTTGCGAGCTATAGCTAGTCAGATCACAAAGGCTAGTCAGCACTGTAGAAAAGGCCAGAGCTAAGCTACAACCCCCTGCAGCAAACGAAACCATCCTGACACCGTGGCAGGCCCTACGTACCAGCGAGCTAGCCAACTTAGACATCTAAAATAAAATGCTAATGTCGGCCAGCTAACTGAAATACACATACATAACGTTAACACAATACACAATGAATGCTCACAGGTATCGTTCTTCTCCGTGGGGCTTTAAATCCGGGTTGCGTTACTAGCCAAGCAGATTAGCCTGCTAATGCTCGACAGCGAATGCTAGCTGAATAGTGCTAGTTAGCTGCACTCCATCACACTGTGAAAACGAAACTGCCAAGTTCACCGAACAAAGGCGACTTGCGGATACCTCGATCCTCCCCACTTTACTTCTTCCTCGGAAACTGAGAGCGAAACTTCGTCTTTAGAGCGAATATATAAGACACAAGTTCACAAAAAATTAAATTACCGTTAAAGTTACTCTGTAAACCGATACAGCGAAAGCTAAGATTACATTACATTTACCCTGAGCCGGTATGATTAACCCCTGTCTCCGTAGCAGGCAAGCTAACTCACCCCCCTTAAACCCTCCCCCCCCCACCCTCCTTCCCAAAACAAGGAGATTTTTTTCTCTAAAGGGAAACCCCGATGCAATGGAGGGGAAACATTTTGAGTGAAGGATACTGCGGCGGTGGCACGGCGGGCGCCTCCGGGGTGACCGGGGCTCCGGGTAGCGCAACGGAGGTCAGAGTAGCCCGCAGTTGGCTCGATGGAGATGGCCCAGGTCCGGGTCCAGTTCCTGCGGCAGCGGCTGATTTCGGTACCGCTATCGGCGGCAAACTCATTGCAAAAAATTTAACCAAAAAAAAAAAAAATAGAAAATATGTACAATAATAAATAGCTATCTAGCTATCAATGCACTGATGTAAAAAAATTATACATAGCTGGCTATCTAGCTATATTTTAAAAATACAGCAACTAATTCCTCCCACACCAGGCCTTCGCCAGCTAGCTAACTCAAAAATGCCTTTTTAATGGAAAGAGTAACGTTAGCTCGTTAGCTAGCTAGCTGTGTTTTATTGGGATTTTATCTTCATGGGGGACGGTGGGGGGGTTGTATCCCCCTCCCCGGCTGGGGTGTCCGTGGATCCGGTTCGGTTCTGCTTCCCGGAGGAATGTCGCCGGCTTCTCCAACTTCACTTGTTTAATCTTGATCTTCAGAAAATGTTGTTTTTTAAAAGTCCTTTTTCACTAAGAAGGGAGATTTCGCTCAACATGGCGCTGCGGCCGCCTCCAGCAGTCCGGCAGGACGGACGATTCGGAGAACGTCGGACAATTCCGGAAATACTCGGACTGCCTCCGGCGAAGGGAGTGACTTCAACGTTCGTGTATCTCCGACTTCGCTCGTCAACAAACCAAGTGAGACCCGCAGAAACCAGTAAGGTTACAGAAGGTATCGGCTAAATTGTGTAGGTGTATTCTATATATACAGGTATGATTAATTCATATATAATTAACTGACCGTCACGGAAAAGAACAGTCACAACACAGATATTGCGGTTGTTTATGGGAATGTGTGCTTTCACTTTATAAGATAATCCTCTTATCTTTTGTGTGGTAAATCGGTGTCCTGAATTCGCCTTTTATACACAGCAAGTCAAATAATTGCGCAGCGACATCTAGCGTAGGCTAGGATGAAACGCAGTGCAACCCGCTTAATATAAACAGCGTTCATCCGAGACAATTTTATGAAAAAGGTCTGGAAACATTGCACAATTCCAGTTGAACAGGAAATAACCAGGTACTGTTCCAGTTATCAGTTCACCTTTTCTGACAAGGGCAGAACTCAATCTGTCTTGTGTTCCTCATGGCGGAACATAAATGGTCTGTGACCAGATTTTTATAAATCTTTTCTGTAAGCTTTGTAACAAACATGAAATTGGAAAATTGGAAAGCAGCGTTAATCCAGCGTTAAAAAAAAAAACAATTAAGGAGGGACCACATCCTAAACATGGTGTGTGCATGTACTTTTCTGTGTTCATGCATGCATGCGTGAGTGAGAGAGAGAGATATCCGTTATTCAAATTTTTGAATCATTAAAAAAAAATTTTATTATTTATTTATTTTTTCACTCTTAATTTATAGACTCTGTGGAAGTAGCCACTATCAGTAAGGAACCAACTCAGTTTAAAACCGCATCAGAGTCATAAACACTTTGTTTATGTTATGTCTATTGTTGAGGTATCGTTCCGGTGCATGCGATGGGTATGGAATGCGGACTGTGCCAGTGTCGAAAGTGACCTGCAGCCCCACATGGCAGCTCACAACTGGCGGTAGCATCGGTCTGGGAAGGGAGGGCTTTAGCCAGCTGGGATGACAGCGTCTCATTGACCACCAGCGACCCCTGCTGGTCAGTCTGGGCCCTGCAAGTCCACCTGTTGAGCTTCCTCAGGCTGGTGTTTCAGCCCACACTGGCTTACAGTGCGACAGCGATCGCCCAGAGATTTTGGGCGGAACCAAATCCTAACATATTGTGCACATTGTCACACCGACAGCTGTAAGCTGACTGTAAGCTTAGGGTTGTAACTAGGCAGCTGTTTTGTAGGTGACTTGGGTGCATTAACTGTCTTAATGCAGTGGAGTTAAATAAAAAATAAATAAAAAAATACAAGCAGTAATTGTTGCCGTTCTCGTTGTATTAGTGTTAATCAGTTTAACCTTCAGGGTCCAAGTTGATCTATGCGGTTGTTCCCTGCACTTGGACCGGTACTTCTCTCTAGGGTTTTCGTCATACTTGTTCCTGGTTATGGTTATACACTTTGATGTACGTCGCTCTGGATAAGAGCGTCTGCCAAATGCCTGTAATGTAATGTAATGTAACATTATTCATGGCCTTATCGCTGTTCAGCTCTTTGAGTGTAATGCTGGTAATGTGCTTTGCCTTCATTTTCTGGGGGTAGGCCTCTGTTTAAAGAACTTCAAGCTTTTTTTTAGAGATGCCAGTTTCCACATCACAGTCCGTAAAATTAAGTCTTGGGGAATATGTCTTGTGCTTCTTACACGAGGAGCACATTTGGAACATACCTCCTGCGTCTGCTTTGAAAATGAGAACACAACGTAAAGTCAAAGGGAGGTCAAAGAGCAGAGACTCACCTTTTTTTTTTGGTGCTACTGTGCTAAATGCTATTTTAATTCTTTTTTAAATCTGAACTTTAAAAAAAATCAAGACACCCAGGATGAAGGTCTCCTAGCCACTGTATCTTCTGACACTGGGAGGGTAAAGGGAGTTTGAATTGCTTGGATGCAACAACATTTTTAAACCCTTATTCTGATTTGTCTTGTCAGAACGCAGATGTGCCATTTATAAGCTTTGCCTGCTCTGAGATTGCAAACAAACAGCTGAAAATGAAAAAGCTGGAAATTAAAAAAAAAAAAATTAAAGATCAGAATTAAGAGTCAATACTGATGTGATACTTTCAGTTTTGCAACCCATTTTAATTACACCCCCCCCCCCCCCCCCCCTTACAGGCAATTGGCGATGACTGAATAAAGTGACTCACCCTTGACTCGTTTGAATGTCATTCTTTATTCCAACTGTCTTTCAAAAGTCAGCGCAAATGGAGGCACTGAATTAACTGGGCTGAAATGAACTCAAGTCCCCTTATGGCTGTGCCGTCAGTGCCATTCCAAACTGAGTCTGTATCCCAGCTCTCCTCTGCACTGGTGCCTGCAGACGGCCTCTCCTTCCTCATGGGCAGTCTTATGGTGGACCGCACAGGCAACGGTGATGTCATAGACGTAGACACAGGTGGGCGATTCCAGTCCTGGAGGGCCGGTGTGCGTTCTGTTTGCTTTTTTTTTTCTTCCACCAGTTACCCTGGCTGAATGAGCCAATCGGCCGTATGCCCCAACGCTGGTTCACTCTCAGATTACATCACAGTAAAGTGTTTCACAGAGGGACACAAGAATAGTCTACGGTTGCCGTTCATGCGCTTATGAAAATATGTGGCTAAAGTCTGAGGTGATGTAAAAGTTAGGGCTAATTAAGTAATTAAGGCCAGACGTTGGCATGGAAACCAGAAACGGGTGTGGCCCTCGTTGACCACCAGGGTCCACCCTGAGACGGGGTAGGCAGTGAAAACCCGTCCGAATTCCATCTCAGTTCTCCCCATGTCCAGCAGGGGGCCCCATTGACGTTGCGCTGACATGGTGGGCTCCCGCTGGCGGGTCAGGAGGTAGGGTTTGCAGACACAGCACCTCTGCCCCAGCAGAGCCCTGAGAGGTTGCCTACAATGAGAGCATTTGGTAAGCACAGTGCAACCATGATAACTAAGACATACTTGGTTACCTTGTTCAGTCCAACATGCCCTATGGGTGGCAGTGTAGTATAACGGGTATGGAACTGGTCTTGTAACCTAAGGGTAACAGGTTCAATTCCCGGGTCGTGCAGTATGTATGTACTTCAGTATATATCCTGCTGTATGAAATAGGTGCAATGTAAAACTATGTAAAAGTCGTGTTAGTCGCTCTGGATAAGATAAGTCACGTCCGCTAAATGCCTGTAATGTAAATGTAATGCTATTGATGCAAAGCCCAAAATATCTGAAAATTGTCAATGTTTGTTTCCTGCAGAGTCACCGACCATCTTGGGGAGAAAAAAAAAATTACTTCAGTCTTCCTAGGCCTTAGCTTCTAGACAGTTCACACCACTGAAGCCTCCGTGTTGACCTGCATGTTGATGCTGTGAAAGGTTCACACACTGTGTCTCCACAGGTCCAGGGGGAGGGGCCTGGATGGAGAGACGAGCCCAGTGCAACGCCCCAACGGGATGTCGTTTGGGAAAGCTGCGGTTTAACATGCTTTAAGTTAGAAAGGCTAACATACTCCAGGCCCGTCTGAAATCAAAGGGGACTCTGGACGCCTGCAGTTTCATAAAAGGCCTCCTTACCTGCCCGAGGTCCCTGCAGGCCAGGAAAAGGTGGTGAACGCGCTCTGAAGGCCCTTCGGTGAAAGGTAGACTCTGCACCCTGCGCGACATACAGTGGCTTTGCTCATGTGCTCACATCTCTAACAGTATACAGGAATGTGCTGCTTGCAAAAACAAGCAAACAAACAAAAAAAACATTGGCCGCTACACACAGTTTGAATTATATGGATACACTTGCTCCGGCCTGTACTGTTTTTTAACAAGTAACTGACACAAATAAATTATACTATCCTTGAAAACTTGTTCCACCATGTGGGCTTAAAAAAAGGCCCGGGGTCACCCCTGTGTCTGAATAATCCCTCCATTCATGGTGGCAGTGTAGTGTAATGGGTAAGGAGCTGGTCTTGTAACCTAAAGGTTGTAAGTTTGTTTCCCAGGTAGGACACTGCTGTTGTACCCTTGAGAAAGGTGCTTAATCTGCAATGCTTCAGTGTATATCAGGTCTGTATAAATGCTATGTAACCAGTTGTGTAAGTTGCTCTGGATAAATGCCTGTAATGTAATAATTATATGTTTTGAAATAGATTATGTTTTTATAGCTATACAGGCCCATGGCCTGTGTGCAATCTTTATGAATAATGAATTTGCTTTGACTGTGGAGCCAAAAGTAGAATAGAATAGAGCAACTGAAATGTACTGCTTTGGTTGGTCTATTCTATTCAAACAAAATTAGGTAGCCTAACAATGACATTATAGCATTATTGCCCTTTTTCAGATTCTGATTCATTTTTATTTATTGGTTTATTAATTGTTAGTGCAGAAACACACTTCAAATAATCTCTTGTGATGTGAATTTAAATCCAAGACTGAGAGTGGCAGAGTCAAATAAGAATTATAATGCAGAACTCTGTTTCTAACTGCTTTTTACCCCAGATAATTTTAATAAAACACCAAATCAGCCTAAAATTTGTGCTTAACTAGAGTTAGACTACCATTTTTTCCCAGGCTGAAGTATCATAGCAATACTATGCTATACTATACTATACTATAAGCTAACTATCACCACTCTGCGGACCATTTCTTTCACTTAAATTCCCCTCTTTCATGCTACACATGTACCTCCTGTGCCACTCATGTTACATGTACCTCCATCCAGTGCACTTATTGTTTTAAGTCTAGGTCTAAGTCTAAGTCTAAGTCTGTGTTTAAGTGAAATAATCTTGGTTTACTGAGATAGCTCGCTTTGTAAAATACCCCCCAGGAGCGCTCTTATGTCCTTTGGAATACAGGACCCAGGACACCGGTACAATTTACAGGATATTTGAATGATTTCAGGTCTCAGCGTGAGGAGAAGTGTGAAATATATTTTACTGCAGCGTTTAAAGCTCACTTTCAAAGTTGAACATTTCTGGTGGTTTTAGATAGCGGGTGAGATGGTGAGTTTTCAGGGCTGTTGTCAGTGTAGGTTGTAGTTCTTAACTATTAACCAGAACCTCATTCTGTGTCGCAGTAAATATAGCCAAGTGCGAACTACTAAATTAACAATTCAGTGTTTGACTATGTACCCAAGACAAATTTTAAACCCTGTTACACTTGGCAAGTTGCTTTCATGGGTATTGAATGTCAGACTTTGTATCAAACTGGTCCTGCTATGTTGGCTGTTGGAGTTATATTTAAGCAATGACCTACGTTTTTGGATTGCAATTTGCCATTACGATAATAATTATACCTGTATTTCGACGTGACCTGAACGGTAATCTCTGGGAATTAGTAAAAAATTAACGGGTTGTGTGCCAGGCTTTTTTTGGAGCCGGAGTCACAGGGGGGAATTATACTGGACTAGCAGATCTAGGCGAGAGACTTTAAATGTCTGGTCTGTTTATCTCCGGATCACCACATCCTGAATAATATCACAGACTCCAGATCACTACTTTAGTAATGATGCTGTCGCTAGCATCCCACATGTATTATTTAAGTTGTCTTCAGTGTGGAGCAACGGGGTCACCGTGCAATTTAGGGACCGAAGTCTGTAGGTGCATCGTTACGCAATGAGAGAGGGGTTTTTTTTCGGCTGACTCGAGACTCTCGCTGCGCTGTGTTCCGATAGGTTAGTCGAAAGCGCCAGGGGGAGCTCACGGGTCCGTGTCGCGCGCCACTGTGGGATCCTGGAATTCATCCCCGGCCGGTGCTGCTCGGCCGCAAGCGCAAGCCGTATAAAAGCCTGCACGCGAGAACTACAGGAGCGCAGACTGATGCAGACGCGGGAGTGGAACGAGTCTGTCTGTGCTCTGTGTTTGTCGCTTTCTGCAGAGGGACGAGAAGGTGACTGTGAACTATCAGTAAGTTTTCTATCCTTACAATTTCCAATTGTCTGTGTGCCTCAGTTCAGTTCATCGGCAGTTCCTTATCCCAACTATAACACTTTGGTTTCATGAATCGGGTCATAGATGGAAGTCCTATTACCCCCAAGCTTCAAACGACATTACGGTCTGTTATGATATAACGGTGCATTGCTGTCCTTGTCTTCGCGGGGGGGAAAAAACTGTAAATTGGTCTTTTTTTCAAGAAATATCAATAATACTACGGAGGAAATGTATGAGGTTGAAATCGGATAACTAATTTTTATCCTCTTTTTTTATTTTTTTACTTTGACCACACAGATTAGCTAATTTATGGACTAAACGCTTGATGTTTTCTTTCATACTTTTACGCATTGATCAAATTCTTTCGCCACTTTTTTAAATATTACTAGTTTGAATAGTCAAATTAGGCTACTTTGATGGTAGTGCATTTGATGAAAACTATTCATGACGCTGGAGCGCCCTGTAAGACAAGAGGAGGACCTACTGTGTGGCGGAAGCCACTTTTTGAGACCGAAACGAGCTGCTAACTTGCCGTTGTTCACTCCCAATGAATGTGCCGCACATCTATTGTCCCTGCACATTTTTGTAACCCCCCAGATTGCAACACAGTAAAATGCTCAAGGTTAAATCCACTCTAACAGAGTACATATGGTCCCAATTGGGCTTATATGCGCTGTGTTAGAGTTGAATTAACACTGGACATTTTACTGTGTACAGTGACTGCTGACAACGCGTTTCCATTCCCCAATAAGCTCTTTTAATAGTTAAACTACGGTACAGCGTATCAATAAAACTGCGGGGGGACCTTAGCATTACGTTATAGCCTCCAGGATGTAATTCATGCAGCGTGTCTTCAAACATTCAATGAACAGGAATCTGGGTTTGTTTTCTAAGTGTTACAGGGAGCGTGCCTTGATCTCTTCCGTCGCATTATTAGTATCAGCATTCGGAGCCCGTGCCGTTGTTGCGTGATTAACTTGTCCAGCGCTTTGGGGACACCACAACAACAGACACGTGTGATCGAATTTGATGTCTCGTGCAAGAAAGGCACAAGTGCCATAAACTTTTTTTTTTTGGAAGGAGAAAAACGTGTGCGATTGTTTTGGGGCGGGTTGTGCACTGCTCAGAATGGAGTACAAGACTGCGCATTCCTGCAGTCAAACATCTTTGCTCAATATCCTTCTCGTGCGTAAACTGTGTGCGGGCACTTGTTCTAATCATGTTCTGCTCGGCCAGTTCACCGCACTTTGCGGAGCATTCCAGCCGATCTTTTTTATTTTATTTTTTTATTTTATTATTATGTTTATTTTTGGAGGGTAGCTTAAATTGATACGAATGTAGGATAGGCATATATAAGCATTATGCTTCTGCCTGTGCCTTTTCAGTCACTACCTAATACATAGATTGTTGACTTGTTTATACTGTCTAGACTGTTTATATTTATTGTATTGTGTGTGATGACTGAATAAAAATACTACTACTACTACTACTAATCATATCTCAGTGACTGTAGAATCTTCACATAGTCTGTACATCCTGACCTTCCGTGTGGCCGTTTGATAACATGCTACAGTCTGTTTGGGCCAAACATATGCCTAGCTTTTCTTTCTGAAACAGTGGCAAACTAAACAAGGAGTTTGAAAGCAACTTTGGCCTCTTGTGTAAGTATGTCAAAGGCGACTTTGTGTCTCAAACTACCTCACTCTGTGAGGAGGCAGATGGGTTTGGTGACACGGCTCTCATGTGTCATGGCTTCAGTCATTCGGTGTCATATCTGCCTGATCGCACATATCTTGGGTATATTCAAGAGCATCAAACTACCGTGAACATTTTAAAACATTAGGGACCCAAATACAGAATGTAAACAGGCACGACCAATGAGAGGGCAACAGCAGCAGCCTTTATACTGGGGCTGAAGACATACTTTAACTCCACCACTAACCTAGCGCAGCAAACGTTTCTGCTCCTACAACACAACCATGCAACATTTATGAGGACTGTTGCTATGCGTAGGGAACTGCTGAACTTTCCAACAGGTTCCAACAGAAATCAAAGAAATGTAACAGAACATCATGTCTATTGAATTAGTTCTTTCCTTTGGCCCTTCACCATCAACAATGAGAGTGGAGTGTGCTGGCCAAAACTTTGGACCCAGGGGCTTGATATAGAGAGCGAAGACCTTTGATTGGTCGGAGCCTGGGTGCTGCAGAGTCATATTGGCTGAGATATATAGAGAGAAGACCTTTGATTGGTCAGAGCCTGTAGTCTCCTCCAAAACTCCCTTGTTACAGTTGAAGCATGCCACCTGTCTGGCAGTTTGCTGGCCTGGCGATGCTTGTGAAGTTCTTTCATCCTACTGCCAGTATTTTTGAAAGCAGGCCAGTTTAAAAATAAATAAATTTTAAGAGCCTCATTAAGCATACAATAATTGTATGGAGTACAAATGTGTTAGAGCAGTTATTTAATATTTTTAATAATTATTATTCAAAATAATGGATGGCGTTTATATAGCATCTCTTGCAAACTCAGTGTACTTACCTGTGAAGGGGGTTAAGCCCTCCTCAACCAGCACCGATGTGTAGCTCTAATCTGGGTGATACACGGCAGCCATCTTGTGTCAGAACGCTCACCACATATCGGCTGAGCTGGAGAGGAAGGGATTATTTAGGATATTGCACGGTGGGATGATTCGATTGGCGGATTGAGAAAGCCGGGCTGGGAATCGGCCCAGAGCTCGAGGAACGCACTTCTGCGATGAGGGCGACACGAGTGATCAGGGGTAACAAGTACCTTGGGACGTCTTCTAGAATGTAGAAGGCCTGAAACTTCCGCACATAACCTAACTTAGATCATACAATTCATTTTTTGTCCCCTGTGGGGGACATGAGTCTGCAGTCTTGATATAAACAACCAGCAGGTATATTCTACTATGTTGAAATCTACTCTGCAAGGGATATTTCTGTCATCCAAGACACTTGAATTATGTCAGAAAAATTTAAAAAAGACTTTTTTTCTGTCGGGCCTCAGGAGGCTCTGCTGCAGGCTGCCGTTGGCTGTGTGGGACTTTGCCTTCTGGAGAGTACTGAAGAGCAGGGTCTGTCTGCACCAGCGGCGGCGAAGGACCCGCCAGTCCAGGGTCTCATTCCGTTAATTATTCGCCGATTTGTTTGCAGATTTCCCATTTTGGTGAAAGCTTCCCGTCGTTTTACAGTCACATGCCTTCCGCAGTCTGCCGGACTCTGATTGGCTGAGGCCCGTCGGTCGCCGCCGGCTCGCAGGTGGTTTGACACGCAAGCGCGACTGCTTTGCAAATTTATATTTCCTGAGCGTATGCAAATGGCGGAAGAGAAGTGTGGCGGTTGGCGTGCTCGCGGTACGGTCCTGGTCTTCCCTCCACCGTTAGCGTCAGGCCTTCTGCTTTGACCTGGCTTTTCCTGATGGCAAGAGTTTTGATGGGACGGGAGCTAGACAGGCAGGCTAGTTTCCTAGCAACACATTCCCCCAAATTATGTTCCAAGACGGACTTTTGACACATTGCTGCGTGCTGTTTAGATAGGGACAGAGACGGTCTTTATTTTGGAGAAAAGGTTCACTCTGGCTCCCAGAAAAAGCCTTCGTTTGTTGCATTCTGACTGTAGTTTACGGAATGTGACTCCTCTCCGTTTCTCACCCTGTCTCTCACAGTGGTTGCTTCCTGCACGGTGGTCTTGGACCCCCGCCCATAGGCCCATGGTACGGTCCAGTAGTGCTTGTTCATTGGCCTGCAGGAAGTCCGTTTAAATTTTCAACTCAAATCAGTTTGAAGTTTTTATTAAAAATGTAAATTTAAAAAAAAAAAAACTACAGAAGTAAACAAATACAAAGTATAAAATCCCTTTTCTTGAGTTGAAGCTCGGCATTCTACTGGTTAATTTGGATCCTGATCTGAAATTAACTGAAATTTCCAGGCCCAGAGAACACATTTCTCACCAAAAGGTGTTGGACCTTCCCTTGTATCCAAGTGTAAAAGGCAACAGAGAGCGATTCTCTCCAGGTGACACCTGATCACATGTCACATAGCCCAGCCAGCCAATAGGAGCCGTCTCTGACACCCGCAATCCAGTGTTTTGCAACTTGACGGAACAAAAAAGATGTTTATCTTTGTGTTTTTGTACGTGAAGCCTCACTCTCGATTAAAACACCACACACTTCACAGACCCGTACTTACGAGTAAACCGATGACAGCGGCAGCCGCCATTCTGGCAGGGTGCCATTTTGCTGTGAGAGCATGAAAGCGTCGCATCGACTTCGGCTGCAGAAGACGTGTGGAAATGCGTTTTTCGCTGCTGAAATATCAAAAACCACAGGGCCTGAGAAGAGTACCAAAGGCCAGAGAGGCAGCGTTCTGAGAAATAAACAGGAGAGCCTCGTGAGAACTTTTCTTCTTTTCGGGCCCAGTGTAAACATCGGTAATGTCTGGAGGTTATGTGAGCGCGCTCACTGGGGTGAAGACCACGTCTCTGTTCCTTTGTGTACGGTTAGAGACGGAGCTCACGCAGCGCGGTCTCATCGCAGTGCAGTCTCATCGCAGTGCAGTCTCCCATCGCAGTGTTTATCCGTCCTGAGACCGCTTCCACAGGTTTTGATTTTTGCGGCGTCCGTAAAAACGCTGGGTGCTGGAAGCAGTTCAGGGTCCCCCCCCCCCCCCCCCCCCCCACCCCGCTTTGTTTCTTCAAGGACAGAATACCGTGTTCCCACCACAAAAAATAACACCCCCCCCCCCCTCATTTTTTCTTTCCAAAACGGGCGTGAGGGCTGTGGAGACACCGCTGCTGTACCCACACCCGCACCAGGAGCACTCCCCAGTGGCCTCGCCTGTGACCCACTGTCTAAACTCATTACATGACATTACATTTACATTACATTTGTTTGGCAGACTCCCTTATCCAGGGCGAATAACAATGGAAGATAGCACAGGCGTGGGTCTGCCATTCATGTCTGTGTGAATGGCAGACCCAGACCTGGCTAACGACATTCATTGACCGGCAAGTGTAAGTGCAGCCGTCAATGAAGCACTGAGCGTATGTTAACTCATGCCATCATTGAGTTAGCATAAATTAGTGCTTCATTGCTACAGAAGAACCTAATTACAGGTTCATATGGCAAATGTGATTAGCACATCAGTGATGGGGGGGGAGGAAGGGAGCCAAGACGCTGGCAGAAAAGAACCAAGTGGTGGCAGCCACAGTTCTATAGGAGAGCTAATGCTGATGGGGGGGGGGGGGGCATGGGGGGGCCGGGAGCGTGCAAGAAGGGTATGGGGGAAACCAAGGAACCAAAACCGGATTCTCAACCTCTGTACTGCTATTGTCACCATGACCCAAAACATTATTGCGCAGTTTGAAGATTACCCATGCCCGTGTCTGTGTTGCTTTACCCGCAGAATGCATACAGGAAATATCTCATCCCTTACGCGTGATAATGTGGAAGCAGGTTGTATTAGAGAGCTAGTCTGGTGAACGTGCGAGTAGCCGCTAAGGCTAACCCTGAATAAACATGAGCAGCTGCGGATTTCTTTGAATCCCCCAAATGACAAGTGGATAAAGTCCTGTTTGGTGGATAAAGTCCTGTTTGGTGGATAAAGTCCTGTTTGGTGGATAAAGTCCTGTTGGGTAGATAAAGTCCTGTTTGGTGGATAAAGTCCTGTTGGGTAGATAAAGTCCTGTTGGGTGTTGGAGCGCTGCTGGTCTAATATCCATGTGTGGCCTCACGGCAGGACGCTCTGACGTTATTCTGAGTCTGATAACGAGGGAACAGTGTACCGTTTGAGAGGATCAGTCCAGGCAAGGTGCTGCTTGAGAGCTTTACAGGAAGTAGTGTATGAGATTGTCTTAGGGTTGTGTATGAGATGAGGTGTTAAGGTTGTGCAGGAGATGAGGTGTTCAGGTTGTGTAGGAGATGAGATATTCAGGTTGTGTATGAGATGAGGTGTTCAGGTTGTGTAGGAGATGAGGTGTTAAGGTTGTGTATGAGATGAGGTGTTCAGGTTGTGTAGGAGATGAGGTGTTAAGGTTGTGTATGAGATGAGGTGTTCAGGTTGTGTAGGAGATGAGATATTCAGGTTGTGTATGAGATGAGGTGTTCAGGTTGTGTAGGAGATGAGGTGTTAAGGTTGTGTATGAGATGAGGTGTTCAGGTTGTGTAGGAGATGAGATGTTCAGGTTGTGTAAGAGATGAGGTGTTCAGGTTGTGTAGAAGATGAGGTGTTAAGGTTGTGTATGAGATGAGGTGTTCGGGTTGTGTATGAGATGAGGTGTTCGGGTTGTGTATGAGATGAGGTGTTCGGGTTGTGTATGAGATGAGGTGTTCAGGTTGTGTGTGTGATGAGATGTTCAGGTTGTGTAAGAAATGAGGTGTTCAGGTTGTGTAGGAGATGAGGTGTTAAGGTTGTGTATGAGATGAGGTATTCAGGTTGTGTAGGTGATGAGATGTTCAGGTTGTGTAAGAGATGAGGTGTTAAGGTTGTGTAGGAGATGAGGTGTTCAGGTTGTGTATGAGATGAGGTGTTAAGGTTGTCTGTGAGATGAGGTGTTCAAGTTGTGTATGAGATGAGGTGTTCGGGTTGTGTGTGAGATGAGGTGTTCAGGTTGTGTAGGAGATGAGATGTTCAGATTGTGTAAGAGATGAGGTGTTCAGGTTGTGTAGGAGATGAGATGTTCAGATTGTGTAAGAGATGAGGTGTTCAGGTTGTGTAGGAGATGAAGTGTTCAGGTTGTGTATGAGATGAGGTGTTAAGGTTGTGTGTGAGATGAGGTGTTCAGGTTGTGTAAGAGATGAGATGTTCAGGTTGTGTATGAGATGAGATGTTCAGGATGTGTGTGAGATGAGGTGTTCAGATTGTGTAAGAGATGAGGTGTTCAGGTTGTGTAGGAGATGAAGTGTTCAGGTTGTGTATGAGATGAGGTGTTAAGGTTGTGTGTGAGATGAGGTGTTCAGGTTGTGTAAGAGATGAGATGTTCAGGTTGTGTATGAGATGAGATGTTCAGGTTGTGTGTGAGATGAGATGTTCAGGTTGTGTATGAGATGAGGTGTTCGGGTTGTGTGTGAGATGAGATGTTCAGGTTGTGTATGAGATGAGGTGTTCGGGTTGTGTATGAGATGAGGTGTTCAGGTTGTGTATGAGATGAGATGTTCAGGTTGTCGCTAATCTGCTCTGCTCTGTTTATTAACCCTCTCTGCGCTGTGGGGCTCAATCCTGTTAAAGCTGCTGTGACTGCAGCTGGCAGGGATGTAATCACAGCTCTAATCCTGGCCCTCCCTTCCAGCAGGGGGGGCCTTGCGATAATGGCGCTCCTCACGCTGGCGGTAATGGTCCATCCTCCTCCTCCGTCATCCCTCAGTCCAGCGGGTTTGCCTGCTACCTGTGGCCCTGGAGAGAGCTCTCCAGCACGTCCCGCAGTCTGGTTCTGAACCGGGACCGTGCCGGTGCTGACCGTGGCCAGCTGCGCCGCAGGGCTACGCTCGATTGGGTCCAGCGTCGCCCAGGGATGGAAGGGTTTCAGTCAGCCAGGGTGACAGCGGCCCCCTGCTGGTCAATCAGGGGCTCGCAAGTCTGCATGTTAAACTACACATTAAGGGCACTTACCAAGACCTTCAGCATACGCAAAACCTTTTAGCATGCGCAAAAACCGCAAACACGTGGTCACGTTACTGGCTGTGCGTGCGCTAAAAGGTTTTGCACGTGCTGGGTGTCTAGTAAATCTGGCGCTAAGTGTCTTCCTCTGACCCCTGTCAGTGTGAACCTGACTTACACACTGTGGTGTGTGTCATCACGCGCTACGGAGCAAAGCCCGTGCTGGCCTGCGCTCTGCGGAACTGAGAGCAGAAATGCATGCTGGTCCGTGTGCACAGTTAGAGGAGTAAAGGGGGGGGGGGGTATTAAAAAGGGCACACCCCTGTGCCACAAGTGGTCTCTGTCACCTCCGCTACCCCATCCTGCTCTCCTCCTGTGATGTCGGCCTGCTCTGGAGAGGAAGAAGGAGTTCCGTCTGATGACATCATCTGATCTAATGGCATAATCAGTGGGTCTGGAATTTGCCCTGAAGCGAGTTGTGATGGCCAGAGAGCGGTGGTGTGCCGTGATTGGTCGCCTGCAGACGCCGCTGGGTGACACACACGCACTTGAGCAGACCGGCTCCGTTCACAATGACAGGGTTACAGTGCACCGTGTCCCGCACTGGGGCTGCCATAAGCCGTGTTTGTCGCTACGACAACAGTGTGACAGACAGCGCGGTGTGCGCAGAGAGACCTATAAATGAGCAGGTGCTGTTCAATGAGCAGGTGTGACCATGAGGTCATGTGTATGACGGATGCGTTGAGCTGGATTTTAAAAAATGGATTTGGATATTTTTTATGTAAAAACGAACCGCTGGTACGTTATACCTTTTACTGTCCTCGCTGAACTTCACACATCTTCTGACTCATAATTTTACTTTCATAATTTAGATTAATTCTGCATTTAAATTCCTTGCTTGTCTCTGCGTTGTTTCCTGTGACCTTTTCATTTATTGTCTCATTTATTTATTTTTTTAGAATTTTATTCATTTACCTTTTGAATTTGTTCTGTTCTGAGCTGTGTGAGACTCATCGTATTCCCTCCACAGGGCGTGCAGTCTGATAGCGGTGACCCTGTGACCCGGTGACCCTGTGACCCTGTGACCCCGTGACCTTGGAAGCAGCATGAAGGTGATAGTGCTGGTGTTCTCCTCCTGCCTGGCCTGGGTGTGCCTGGGGAAGCCGCCGTTTCCTGGTGAGCCCCGCCGCCGCCATCTTCACTCTTATACTCCAGTAAACTCCACCATCTTCTTCACTCTTACTCTCCAGTAAACTCTGCCATCTTCTTCACTCTTACACTCCAGTAAACTCTGCCATCTTCTTCACTCTTACACTCCAGTAAACTCCGCCATCTTCTTCACTCATACTCCAGTAAACTCCACCATCTTCTTCACTCATACTCCAGTAAACTCCGCCATCTTCTTCACTCTTACACTCCAGTAAACTCCGCCATCTTCTTCACTCTTACACTCCAGTAAACTCCGCCATCTTCTTCACTCATACTCCAGTAAACTCCCGCCATCTCCTTCACTCATATTCCAGTAAACTCCGCCATCTTCTTTACTCTTATACTCCAGTAAACTCCGCCATCTTCTACACTCTTATACTCTAGTAAACTCCGCCATCTTCTTCACTCTTATACTACAGTAAACTCTGCCATCTTCTTCACTCTTATACTCCAGTAAACTCCCGCCATCTCCTTCACTCATACTCCAGTAAACTCCACCATCTTCTTTACTCTTATACTTTAGTAAACTCTGCCATCTCCTTCACTCATACTCCAGTAAACTCCCGCCATCTCCTTCACTCATACTCCAGTAAACTCCGCCATCTTCTTTACTCTTATACTCCAGTGAACTCCGCCATCTTCTTCACTCTTATACTCCAGTAAACTCCGCCATCTTCTTCACTCTTACACTCCAGTAAATTCCGCCATCTTCTTCACTTTTATACTCCAGTAAACTCTGCCATCTTCTTCACTCTTGTACTCCAGTAAACTCAGCCATCTTCTTCACTCTTATACTCCAGTAAACTCCGCCATCTTCTTCACTCTTATACTCCAGTAAACTCCGCCATCTTCTTCACTCTTATACTCCAGTAAACTCCGCCATCTTCTACACTCTTATACTCCAGTAAACTCCGCCATCTTCTTCACTCTTATACTCCAGTAAACTCCGCCATCTTCTTCACTCTTATACTCCAGTAAAAACTCCGCCATCTTCTTCACTCTTATCCTCCAGTAAACTCCGCCATCTTCTACACTCTTATACTCCAGTAAACTCCGCCATCTTCTTCACTCTTATACTCCAGTAAACTCCCGCCATCTTCTTCACTCTTATACTCCAGTAAACTCCGCCATCTTCACTCTTATACTCCAGTAAACTCCACCATCTTCTTCACTCTTACTCTCCAGTAAACTCTGCCATCTTCTTCACTCTTACACTCCAGTAAACTCCGCCATCTTCTTCACTCATACTCCAGTAAACTCCGCCATCTTCTTCACTCTTACACTCCAGTAAACTCCGCCATCTTCTTCACTCATACTCCAGTAAACTCCCGCCATCTCCTTCACTCATACTCCAGTAAACTCCGCCATCTTCTTCACTCTTACACTCCAGTAAACTCCGCCATCTTCTTCACTCTTACACTCCAGTAAACTCCGCCATCTTCTTTACTCTTATACTCCAGTAAACTCCGCCATCTTCTACACTCTTATACTCCAGTAAACTCCGCCATCTTCTACACTCTTATACTCCAGTAAACTCCGCCATCTTCTTCACTCTTATACTCCAGTAAACTCCGCCATCTTCTTCACTCTTATACTCCAGTAAACTCCGCCATCTTCTACACTCTTATACTCCAGTAAACTCCCGCCATCTTCTTTACTCTTATACTCCAGTAAACTCCGCCATCTTCTTCACTCTTATACTCCAGTAAACTCCCGCCATCTTCTTTACTCTTATACTCCAGTAAACTCCGCCATCTTCTACACTCTTATACTCCAGTAAACTCCGCCATCTTCTTCACTCTTATACTCCAGTAAACTCCGCCATCTTCTTCACTCTTATACTCCAGTAAACTCTGCCATCTTCTTCACTCTTATACTCCAGTAAACTCCGCCATCTTCTTCACTCTTATACTCCAGTAAACTCTGCCATCTTCTTCACTCTTATACTCCAGTAAACTCTGCCATCTTCTTCACTCTTACACTCCAGTAAACTCCGCCATCTTCTTCACTCTTACTCTCCAGTAAACTCTGCCATCTTCTTCACTCTTACACTCCAGTAAACTCCGCCATCTTCTTCACTCTTATACTCCAGTAAACTCCGCCATCTTCTTCACTCTTATACTCCAGTAAACTCTGCCATCTTCTTCACTCTTACACTCCAGTAAACTCTGCCATCTTCTTCACTCATACTCCAGTAAACTCTGCCATCTTCTTCACTCATACTCCAGTAAACTCTGCCATCTTCTTCACTCTTATACTCCAGTAAACTCCCACCATTAGAAGAGGAGAGGTGGTTACATAAATGGTCAGATAAACCAGTCGGAATTCAAATGCTCATGGCAGCTAATGTAATTTCAAATGTGAGTGCGCCCAAATGAATTAACAGCGTGGTAAACACCGAAAATCAGTCGCATAGGGTAGGGGAGGTCCACTAGTCCTAGTCTGCACCAAGAGTAGGACTGGATATACCATTAGTACCCAGCACTCCCATAAAAGCTGCCATTTCTCCATTAGGGATGGGCTTTTATGTTTAAATGATGCTGTCAGATAATCCATCAGATAATGGTTGCTCACATGAGGAGCAGTGTGTGTGTGTGTGTGTGTGTGTACACATACATACATGTATGTAACTGAGTCTCCATGCTTGGTCAGAGGTGCAGCACTATATTTAGACCATAACCATCAAGATATTGGCTTCCCCACTTACTACACACCTCAACTACTTTCTCCTCATCACAAAAAAATAATAAAATAATAAAATATTTAGCAGATGGTTGGATTATAGTGTCTGTAAGCTAACCAGCCGTACCCAAGATGCACCCTGTTGCGTGGGACTGACCCCCCCCCCTCGTGTTAGCGTCCTGTAGCATGCACAGCATGCTCACACGCAGAACCAGCGCGCGGGCCTGCTTCACTAGCCCGTCTCTCCCAGTCAGTTTGTTTTCCACTGGAGCAGAAGTGTTGTTACAGGACTGCTGCGTGCTTTGGTGGTGGTGTGGAGAGAGGACAGGCATTATCATTGCATTACCCATTGGGTCTGACCTGTTAGTCATTCATTTGGTTGGACATTTACAGCGGCAGTCGGTAGGTCCTTAACCAACTTGGCTACAAGTCCAATTTTTTATATGCAGCACCACACCGTGGCCGCATAGCACAAGTCCCCTAAACCTTATGCTCTCATGCTTTTTAATTTCTCTGGGGCTACAGTGTTGAATGGGCCTCTAAGTTTGCTATTAAAACTATGCGGTACCTCATCGCCGGCTAGCTTCCCTCATCTCGGGCTGAACTGGCTGGCCTGCGCGGAGCAGGGGTGTTTTTACATGCCGAGCCCGTCCTCTGTGACCCCCTCCTCTGGAGGAATGCACAGGGCTGCCGTTGTTTTTGCACGCCCAGCCGGAAGATTTGCTCGATCTCATTTGCTTCCCGCTGGCGCAGGGGGCGCAGCCGGCAGCGGGCTCCCATCAGTACCCAGCTCCCGTCCTTCCGACGGAAGAGTCGGCCCGCGGGCGCTGCCCCCGCTCCCGCCAACGGCGTTCCAAAAAAAAAAAACCAGAGCGTGAAGAAACCGCCGGGCTGCGGCCCGAGAGACCCTCGGCTCGGACCCTGCGACACGCTGAAGGCGGTCCTTCGTCTGACCTCTTTTCATTATTTTTGTAACTTTAAAAAAAAAAAAAAATCCCAATTTGATATCTGACAAGTTTTTTTTTTTTAAAAAAAATTTTTCAGCATTGCACACGTGTAGTTCCGTAGATCCCACGTCGTTCATTGAGTTATTTATCTTTAAAGTGGAGTTTTATTTTATATTTTGCTTCGGCCGGTTCTTTCGGGAGTTGCAATCGCCAAACGCTCACCGTTATCCTTTTGCGAGAGTGTGTTCAGTTAAGAGGCTTACGCTCTGCAGACACCGTGAGGGGCTTGGACAGTACAATCATAATAACATGTCAATCATAATAAGGCAGATTTAGTTTCATCTCTGTTTTGACAAGTGGCAGCAATAAAACACACGTGGACTTTGCTAGATCCGCATTTTCACGACTCTGCAAATAATTCACGTGAGTCGGATTGCACTGTTTAGTGTGTGCTTTACGTGCTGCCAGCCTATTTAAACTGAAATCCTCCGTTTCAACATCGCAGAGCAGGAGAAGAATCCAGCCTTCTGGAACTCCATGGCCCAGCACACGCTGACAAACGCGCTGAGTCTGCAGGAACTCAACCAGAACGTCGCCAAAACCTCATCCTCTTTCTCGGAGACGGTAGGTGAAATAAAAACTTGGGGGAAAAAAAATCATAATTTATTTTCTGTATTCATTTCTTAATCCCCTTTTTTTCATTTTTTTCAAGCCACAGGTCCTGCTTATGCTAGGTCCTATAGGACTGACAGTCAAGAGTCAGTTACGACTGAGGCAGGGCAGGGGGGGTGCACATAACTGTGCTAAGCTTACCCCCCCCCCCCCTCCCTCCTCCTCCATCACCCTCAAATCTCTGCTAGTGCAGTTTACATAATCTGTTCCTCCTTAACCCTTTAATCTGTGAGGTCGCAAATATGTGATTAGAATGTTTCTTAACCGGACATTCCAGTGCTGATGTTAAGATCACTACAGGTAACTGAAAACAGAATTTTCTAGAACACCAACTGGAACCAAATATTCCAAAAACCCTACTCTTCACAAAGGGTAAAAAAAAAAGCACAGCCATCACAGGGACCTCTTTTTTGGGTTCAGCGAAAGAAACCTTATGCTAATAAGGATGCTCCTGATTTTCAGCCTTCAATGGAGAATGTGCTGCTGTTTCTTTAAAAAAACGGCTCATCATCTTTAAACCATTGGTCCACAATGGCAGTCTTCAGTGTCACTGGGAAGTTTTCAGTCCCAGGACAAGAGTTTACAATGACATCCATTCGAGTTTAGAGGTGTAATCTGATGGTACTTATCTTTTCTTGAAAATATGTCCAAAAAGTCCTCACATTCAGTTGAAATTAACTCACTGCCAAAACCAGCAGCTGACCTAGGATTTATCACATGATCGATCACCGAAAAAAAGAAGTTTTGGCCTGTTGTTATTGTCAGTAAATCTTGGAAAGATAAGTCTGTCGAGCATTTGCTATTGTTGTTGTTCTATTATAGTTTACAAGGGTGTACCTGTAATCTTTTCTTCATCCATTTTACATCCGCTCAATTAGGTTTAAAACGTTTAAAAAAATTTTCTTTTAATTTACAGCATGAAGCAGAGGGGTGTCACGCTGGCGTGGCAGTGTTCCCATGTTCTGGATGGGCTGAATGGCCTGTTCTCCTCATTATGTGTCCTGATGTTCTCCTGAGTTCCAGCGTACACAATCATGTCACTGATGAAGGCTGTATGGGGAAATGTTTAGATGGCAAGGCTAGGAGAGACTCAGGCCCGGATTCCATCTGTCCTCAACTCTGACGTACAGTAAATACCAGTGTTTACCCTTTGTCCTCACAAACTCAGTTTGGTGACGTAGTCCGAAGCTGAACTCGCCAAACTGTGTTTGTGAAGAGGAAAAAAAACCGCAGCTCTTGCTTTTAATTGAAAATTAGGGACAGATGTTGTCTGAATGCCGGCCAAAGTTCAGGACAGATGTTGACTGAATCCCTGCTGCTGATTGAGGATGACGTTTTGTGGTTAACCCCCCCCCATCCTGCCTGTGCCCCCCCCCCCCCCCCCCCCCCCCCCCCCCCCACCCCCCCCTCCCATGCAGGGATGGGAATTCCCACGGTTACGGCAGCTCGAATCCTGAAAGGCCAGCTGAGCGGGCACAGCGGGGAAGAGACGAAGCTGGAGATGGATAAGTTCCCCTACGTAGCGCTCTCTAAGGTATGTCCCTATATAAGATATGTCCCTATGTAGCGCTCTCTAAAGTATGTCCCTATATAAGATATGTCCCTATGTAGCGCTCTCTAAGGTATGTCCCTATATAAGGTATGTCCCTATGTAGCGATCTCTAAGGTATGTCCCTATGTACCGCTCTCTAAGGTATGTCCCTATGTAGCGATCTCTAAGGTATGTCCCTATATAAGGTATGTCCCTATGTATCGCTCTCTAAGGTATGTCCCTATGTAGCGCTCTCTAAGGTATGTCCCTATGTATCGCTCTCTAAGGTATGTCGCTATATAAGATATGTTCCTATGTACCGCTCTCTAAAGTATGTCCCTATATAAGGTATGTCCCTATGTAGCGATCTCTAAGGTAGGCTATAAGTCCCTATGTATCGCTCTCTAAGGTATGTCCTATATAAGATATGTTCCTATGTACCGCTCTCTAAAGTATGTCCCTATATAAGATATGTTCCTATGTACCGCTCTCTAAAGTATGTCCCTATATAAGATATGTTCCTATGTATCGCTCTCTAAGGTATGTCCCTATATAAGATATGTTCCTATGTATCGCTCTCTAAGGTATGTCGCTATATAAGATATGTTCCTATGTACCGCTCTCTAAAGTATGTCCCTATATAAGGTATGTCCCTATGTAGCGATCTCTAAGGTATGTCGCTATATAAGATATGTTCCTATGTATCGCTCTCTAAGGTATGTCGCTATATAAGATATGTTCCTATGTACCGCTCTCTAAAGTATGTCCCTATGTCCCTATGTAGCGCTCTAAGGTATGTCGCTATATAAGGTATGTCCCTATGTATCGCTCTCTAAGGTATGTCCCTATGTAGCGCTCTCTAAGGTATGTCCCTATATAAGGTATGTCCCTATGTATCGCTCTCTAAGGTATGTCCCTATATAAGGTATGTCCCTATGTATCGCTCTCTAAGGTATGTCCCTATGTAGCGCTCTCTAAGGTATGTCCCTATGTATCGCTCTCTAAGGTATGTCCCTATGTAGCGATCTCTAAAGTATGTCCCTATATAAGGTATGTCCCTATGTATCGCTCTCTAAGGTATGTCCCTATGTAGCGATCTCTAAGGTATGTCCCTATATAAGGTATGTCCCTATGTATCGCTCTCTAAGGTATGTCCCTATGTAACGATCTCTAAGGTATGTGCCTATGTATCGCTCTCTAAGGTATGTTCCTATGTAGCGATCTCTAAGGTATGTCCTATGTAGCGATCTCTAAGGTATGTCCCTATGTAGCTCTCTAAGGTATGTCCCTATATAAGGTATGTCCCTATGTAGCGCTCTCTAAGGTATGTGCCTATGTAAGCGCTCTCTAAGGTATGTCCCTATGTAGCTCTCTCTAATAGCGCTCACTAAGGTATGTGCCTATGTAGCGATCTCTAAGTTATCTCCTTTTCATTTAGTCGCCCTTTTTTGCGAAGTGGCAGGGGGTACCCTGCCCCCCAAACCCCATCACCCCCCCCCCCCCCCCCCCTCGCCGAAGCAACATTTTAAAAATACCTGTTTTTAACCGATTTTCGCGGAACCTGCCCTGGACCCGCCGCTCGGCGTCCATGTTAAATAACCTCTATGGGGAGAGCTGGCTCAGGACCCGCGGCGGCGTTGATATTCACGTCGCGTTTCTCTCCTGACTTGGTGACCGGTTTTCTGTGGCGTGCTGAGGCCGTGTTTGTGAGCCCTGAAGCTGAGAGGCAGCGAGGCAGAGATTTACGGCTGCGTCCAGCCCAGCGAATGTCCGGGGTTACTTCAGTCCACACTCCCCTGTACGATTTGCCGTGTTAATGTCGCGTTCAGACTTCAAAGCCAAATGCCCCGGAAGGAAAATAATATATTTTTTAAAAATTCAGGTTGAGTACCTCGCTCAAGGGTACAACAGCAGCACCCTCCCCTCCGATGACTGTAAAACCTTTGAGTTACAAGCCCCAGCTTCCTGACCATTACACCACACTGCCACCACTATATACTCTCATAAAACACCGTAGAAACTTATGTAATGACATTTCAAAAAGTCATAGCTTTCATAATAGGCGGGGAAAAAGCTAACTGCGTTCACCAGGTCACGTGACCTCACACGCCGCCTGTGCTCTCGTCTGTAACGTCCCGCGCTCGACCGCCTTTTCTGCGGTGCTGATTTTGCGGCTGACTCCGCCCCCCCCCCCCAGACGTACAACACCGACGCCCAGGTGGCGGACAGCGCCGGGACGGCCACGGCGTACCTCTGCGGGGTGAAGGCCAATGAGGGGACGGTGGGCGTGAGCGCCGCCGCCGTCCGGTCCCAGTGCAACACCACCTTCGGCAACGAGGTCACCTCCATCCTCAAATGGGCCAAAGACGCAGGTACAGTACGCCACACCGCTCCCACAGGACCGCCCCCCTGAGCCTCCACCCCCCTGCGCCTCCACCCCCTGCACTAACACCTCTCTCTACAGGCGTTCATCAGATCTGGAGTCACGTACAGAACTGCACACCAGACTTCTTCATGATGTCAGTGCAGGCATAGGAAAATCAAACGTCAGTGACCCGGCTAATCACGAAGCTTCGTATTCTGGAAAAACTGAATGTATAAGTGAGCCAGTCAAATAACTGTACCTTTTAATCATTTTTTTTTTTCTGTTTAAAAGCAGAGACTCATTCCAGTCAAAAAGTTACATAAGAGTACCCATTCTAGGGAGATTAGGAGAGTGAAATTCGCTGGAAAAACTGTAAGACATCTTTCAAAAGGAAAAAAAGCTTTGGCAGAGGAAAATAAATCACCCCGTATGAGAGAGGGAGAGAAGGAAAAAAACATGCGTTTAATCAGAGTTCAGAAAAAAGGCTGCTTGGTACCCTGGCCAGTATGGCAGAGGTGTTCCAGTGGAACGCTCTACACACCGTATGCCAGCACTGTTTCATTTGCTCTTCAGGGACTAAAAAAGTGATGAGAAAAGTGAAGGTATTTTGGCACCAAATCGCGGCCCAAGATGAACTGTTAAAAAAGTGCAAATCCACTTTTTTTTTCACTTTTTGTACCGCCTTCGTTGCTGTTCAGCACGTTTGCTAAATGTGATGAAGTTATGTTATTTTAGCTTTCCAAGGATCCCAATTCTTTGTGAGCCCCTAATCTTTCAAAACTAGCCGTTCAGTCAGTCAGGACAACTCCGCGGAATGGATCCGCTTCCGGTACTACTGCCCTATCTAACAGGGAGGACGATACAGCTACTAAACACGAGGAATACCAGAACACCCCCCCCCCCCTGCCAGTACCTAGAAGTATATCCGAATAACAGGTGGGGCTGGGGTGGTGGGGGGGTGAGCGCAATTCCGAGCAGTAGCAAACGAAGCTTGCAGCCAATCAGCAGCACTGGAGAGGCGTGACTGTTGGTTTGCTCCGTTGGTGACGCGAGCACGTGATTGGATGGGTATGAGAAAATATGTTGTGTCAGAGTTTCCTGAGGGAGCTTTCTGTGTGCGTTCCGTGCACGTCGCCCCTTAGTCTACTTTGCATAAGTGATGTTTTAAGTGCTGCAGGAGACACCTCCGCTGTTTTTACCTGACAGGCAAGTCGGTGGGCATCGTCACCACCACCCGCGTCAACCACGCCACGCCCAGCGCGGCCTACGCCCACTGCGTGGACCGCGATTGGTTCTCAGACGCAGAGATGCCCGCCGAGGCGGTTCAGGCTGGCTGCAAGGACATCGCCCGGCAACTGATGGAGAACATCCCGAACATAGACGTGAGTACCCCTAAAGAAACACGCTATTAACGGGAGCACCCCAAAAAACACACAGCGGCCATTTTAGACAGGAGACATTCCAGGAGACAGGAGGAAGGGTCACCAGATGAATTGAAAGACGAAGCAGACCTTATAAAATCCCCTCCTGTCTTCTTTAAGATAGGAGGGGATTTTAATGGGGTTTGTCCAAAATATGTTGCGTTTTGGACAAACCCCATTTTGTTTTGTTGCCATCTTAAAAAATCCCTCTTGACTGAAATACAGTCAGTTCTTTCATAGTAAATGCAGGAGTTGGCGTTCTTCTTCACAAACAGCCTGGAAGCTTCAGCTGACACCCATAATGTTAACTTTCCAATCTGTTTGTGGGGGAATGAAGATTTTGTTTGTGAATCAAAGTTAAGGACAAATGATAACTGAATCCCAGGCCTTTGCTTGCTGGACATTCGCTGAGTCACTCAAACAATGAGGAAGTTAATAAACGAGTGTGGTAAGTCATCACAATGTCAATCCTGATGATTTCTCTTCACTGTCTACTGTCTTCTCTGTCTCTCTGGTGTCTGATGCTGAGAGGTCACGTGTGACCTTAGCTGTCAGATTCCAGTTGAAAATTAACGGCCTTTTGCTCAGTTTGATGTTGTTCTTTATTCTTGTTCATTTTATTGTCTTCACCTGGGTCTTTTGTAAAAGTCAAAGTCATAATTTATACTGGGGATTCTGTTAATATCTCATAAAAGGATATTTCATAAAATTCAGCCGAAATAGAGAGGCAGTGGAATACCAAACAAGTCCTAACTACGTCACGCTGGCTGTACCGCTACGCTAACCCTAGACCGGCCAATCGGTTTGACGGACAGTTTAGCACACTCAGATAGCTCGCCCTCACATCCAGGGGGTTTGCCACTGCCGAAAAATCGAATCCCTCTTTCCCGCTCACACCTGTCCTGTCCCCCCCCGCACCTGTGCAGGTAATCATGGGGGGCGGGAGGAAGTACATGTACCCGAAAAACACGTCGGACGTGGAGTACCCCGGGGAGCGCAAGCACATGGGCACCCGCAAGGACGGCAGGAACCTGGTGAAAGAGTGGACGGAACGCGTGAAGAATCAGGTAAACGAGTGTTTTTACGCCATTGCATCGCACACCACGCTATATTCATTTCACGGACGCTTTGATCCAGTGACTTACAATGAAACAGAACAAAATGGTGCCCGCCGGATTAATGTGAGCAATAGTGTCGTGAGTGTACGTGAAGTGTAACGTCATTAAAGTGCTGAACAGCTCGCATATGCCAACCTAGAGCCATGATAAAAATGCACAGCTTCATATATGTCCACATAAAACCATAAAGCATGTTATAGCAACCCTGAATTATATGTTCTTACATAGGAAAAAAATGCTAAGGGGGGGGGGGGGGCTGGAAGTGAGCTGATTGGCAGACTGCAGAGGGGTTCAGTCTGTGTCGGGTTGGGTGGGGGGGGGGGGTAGCCAGACGCCCCCAGGTTCCGGAGCAGAGGGGTCTGGCCAGTATGTAAGTTTTGAAGACAGATTGATAGCTCCATTAATATAGCCAGGGGGGATCTGCCCCCCTCCCACCAAAACACAGAGTGGGGTGTGCCCTCTCTGTCCCAAACAGAGAGTGGGATGTGCCCTCTATCCCAAACACAGATAGGGGTGTGTCCTCTGTCCCAAAACACTGAGTAGGGTGTGCCCTCTGCCCCAAAACCAGGGGGCTTGATTTGGTGGGGCAGTCCTCCAGCCTCTTAGGTATCCAGTCCCAGAATGCCCCCTGAGGCTGTTCTCTCTCTGAAACAATTAAAAGCAGGGAAGAGATCAGATGGACACGCCAAGAATTCTATTAACCTCCATAGAGACCCTTCCAGTATTTAATTTTCAGAAGGTACTGACCTTTTCCTTAGAACATGAAATTAGCTTTGAGCTGCTCAGGTCAGAGAGCTGTAACTAGGATGGTGGTCTGCATGAACGTATAAATATATTTTTATTTTATCTTTACATTTGTAGAAATACTTGTACTTTTAAAGCTTTCTGACATGGCCATTCTAGTTTTTGTTTTGGAAGCCATACAGCGCAGGGAGAGTAGCTCCCAGTACCTAGAGACACATAAAATAAACAGTTTATTCAGTCACTGATGATTCACGCTGTCCTTCCCGCTTGTTTCAGAGAGGCCAATATGTGTGGAATCGGAAAGAGCTCTTAGCTTTAAATCCAAACAATGTGGATTACTTACTGGGTGAGTATCGTTTTTACTGTACACACGTTTTAATTTCATTGCGCAAACAATCGTCCATCATATTACAAATCATCTGAGCCGTCGCCTTAGCACTGTGACCTAGCTGCCGCTGATTTGTTCAACGTGTATATTGACTGACTGACCGTGTTGGTCACAAAGCTACATCCTCCAGAGCCCAAACCAGAGGAGGATGGGTTCCCCCCCTTGAGTCTGGTTCTCCAAAGTTTCTGCTACAGTCAGTTTTTCCTTGCCACTGTTGCCTCAGGCTTGCTCCTGTGGGGAGGGTTAGGCCAGGGCTGTCTGTGAATGAGTATTGTGACGATTGTTTGTGAAACGTAAATCAATTTTTGATTTGATTTGATTTGTTTTGATTCGAAGTCATGGTCTGTAGCCGTGCCAGACAAGAGAGCCTCCAGCCTCAAGGTCAGCAGCCTGCCGAGCTGCCGGTAGATACAGGTGTGCTTTCTGGGGTCACCTGAACCCCCCCCCCCCCCCCCCCCCCCGCAGGTCTCTTTGAGCCCGGCGACCTGACGTACGACCTGGAGAGGAACCCCGATACGGAGCCGTCGCTGACCGAGATGGTGGACGTGGCCGTCAAGATCCTGCGGAGGAACCCACAGGGGTTCTACCTGCTCGTCGAGGGTGGGTGCATCTAAATTTGGGACCCGTTTGCGGGGTTTTTTTTCGGGGGAGGGGGTTTGGGGGGGGCGACACGAACGCGCGGAGAACCGAACGGACGGTGAGCCGCAGCCCACAGTCTGACCAGCTGTAAAAAAAAAAAAAAAAAAAGAAACGCATTTTAACGACTGTTTACTTTACCGTTATGCACAACAGGGCCGTATTTCATCTGCGGCGACCGCACCGCTCCAGCTGTGATTGGCCCGTGTGCGTTAGATACGGCACCCAGCGCAGCAGCTAACAATACAGAGAACTTCGGCGGTGTGAAAACCGGTCATTACGTGGAACTGAATGTGCGTTTAAGGAAATTACAGCGCTTGAAAGTCTGTGAAACAGCAGGTCTTGAAAGGCCTCATTTGCTGTGAGCTCTGGCTGATTGCTGCCTTTTAAGCGCTAAGCCCAGGATGGGTCATTCTTCATTTTTAACACGCACGGGTTCGAGCGTCTGAAACGTGCTGCGTCGCAGGCAGTGGTGATGACGGGTGTCGCGAGTTTGACGTGCAGTGATTTTGACGGGCGGACCAACCTATCGTAGGCTGTAGGCCCTGATGGAATGATGTCTCTAGCTCTTGGCTATTCTTTAACAAACTAACGTGGTTAAAGCATCATCACTGCAACACCATTACAGGATCGTTATCCCATGTTCTGTGTGGGATGTTCTCTGTGGTGATTCCTCCATTGGAGAAGTCTGAAAACTGCAAGCAGTTTGTAATCCCTCACGAGCACCGCATAACCATTAATACACACTTATGCCCTGCTGACAAATGGCTAAAACTAGTTGCTCTGAAGAAAGAGCTGAGATGGTGCAGCCTGAGCTTGTGATGCCTGGGTGAACAGAATTAGTGTGGTCAGGGACTGACTCCTGTGGGCGGAGCCAGACTCCAGCACGCAGTTCTAAATTCAGCAGGTGATCTGGTGTATCACGACAGGTGCTGAACAACAAACAGACAAGCAGGGTGACGTTAAGACTCGGATTCAGCCCCTGTTGTAGTCCATAAACAGCAAGGACTGGACTCTAAGCAGGTTTACGTGCATCAGAGAATTCATCTGGAATTTTTCCCTATCTCCTATTACTCCATTTAACTTTTTTATTCCTCCCAAACATTTATGCTCACGTGTGTCTGGCCCTGACCCTAACCCCATGAAGGCTTTGTTTAGCTGTTATTCCAGACCTGTCATAGCGAGTGTTACCTGTTATTATTCATTTGCCTGCTTAGGGGAGAGACGCCGTTAACAATGACAATGCCCAAGAATGCACCAGCAGACACCCGTCTGGGATTCGCACCCGCAACCTCCTGAGACACAGGCCCCAGCCCCCTGCCCAATCAACAGAGCCCAGGGTCCAGGGCGCTCACGCCCATTTAAGGCGGGAGGTTGCAAATATGCGACTGGAATGTTCTTAACTGAACATTCTGATGCTGATGTCACAATCACTACCGGTGGCTGAAGGCAGCGGAGTTCTAGAACACTTTGAACTTTGAAAGAACATTCCGGAAAGCCTGCTCTTCAGAGGGGGCTAGGCCCCTGACAGGATAAACTGGCACGTTGTGTAGCGTCTGTGGGAACCCTGTGTCTCCGCTGCAGGGGGCCGGATCGACCACGGGCACCACGAGGGCAAAGCCAAGCAGGCCCTCCACGAGGCGGTGGAGATGGACCGGGCCATCGGCCGGGCGGGGCTCCTGACCAGTGTGTACGACACGCTGACCGTCGTCACCGCGGACCACTCCCACGTCTTCAACTTCGGCGGCTACACGCCGCGGGGGAACTCCATCTTCGGTGCGGTGCGGTGAAATGATGAAATCACATGACCCACGTTCCACGTTCAGACCCTATGGCTGTCATTGGGGATAATAAAATGGCGACAACAATTGCGTGTCACTGCGTTTTCACACAATAAAACAAAAGACAGGAGCTCTCCACCAATCACAGAGTACGTTGGTTGTGACAAAATATAACAATTTCAGTTGTAATGGATCCACCACTTTCTGGCTATGTACCCTTTAGTGATTAACAGATCCAGTTAATATAGCAAGAAGGTACCTACCCATCACCGCCTGGGTTCTTTTGTACCTCTTACCAACGTGCTCTGTGATTGGTGGAGCTACTCCCTGGTTTCAATGGCAAAAGTGATGACACCAATATCCTGTCCCTGTCATAGTATCCCTGCCTTCCACAAGGCTGTGGCTCTGGAGGCTGTTGCCATGGTCCCCCCCCCCCCCCCCCCCCCCCCCCCCCCACAGTCTACACATGCACAGTGTGAGATTCCGTACAGGTGTGTGTTCTGCACATGCTCAGTGTGAGATTCCGTACAGGTGTGTGTTCTGAAATGCGCGTGCCTGTTTCGCAGGACTGGCCCCCATGCTGAGCGACATCGACCAGAAGCCCTTCACCTCCATCCTGTACGGGAACGGGCCGGGGTACAAGATCGTGAACGGCGTGAGGGAGAACGTCTCCACCGTGGACTACAGTGAGTCCCGCCGCTCCCCGTCCGGCGCGGACCCCACCGCTGGGGCAAGACCGCGGTTTATTACGACCTTCCCCCAAATTTCCTCCACCTCTGAGAACAAACTACAACAATTACGACCTCAAACCCATTCGCCATCATTACGAACGCTGACAATACTCAGCGCAATGAAGGAAAAGTCACATATTTAAATATACACATAATAAAAAATAATTGCAGGGCTGCAGCTAATGATTGCATTACAAACTGGATTTAATGACCAGAGTAATTAATGAACAAGCCCTTTCATCAGTGAAGCTCAGGCTGTTAATAATGACAGTGATAAAAGTAGAATGTTCAGTATGCGATACTGTACTCCCCGTACAGAACCTCCAAATAAACTCTCACCCTCTCTCTTGCTCTCTCTCTCTCTTTGTCCCCTTTCTCCCTCTCCCTCCCCCCCCCTCTCCCTCCCCCCCTCTCCCTCCCGCTCTCTCCTCTCTCCCTCTCTGTCTCCCTCTCCCTCCCCCCCCTCGCTCTCTCCTCTCTCCCTCTCCCCCCTCCCCCTCCCCTCTCCCTCTCTCTCTCTCCCTCTCCCCCCTCTCTCTACCTCTCCCTCCCCCCCCCCTCTCTCTCTCTCCCTCTCCCCCCCCCCCCCCCCCCCCCCCAGGTCAGAATAATTACCAGGCTCAGTCGGCGGTGCCGCTGCGGATGGAGACCATGGCGGGGAGGACGTGGCGGTGTTCTCCAAGGGCCCGATGGCCCACCTGCTGCACGGGGTCAAAGAGCAGAACTACATCCCCCACGTCATGGCCTACGCGGCCTGCATCGGCCAGAACACCCGCCACTGCCTGACTCCCGGCAAGAACGGCGCCCCCAGCATCCCCTCCGCCCTGCCCAGCCTGGGGCTGCTCCTCGTACTCACCCACCTGCTCTGCTGACACCCCCCCCCCCCCAAAAAAAAAAAAAAAAAACATGGTGGCAGGGGGTCCCTGAGGGATGCCTTGTCTTCTCCAGGCAGAGTGGAGGCTGCTCACTCTTTCCACTCAAATTGCAACCCCAAAACCCCTTTTTATTATTTGGGAAAAAAGTTTAAAATAACAATAATAATAATAATAATAACCTTGCACAAGACTATGGAATCATTATCAGCTAAGGAAACCAAGGGAACCGTTGCCGAGCGACGGGGGCGGCACCAGCCGAAGCACGGTCAGAAGACACCTGAGACAGAACGAGAGGGAGGAAGAGGAGGGTAGCGTTGACAGAACAAGAGGGAAGAAGAGGAGGGTAGCGTTGATAGAACAAGAGGGAGGAAGAGGAGGGTAGCGTTGATAGAACAAGAGAGAGGAAGAGGAGGGTAGCGTTGACAGAACAAGAGGGAGGAAGAGGAGGGTAGCGTTGACAGAACAAGAGGGAGGAAGAGGAGGGTAGCATTGACAGAACGAGAGGGAGGAAGAGGAGGGTAGCGTTGATAGAACAAGAGAGAGGAAGAGGAGGATAGCGTTGACAGAACAAGAGGGAGGAAGAGGAGGGTAGCATTGACAGAACGAGAGGGAGGAAGAGGAGGGTAGCATTGACAGAAAGAGAGAGGAAGAGGAGGATAGCGCTGACAGAAAGAGAGAGGAAGAGGAGGGTAGCGTTGATAGAACAAGAGGGAGGAAGAGGAGGGTAGCGTTGACAGAAAGAGAGGGAGGAAGAGGAGGGTAGCGTTGACAGAAAGAGAGGGAGGAAGAGGAGGGTAGCATTGACAGAACGAGAGGGAGGAAGAGGAGGGTAGCATTTGTAGAACAAGAGGGAGGAAGAGGAGGGTAGCATTGACAGAACGAGAGGGAGGAAGAGGAGGGTAGCGTTGACAGAACGAGAGGGAGGAAGAGGAGGGTAGCGTTGACAGAAAGAGAGGGAGGAAGAGGAGGGTAGCGTTGACAGAAAGAGAGGGAGGAAGAGGAGGGTAGCGCTGACAGAAAGAGAGAGAGGAAGAGGAGGGTAGCGTTGACAGAAGGAGAGGGAGGAAGAGGAGGGTAGCATTGACAGAAGGAGAGGGAGGAAGAGGAGGGTAGCGTTGACAGAAAGAGAGGGAGGAAGAGGAGGGTAGCGTTGACAGAAGGAAAGGGAGGAAGAGGAGGGTAGCGTTGACAGAAAGAGAGGGAGGAAGAGGAGGGTAGCGTTGGCAGAAAGAGAGGGAGGAAGAGGAGGGTAGCGTTGGCAGAAAGAGAGGGAGGAAGAGGAGGGTAGCGTTGACAGAATGAGAGGGAGGAAGAGGAGGGTAGCGCTGACAGGCGATCCTGCTGCTGTGACATGCGTCCCATACGACGCTGAAGGAGCTGTCCATCAAAAATAATTTTTATTTTATTTTTACGAAATATTAATTTTCCTACTGAAGGGCGTAATAGCGTTGAATAAATGCATTTTCCCTTTCTCATGCAGTTCCAAAGCACAGCTCAAATCATGCTGGCCAATCAGGTGGTGAAACAAAAAAAATCTTTGTAGGTAGTATCCAGAAAAATAAATAATAATTGTAAGTATGGCTTAACATTATATTTTTAAAAATAAGAATTTTAAATGTGTAATCTGTCTTAGAAATCATTTTAAAGTGAGAAACGTTTATAGACAGGCCCTTGCTGATGTTTTGGTGTATGTCATTTAGTACAGATGAATAGTGGGTTGTGGGCTTTTGGTGAGACAAAAATAGGGCATTTTGATGCTCATACTGTTATTTGTGATCTCTTATTAAATACACAAAAACTTATTATGGCCTTGCTAATCAACAGTTTTCAGCAAGAATAATCTACCTCAAATGCCTGTAGAGTCACTCCATGAGATCTACTGCTATTTTTACTATCAAATGTCATCTTGACAAGTGCTCAAATCATACCTGCAATTCTATTCTAACAAGCAAATTCTTAGCAGTATGCGATGCATAGTTTGTGTTCCAAGGCATCAGAAGTCAACACATCGGAGGTATAAGCAGTGTCGCCATAGAAACAGTATAATTTCGGAATAATGAAATCCTTGTTATCACTTATATCTTCATAGGTCAGTGGCAGTATGTTTGGGTTGATTGTTTAACAGATACTGATATCTTTAGTACCAGTTTACACAGGCTTTGTAGAGAAATGGGACATGGGTCCATTCTTCTGGAGTTATTCTGGTTTTTGTTTTTTGTTTTTTACAATAAATCTAGAACCCTTGCATTCTTGTCATTGTCTTTCAGTCAATAATAAATTATTTAGAACATGAACTGAATCATGTTTTAAATGCTTCAATTCAAACTCAAATGCATAAATATTTTGTCTCTGTATGAAACTGTTTTGAAAGGTGTATAAATACAGAACAAGCCAATTTTAATCAATCAATCAGCCTTTATTTATAGAGCACATTTCATACAAATTTGCAACACAATGTGCTTGTGTTTAACTGAGCAGAGTGTGGAAATTTGTGTTTTGGGTTGTACTGAAGTGAGATATAGAATAATTTTACATTAATTATATTGTTTCGCACATGCGTCTGATACAAGTTGAAGGGTTGCTATAGGAATGGAAGGGAACTGTTTAAAAAAAGATCTTTGTGTGCTTGGAAAAACAGACTAGTGCAGCCAGGAGTACCGCAGTCCGTAACTCTGCCATGTCTGTACAGCTGCTCTGTAATAAACCTGTATGGATAGGTTCGAATGTTGTCGAGATGAAGGTTAGTTAGTCATGAAAACGTTACTGAGGTTGTGGGATATAAGCCAACAAGGAAACCAAACCGGTTATAATAATTGCTTTTCAGGGTTGAAACTAAATTTGCATTCAGCCTGCGTGCCAACTTGTTAAGTAAAACTTGGTTTTATGTGTCTTGACGCACTTTCCTGGACTGCGTGGAACGCGCTTTCGTGGAGCGCGTGGATAATGTGCGATTTCTGGGCTTTTCTGCGCGGCTGGTGTGCAGATGGGGATCCTCCGCCTGGCACTGGAACCAAAAGGAAAGTTCTGTCTGTCACGGCGCGTATGATTTCCCATCAGCCTTTGCTCGGGCGGCCAGCGCGTGTTCTGAATCCAGTCCTCGAGTCCACCAGTAACGAGCGTGCCGGAAACAGCCCCCCCCAGAAGGTCTAATTAAAGGAGAACCGGGGACAGGTTCAATCTAGTGCGCTTTCTTTGAATTTGAGTAACGGCATTGAGCCAGTGATAAACTTTCCTTCGTTCTCCTTTTTCCGCGAGTTCTCTGTGAAGTTTCTGTGATTGCCAGTCGCTTAATAATGCAAAAGTAATGGGCTTTAAAAAAAAAAAAAAGTGAACAGAGCAAATTTTACTTTGCAGATAGATGAACAAGGTGCCTAGTTAAGCTTCAAGTTGAGTTCAAAGCACAGCAAATTTAATGAGGGAAAGCCTTTTTTTTTCCATCTCCTGAAATGTTTTGCCTTTTGAGTGTTTTATTTTATGTATTATTAAGTTATTAAGTTATTATTAAATTATTAAGTATTATTCATTTTCTGAGCAGATAAAATTTTTCTCAAGAGCTCCTTTACATTATTAAACACTGTCTGTTTATGCAGCCGGATATTCTGCTGAAGGAATTCAGGTTTTCAGATATCGCACGCACAGGTACGATGGCAAGGTTCACCACGGGATGTGAAACTGCCGTCTCTCGAGTTTCAAGCCAAGTTCCTTTAACTGCAATGACACACTGCCGCTGCATAGCATATGGCATGAATATTTTTCATATTGACGAATGACATATTTTGTGCTTAAACCAAGGATTGCACTTGCCCAATGGAGGCCTTTGCTTTGAATATTAGAGAAGAAATCTTCCGTGAGACTTGAGCACAGCAGGTTTGTATTTCAGTTTGGAACTTAGAAGTCGCACGACTCCCATGGTTTTAAAAAAAAAGCAGCATTGTCCTTTTTCTCCTTTTTTTGTGTGTGCGTGACAGTACCTTTTCCAGCCAGGGGGCATGAGCGTGTTTTGTCAAAGAACATAGGAGCCCTTCAGCAGGCTGGCGCAGACGCTGGGAGGAAACAGATGGGAAGAGGTGAACCGAGGGAATCGCTGCGTTTGAAGTTCGGGATGCGATTTCCGCCAGGCCCCGGGCGGCGGTGCTCTGCTGAGGAGCCCCGGCTCTGAGGCCTCACCGCCGCCGGACCGCCGGACCGCCGACCGCCGTACCGCTACACGTGCCTGTGATCAGATCCGCCTCAGACCCACCTCAGATCCGTCTCAGACCCACCTCAGATCCGCCTCAGATCCGTGTCAGATCCGCCTCAGACCCGCCTCAGATCTGTCTCAAATCTGTCTCAGACCCGCCTCAAATCTGTCTCAGATCTGTCTCAGACCCGCCTCAAATCTGTCTCAGATCTGTCTCAGATCCGCCTCAGATCCGTCCTCAGATCCGCCTCAGATCCGTCTCAGATCCACCTCAGATCCGCCTCAGATCCGTCTCAGATCCGCCGCCGATCAATCAATCGTCAAATTTCAGATAGCGTATTTTCAGATCCGTCTACAGAACCCTGGCCTCAGATCCGCCACAGATCCTAAGGCAACAGTGGCAAGGAATAAGA
>CM045893.1:1647500-1910000 GCA_025169545.1 Anguilla japonica | reverse complement strand
AATGATTGGCCCACAGGCCAGCGTCCTGGGCAATGATTGGCCCACAGGCCAGCGTCCTGGGCAATGATTGGCCCACAGGCGAGAGAAGCCTGCTTTCCCCTGTTCGGTGCACAGAGCGCTTGAAGAAGCTCGTGCCGGAACACAGAGGAGTCCCTGGCTGATGGCCTTTCGCCTGGACGCACCTGACGCATTACTGGGCGGCACTGACCCAGCTGCAGCCTAAGAGCGCCTGTCCAAGCACTGCGTCTGCCCTGGCCAGGATCCACAAGCTATGTGGGGGTGCAGTCATGTCCTGTGACACGATAACCCCTGAGAAGGGAATCGGGGATTGGCGCTAACGGTGGCCCAACTGCCCAGGGCAGGTGGGAAAAAAAAAAAAAAAGTATTCCAAACAAGTGGGCCTACACTGTGGGCCCGATTGTGCAAGTCTTTTTTTCCAGTTTTCAAACTGTGGCCCATCTCTTTTTAAAATATTTTAATTTAAATATTTAAATATGGCTATGATGCCATTTCATGACCACGCCCCTTCTGCCTCCAGCAGGTGAGGTCACGTGCTTGCCTGCCCTGTCTGTGCAGGTACAACGTTGAGTGTGTTCCTGAGAGGCAAATCTTCGAGCTCCATATTCCACACTCAGAGGCTAAATATTGGGCTCTGGCTGACCAGTGCTCTCCAAAATATTACATTTTACAGGATTTTACGGGGTGGCTGTGCGCCAACGTGAGACCTTTTCACAGCGCCCAAAATCCATGGCAACGGCCCTGTCCACACTACCTGCACTACATTGCGTTTTGACAGTTTAACTGCCTCCAAAGGGCATGCTGTCAATAGGCTAGCAGGCAATAGGCTACCTGTTAACTTCACTTTGCCCCAGAATACTCACCACCAACCCATCCCGGCTGTCAAGATCACAAAAAGGATTTTTTTAAAAACCCCTAATACAGGCCAGCTGTCTGGCAGGGGGGGGGCCAACAGCACCCATAGCCACAAGCGCCACCTGTACCTCCAAACTCAGCTGTGAAGCTGCTGGATGAAAGAACAAAACATTTTCTGGAAGGAGGATTTTTTTAGATTTCTACCCAACGATGCCCTCCTGATGTTTTGTTGCGTCAGACAAAACTTAGAACGAATTCATTTTTTTCCGTTCGCTGAAATTCTTTTGCTGTTACGCATAATTGTTTACAGGAGGATATCATGTAAATGTCCTCTCTCCTCTGATTAAAATTAGGTCTCCAATTAACATGCTATTATCCCAGAAATATTTGATCTCAAAAGTATTTTTTTTTACATCTGAATGATTTTATTTCAATAGTTCTAAAAGCAAGAAAATAATAGCAATAGAATTAGACTATCACCAGTTTCAGTTTTTCTCTTTAGTTGGCTAGAGGCTACTCAATGTAGGCCTAATGGTTGATAACACTGGATATTAATATCAAATTGCCATAATTTTGTGCTAGCTCGTGCCATAAGTCTCCTGGGTAGGTGCAGGTTGTCCAACTCACCTGGTCTAGGGATTGGAATGACAGTGAAGGGTCAAATGCGTTTTTGTACTGTCAATATCCTAGGCCTACAGGTAATAAAACATAAAATAAGTGAAACATTTCATTATATAAATAACATTCTCAGTCAGTCAATCAGGGCATCATCGCTGCAGAAAGAATGTGATAAAGACTGCCTTAAATTTGTAACCCCCATGGACATGATCACCAGCTGTTGATATTAGAAAACTGCTTCTTGTTAAGCTTGATATTTTTATGTACTGTGAATTTGGGCATCTGATAAGAACTGAAATTCTATTCTGTTCTGGCCCCACGATGGTGGAATGACCTCCCCGTGGAGGTCAGGATCAGCTGAGACACTGACCCATTTCAAGCAACGACTGAAGACTCACCTCTTCAGGCTACACCTCTCCCCATCCCTCCCTACCTCCCTGTAATCTCTTAAATGACTGTAAGCTTAGGGTTGTAACTTGGTAGCTGTTTCGCAGGTGACTTAGTTAATGCACCTGTCTTAACTACTGCTTGTACTTTTCCATAGTTGCGTTGTTGCTGTTCTCGTTTGTGTTAGTGTTAATCAGTTTAACCTTCAGGGTCCAAGTTGAACTATGCGGTTGGTCCCTGCACTTGGACTGGTACTTCTCTCTAGGGTTTTCGTCATACTTGTTCCTGGTTATGGTTATACACTTTGTTGTACGTCGCTCTGGATAAGAGCATCTGCCAAATGCCTGTAATGTAATGTAATGTAATATTCACAATTAATTTATTTTCTGAAAAAGAAATAGGCTTCAGTGTGCTTATAACATTATAAATGGTAAAATAGTAGATTTGTAAATGCTCTTTCAATAAACTGTCAGAATGAAAACTAAAAACCAGAAACGTGTTTTATGTGCCATTGTCTGGTTTTATTTTTGGGCAAGTAAGCTCTACATTTGGCCAAGCAGCATTCTACTGTAATTTCCCATAGGACAAGTGTCTACAAACGCTCAGAGTCAACTCCAGGGGAAGTTCTAATGCTGAAATATAACATCAGTCATATTTAGTCTATCTGGGGACAGATTTTTCCCGACCCACTCTAGAGACACAAAGAAATTGTATATTTTCATTTTATCTTTGTTGGTCTTTTTTTGGCAGTGGAGGATCAAAACCAACATGACTGGAGAAAAAAAAAAAAAAACAAGAAAAAAAATTATTTGTTGAATTTGAAAAACACACAAACCTCCATTGGTTTAATAAAATGTACTCCTCCCCCCCCCACCCCCCACCCCCACCACCCCCCTCGCACTCACCTCCACCCCTCCTCCCCCCTTTGGTTTTACAAACTCAGTTAGCTGGATTCTGACGTATGAAGCTGTGGTTTCTGTGCTTGTAATTTCATTGTAGCCACATCTGTACTTGTTCATTTGATTCCTTACAGGTCCACTCTGGAAAAATAATGTTTTCAATAATGCTTTCATATGCTTTCTCTGGGCTCAGATGTATGTGCAAGATTTATGAAATTTTACTGCATTCACTCAAAAAGAAAATGAAATCCAGCTCCATGATGCCTACTATTAGAGTGGAGCGTTCATTGCTGAATATTCCTGAGCTTGGTAAGGTAGCTAACTGCTAAAGATCTGTAAACTCGCATGTACCGTTTTTTGGCTTTGACACTCTTCACCACCACAAGCTTGGAACCAATCAAATAAATCATAAACCAACAAATCATCCAATCAGCTGAGCAGCCCACTGCCCAGCCTATGGTCACCAGCAGCATTTACCAGCTAATTTTATGACAGAACTTGCAATCTGCTCTGAACGTTAGTAACATTAAACAATGAGTAACCCTCTTGCAGTAAATTCATTCCCTCACATCTGGGGGGGGGGGGGGGACTGACAACCTGAGGAGACATCACTTTGGAGATCTGTCATCGGGCATTCATCAGGACAACCAACCAACCGTTGTCCTGAAGTGGACCCTACGCGGGTCCAAAAAGGTGATTCTCCTGAGTGAATAAAAACTTAATCATGGTGTGCTGGCTTTATTTCCATTTTTAAAGTTTTAAAAACAGTACCTGGTTAGGCTGCCCTCATTACGCATTTTTCCCAACTTCATTCAGACGGGGGTAAAGCTGAGTGGGTTACAGATGGGTAAGATCACAGCACAGAAAGTATCAGAGACACAGTACAGGGCTCGGGCCCGTGACCACCTGGGAGATTTGTATGTGGAGTAAAATCTGACCACCTCACAAATCCCCCTTTTTAAATATAATTTTCTTTCTGGCATAGTTCACATGAGAAAAATAATCAACAGACTCCAAGCCTTTGGAATAAGGGCCCACTGTTTTCTGAGGAAAGCACAGACTTTGCTTGCAAAAACAACACAGCATTGCTCTCTGTGACATCCGGTGGATTTTTTTTTTTTACGTAAAAAATGCCCTGGTCTTGAATTAGATGTAGTGAGAGTTGAGTAGCTGTCCTGGGCTGGATGAATCCGTATCTTTTTTTCTTATCTCTTTCCCACATATGGCCTCCAGTTCTTCATAAATGCCAGAACCTCCTCCAGCTGTTTTCTGAGAAACATCCACTCATAATAGTCCTCACTACCTCTTCCCATAAAACAGGAATGTGGACACACCATGTAATTGAATAGTTCTGTAGGCTACCTTTTGCTCAAAATTTTTTCGATCCAAAAAAAAAAAAACTTTCCTAATTTCTCATCTGCCCATAAAATAATTATTGAATTATTACAAGAGCTTCAAAGTTCAAAAGATCAAGTTGGCAGAAACTCAACTTTTAGATATGACGTTATAATTAGTCTTACTGGTGTTTTGAAACTAGGTTTCTGTAGTAGGTTTTAAAGGCTTTTCAATTTTGCCAAGTCTACTAAGTTGCCAGTAAAGTCCGCTTGTTGTAAGCACATTTTAAATATATATATAGCCTAGTAGTATCGCTCTATTGCGCAGACTGACGTCGACTTGGTCATCGGGCTTTTGTTATAGCTTTAGCTTTTAGGTTAGGCGTTTTTACGTACTATACTGTAAAGTTCTGTTCTGCGGTTGGAGACGCGCAGAGACACGCTGATGAGTTTAGACACCCTCGCTTTTTCAGTGAAACGGCTTTTTTGGACGGTTATTGTTACGGTTAGCTGAAGCGGCAGCGCAGAGTGACGCGCGTGCCCAATTTCAACTGGTTTCGACTGATTCATTTCTGCGTTGCGAATCAACACCACACATGTCCATCGCGCGGCCATCGGCTGCGATGGGGGAAAAAATGTCCTTTTGGACACTTTGTCGATGCCCCAATATCTTTTAACAATACAGACACGTACCTAATTGATGGATGTGGCACTTTTCAGCAAAAAAAACTTGGCAAGCAGCTGAAGGTACGGGAATAATCACAACTAAAGGGCCTTTTGTGGATAGAAAGATAGACTTATTAGCTAGTCGGGTAGCAGTCGGGAGACGTGAACTGATGAAATGCTGTAAAACAGACTGAAGAATCCAGCCAAAGGGAAGGACAACGACCGAATGCCAAACAAATAAGCCAGCCCCTGTGTGTCACTGGTTTCCCGTCTCAGATCCGTCTCTTACACATTATACTGCACACCACAGAGCAATAAAATAATGATATGATAAAGTTACATAGAAATTACAACGTCGTAATAATAGTGATAATGATGATAACAACAGCAACAACAATAATACTTTTCATCATCATCACCATCGTCATCAGAATTATCTTCGTCGAAAGCATAGATATGCTTTCCATCGAAGGGCCGTTTTATCGGAACATTCCTTCCGTGTTCACCAAGCTGAAGGGGCATGCCAGCTATCGGACAGGCTAAATAGGCTTGGCGGGTTTTCACACAAGAGATTCACTTACAGTGCGTCTGACTGGATACAATTCAACAAGCGGCTTCATTTTTCGGCGTTAGTTTATGGAAAATCTGACAGCTGTCACACAGCTACATCTGCGACCGCCAGCGTTCAGCAGTAATGTGAGCCCGTAATGACCTGTGTACTGTGGACGGACCACCCCGCTATTGGATGATTGTGAGTTTATTCTGCGCGGAGCCTGTAAATTGCTGGACTCAAAGGACTGGACATACATCTGTTGGATCTGTGTGAACTACTTCACTCTGCATTTGGCTCCTCGTGAAAACATCGGCGTTAACAATCTTTTCCTGCAGCTAATACTTACTGGGAAGAGACTAAAACTGCGTCCAACCACAACACCAAAGTTGATTCTGGATTGTCTTCTTTGGTATTCAGTGTCAGCAAGGACCCTGTTGAAGTTGCCGATCTTTCTGTGAAGTTTTTATTGAGTTATGTTTCATCAACAATACAATACAAGCATTGGGGCCAGGAAAAGGACAAAATATACGCAGGACATTTATAACAAAATGCAGAAGGTTTATGATTTTTTTAAAAACTGTATAATCAAATTAACGATTCAAATTATTAGCAGATCCATGGCGAACTGCAAACGGATTGCATTATCCAAGTCAAATACAGGTTAAAGAACAACAACAAAAAGAAATTATTGTAAAGTCACTTTTTTAAGCCAGCACTTCTGCCCAACATGGTCTGTAAGTGTCATGGCACAAAGTCTACCAGCAGGCTCACGCATTCTGCAGTGACTGGGAGTAATGCAGCTTCACACATTTTATAAGACTCCAACAGGATTCTTTTGCAGATTTTGTTTTTATCTTGACCCACCACTGGTGTGCTGATGTCATGGATCGCTTCGGCCCTGTCCCTCCCCCGCCCATGCCTTGACGCAGCCTGGAGCTCCAGATCCCTCACCCAGCTCCTCTAAACTGCACCACACTGAACTACACCATTTGGTCTTCTGTTATTTCTGTTAGCTTTCACCTCAACTGAAACCAGCTTAACCCATTTTGTTTGCTTTATTTCAATTTTTTAAATTCGGTTTTATAAGATCTCTTTTCATTCTACTGCTACTTCACACCAGGCAGGCCAGGGGAGGATGGGCTCCCCCTCTATAGCCGGGTTCCTCTCGAGATTTTCAGCTCACGGTGTTGAACAGAGCAGTTTAGCCCACAGGCAGGGATGAAACAGGGCCGTTTAACTCAGACAGGGATGAAACAGGGCCGTTTAACTCAGACAGGGATGAAACAGGGCCGTTTAACTCAGACAGGGATGAAACAGGGCAGTTTAACTCACAGACAGGGATGAAACAGGGCAGTTTAACCCACAGTCAGGGATGAAACAGGGCAGTTTAACCCACAGACAGGGATGAAGCGGAAGTTTAACTCAGTCAGGGATGAAACAGGGCAGTTTAACCCACAGACAGGGATGAAACAGGGCAGTTTAACCCACAGACAGGGATGAAACAGGGCAGTTTAACCCACAGACAGGGATGAAACAGGGCAGTTTAACCCACAGACAGGGATGAAACAGGGCAGTTTAACTCACAGTCCGGGGTGAAACAGGGCAGTTTAACCCACAGACAGGGATGAAACAGGGCAGTTTAACCCACAGACAGGGATGAAACAGGGCAGTTTAACCCACAGACAGGGATGAAACAGGGCAGTTTAACCCACAGAGAGGGATGAAGCGGAAGTTTAACTCAGTCAGGAATGAAATAGGGCAGTTTAACCCACAGACAGGGATGAAACAGGGCAGTTTAACTCACAGGCAGGGATGAAACAGGGCAGTTTAACCCACAGACAGGGATGAAACAGGGCAGTTTAACTCACAGTCCGGGGTGAAACAGGGCAGTTTAACCCACAGACAGGGATGAAACAGGGCAGTTTAACCCACAGAGAGGGATGAAGCGGAAGTTTAACTCAGTCAGGAATGAAATAGGGCAGTTTAACTCACAGGCAGGGATGAAACAGGGCAGTTTAACTCACAGTCAGGGATGAAACAGGGCAGTTTAACTCACAGACAGGGGTGAAACAGGGCAGTTTAACTCACAGTCAGGGGTGAAACAGGGCAGTTTAACTCAGACAGGGATGAAACAAGGCAGTTTAACTCACAGTCAGGGATGAAACAGGGCAGTTTAACCCACAGACAGGGGTGAAACAGGGCATTTTAACCCACAGTCAGGGCCTCTGCTCATTCTGACTGCACTCAGCTGACCTGCTGAACAAACACAGCCGCTGGATCAACACAGGAGCGGTGCTGGCAAAGAATGGAGTGAGCTGTGGGAAATGGTGTAGTGCAGGGGATGTGAAACACACCTATACGCACGCACACACACGTACACGCACGCGCACACTCACACACACACAATCACATGTATACACACACGCACACTCATGTACACACACGCACACATACACTCATGCATGCATCCACACACAAACACACACACACATACAAATACACTCATGCATGCACGCACACACACACAATCATGCACTCATGCATGCATGCACGCACTCACACACAATCATGCACTCATGCATGCATGCACACATACATGCACACACAGATACATCCAGAGGATCATCAGACCCTACACACCAGCCAGACCTCTCCGTTCTGCCACCTCTGGAGGCTTGGCACCTCCCCCTCTTCGTGTCTGTACTTCCCGTTCACGTCTGCTGTCTGTCCTGGCCCCTCGCTGGTGGAATGACCTTCAGAACGGTCAGAACAGCAGAGAATCTGATTACCTTCAAGCGCAGACTAAAGACTCATTTCTTCAGGCTGCACCTCTCCCCACCCCTCTGTAGCCTCTAGTTTAGCTCAATGTACCTAGTTAGGCTAATGCAATCATGTTAGTTTTGTATTTGGCAGGATTGTTTTGTCTGATTCTGATTAGGCAAATGTGATTTCAGTGCTAGTTTTGTACTTGGCAGGATTGTTTTTTTGTTTGCTGAACAGGTTACCCTACAGGGTTGGAGTCCTGATCTATGTGGTCACTTCTGGCACTACGATCTTTACTTCACTCTAGTGTGTTTTTCTGCACCTCTGCACCTTGAACTGATGCACTTGTTGTACGTCGCTCTGGATAAGAGCGTCTGCTAAATGCCTGTAATGTAATGTAATGTAATGTAACAGTGAGAAAAGAATTTTGAAGTGTGTTCATTGAATGAATTTTGTGTCAGGGCAATGAAAAAATAATACACAATTTTGCCCACAAAGAGTGCTGCTGTGCCAACTGAAGATTTCTGAGAAAGCGAACTAGGTATTAAAAAATGCATTTTTATGTGTTCAAAAATTGTAAAAAAAAAAAAAAAAAACCTATGAAGTTTCTTCCATTTTGTCTTAGTTAATATCGCCATCTGCTGGTACAGATAACTTCTCATTTTAGTCACTGGTGAGGACCCGGGACTTTAACCTTTCTCTACCTTCACCGCCTTTTCTTGTTTATTTATTTATTTATTCATTTACGCAGATTGTGTATCAGTATCAAACTCATTACCATTGCAGACATGAAATACGTAAAAACACACAACAGTGCAGTGTGACAGTATAAAAGCAGTGGGGGGGGGAGGGGGGCAATAAAAAGCTTTCCTTGGTAACTACATGACATCCTGGTTCCGAACTCTTTCACAGAAATGAGACGTGACGGTTCAGTCAGTTATGCAACACGCTCGACTGCCGCGGAGCTCAGTAAATAAATGCAGTTTTCCCAGTTTCGGTGCGAGGGGAGGGCATTTTTAAAATGCAAAGGTAAGACGGGAGTGGCAGCCGTATGTAAAACGGATCCTGGTGGTGAAGCCAGCATGCTGATCTGGAGGTCCAGCCCACTTCTTGCACAAGACGCAATGGCGTGTGTTGAGTGAACTGGAATGAATGATGAAGAGGAGAACAGCATTGGTGAGCTGTATCTGGGACACATTGATAAGTGGTTGCAGAATGCGTGTATCGAACATCACAATAATATATTACAGACAACAACAAAGAAGGTTGCTAGTGCAAGTTTATTCCTGCTTTCAAATGAAAAAAAAAAAAACAGGACTTGTTTCTAAAGAAGAACCCCAGTTTCTCATTCAGTATCTCCTTACAGGTGGCTCAAGTGAATGTTAAACTACAATTCATCATCAAACCCGAGGCCACAATATGACAAGAAGACACGCTAGGTGACATTGCTATCATAGGAGAAGACTAAAATAACCCTGTAGCCTTCCAGGAGGCTAAGGCCATAAATCTCCTTGGCAAGAAGAAGCGATTGTACAAATCTGTCAGAGTACTAGCAGTTTGGGAGAAGGCCAGGGGAGCACACAGATGAGCCCTTCCTGCGGGCTCCCGGCGCACAGGTGGGATTTATTTGCTCCATAGCGCCGTAGGCTGCAGTGCCCGGCCGTTGGCGGCCTACCGGCCCGACCCAGATTTAACACCCTTCAGGTGCACAGGTCACGTCTGCCGAAGTGGCGAAATCATCACGGGTGAATTACAGCAAATGCAGCAACACTGTGAGCATTGCACTGCAATGAGACTGTGGACTTCCAGCAGATGTGATTTGAATACTGTTAGTCCTGTACTACTCTGAATATTGAGTGGGTTTAATCTGATCGTGAGGAGTTCTTAGCACAAGTAGGCTACTAAATGTTTTGGGTTTCGATAAGGGCTAAACGCACAAGCCCATCAGACCCGTAGGTGGACCGTAAATCCACTCTCTCATCGTGGCGAAGTTAGCTCAACGCTGACCAAAAATTTGGCACAAAAAAGATACAGTGTACCTATTTATAACCAATAATTATATGGTTAACCAAATAAACCATAAATTAGTGTTGTAAACAAGTAGTTTACAATTAAATGACAAGTAGGGGGGGGGGGGGGGGGGGGGGGGGGGGGGTTTCCAATATTGAACAGAAGGGTAATTTGCCATCGACCCAGTGCAAGGTGATGGTTGACTGGCAGTTCAAGACAAACCTGTCGAGCAGGAAGAAGTAATCAGTCCTAATGAGTACTAATGACTGCTGGTGATGAAACAGCCCATCAAGCCACCTATTCAATAGTGGTGCTAATGAAGGTGCTAATGAAGCCCTCCTGGGCAGAGTTATGCATACACTTTCAGGGACAGCCTGCGCATACGGCTTTGCATTTTAACAGAAAGGCTGCACTGGAGCTGTGTTTCTACACTGTATTTTTTTTTGGAATGTAGTTCCATTGGCATACTGGTTAAACTGCATTAAATGCTTAAATATGTAGGCTACTGTATGCCCATTTGGTTTATTAAGAGGCACGCATACTGTAACTGACAAAGTAATTACAAAAAGTGCAAACTTGCCACAAGCATGAAAAGATCTAGAGAGGTCAGATAACCGGGCAAGAGAACCTAATCAACAGCTGGAATGTGACTCAATTTAAAAACATATCTATTTACTGTGGCGCAATCAAACAGTTCTATGTAGCCTACTTCAAAGACAGACACACAAAAAGATTTACTCTCAAATTCAATTTAGGCAGAGATTTTAATCCACAGTGACTTAGCATGTTCATTTTTTGTTACACAAATACACATAGAATCCATTTTTACCGCTGGATATTTTCGCTAAAGCAATTCAGGTTCTGTAAGTTAGGCGACTTTGTTCAAGGGTAGGCTAACAATAACGTCCTAACTGAGAATCACATACCCAACCTCTTTTGCCACAGGCCCCGTTCCTTAACCCTTGTATTCGGTTTTAAAGTTTTTATAATACATTACATTACAGGCATTTAGCAGACGCTCTTATCCAGAGTGACATACACAACTTTTTACAAAGCATTTACATTGTATCAATTTGTACGGATGGATATACTGAAGCAACGCAGTTTAAGTACCTTGCTCAAGGGTACAATGGCAGTGTCCCACCCAGGAATCAAACCTGTGACCTTTAGGTTACAAGACCAGCTCCTTATACTACACTGCCCCCCACAGGACTGACACTATTGAGAGATGTAAGCTATTTAATAACTGACTAAACCCGTGTAAATGTGGTTCTTGCTGTGTGTTTCTATTAGTCTCTCATCATCTTTATTTGCTTTATGTCTTTTTGCCTGATGTGGTGACCAATACCCCAGGATAAGTCTCTGGGAACTGCAAAGATGAGACGGTAACAGCAGGTCCAATGAGTGATCATTTATTTACCAATGTGCACACAGCGAGAGGATCTCCAGGGCAATCCAAGAGAACTCTGACGAACTTCCAAACACATCCACCTTTGTGGTTTATGATTGGCTGAAACCCAATAACCCATAAGGCCGGAAACACACCCTGCGTAAGAACGCAAAAACACAGACGCATCAAGCTGCGCGAAGACAATGTCATGCGTCGTTGCGTTCTAAAATGTCACCTAAAATTCTTAACACAACGGCAGTGTCAAGCGTTGCAGCGAGGGGGGCGCTATAGCAGGTGACAACAGTCTTCCATTGTGCTTTCTTCCGCTCAGCCATTTCACAGCTGTCCTGGATCGCCCCCTTGAGGATGCAAGGTAATTACCTCCACAGGGGCATAAGAACGCATATTGAGTATGTACTAACCGGGCCGTGCGTTTGCGGTAGGTTGGCCCGCCGTTGTCATTTGCGTTCGTGTACATACTTGGGGCATGTTTCGGGCAGAAGACATAATCCACCAAACATTACTAAGATAGTGTAAAACAAGAGAGATGGTAAACACACAGAAGAAACTATCACTTCAATCCTAAGAATGATTCCTGGGCCCAGGACCAAATCTATCATGCGATAACTAGCTCCACTGCGGGATGATAGGTGTGCGATGTATGCACGTGTCAGTGCATACATCGCACACACAAACATATGACTGTATGTGTGTATACAGAGTCCTGTATGTCATGTGATAGCAATAGATACAGAAAATGCAATCAAGATACTCCACGTCATAGCAATGCTAGGCCTAATACAACTGTGTAGGCCTTAGCACTCACACCAGCAGGTCTGAACCAGCCCAGCAGTACCAGTGTGAGTTCCAGCACGCCACATCACTGCCTATAAACCTGAATATAATAAAGATTAAAAATTGTAATTTCAAAACAATACATTTCAACAATCCACTGCATGAAAACCTTATTTCATATTAATTTTTCACAGATAAACATTATTTATGCCCCCCATGCCTTCATTATAGTAGATTTTTAATATAAGATTTATCAAAAAATGAATGACACTTTCATTGTTAGATGTTATCTAGCAGAGGTAATTGTTTGTAACAGAGATAAAGATAATATATTGAGTATTTTCGCATCAATTCTATTTCTGTATAGCTTTAAAATACAATTACAATATCCTGGGTATATTTGGCCCAGACTAACAGATTCGTATGTGGTAATAAGTACACAGAACAGAAGGATTAACCGTTACGATACATTCCGCCCATTATAATGATTTAATCCCGGTCACATCACCCCAAAAATCACTTTAAAATGTAACCTAGGCTAGCCTTGACACATCTATCCAGAACCAACCAAACAGTTGAATTTGTAAAAATCGTGATATGATTTTTTGAATCCTCTGATCTTCCAAAGCCCGTGCACGTTGAGATGGACAAACACATCGTTGTCAATGTATTATAATTACGTACAATATTGCTGGGATTATTTAGGTATTACTAGGCGCGCCATCTGTACAGTGACGCAATAACGTGCCCCTGCGCCGCCGGGTGAGAGACCCCTATTGTGTTGATTACAGGCGCCATTTTGGGTGAAGCTCGGGAACGGCTACTTAGGAGTGGAAACTTAAGGCATTGCAATATTGGATTAACCTAACGTTATTCCGTTGATATTATCTTTCAATATAGCATCTTCAGTCTCTGCATACTGCGAAGAACAAAATATCCACGCGTACAGGATTTAATGAACGAGTAGCCTAAGGTTAGCTAGCCAGCTAAGGCGGAAGAAAAACGGCTAGCTAGAGTGTTTGTGGGAGGTCAAGAGGCCCGTGGAAGAAGACTTGAAGTTAAAATCTCTCCGAGGTAATGCTGGTGAACATTTAAATAAAAGCAGTGTTATGTTAATATAGTTATACATGTGGATCCCCGACTGTTGCTCAGTTATATTTAAATGCACTTAAGTTTGACAACTTAGCAATATAGCTGGGTGTTGTGGGCTGTTTGCGATATAAATTATGTTGTCAGTAACGCTGTGTGGCCGTAACGACGCGTTTCCAGGACACGTTTGTTAGGGCTAGCCAACTAGCTAACGTAATGTTAGCCATATCTAGTGGGTACATTTTTCTACAACGTTAGCTAATCGAATATTGTAGTTAATGGTAATTGGAAAGCTAGCTAGTAAACCAATGCTTTGTATTTGTACCTGAGCAGGTAGCCAACAACGCTATCTAGTTAGCTAGGCAAACAATCATTGATGGCTAGCAAAACATACCCACTGGCTAATTTGTGGTATTGTTAGCCGTCATATACATATACATATTGACGTTATGCCAATGATTGTAATATGCTAACTTAGATTATGAAAGTGAGTTATATATCTGGCTACGTTAGACGTTGGTTTAAAATTGTCTGGCTTGTTGAAGCATACAAGTAGAATCAATACTATCAATACATTTGATTGGCTGTATCGTTCATATCGCGTTAGCAGAGTTTGCTAATGCTACACCTAACTGGAGGTAATTTATTGGCTAGCAAGCTTGTTGCTGTTAATTTGGCTATTTGCTTGCTGAATAGCTCTTGGTGCAATATGATTGCCCGTACCTCTTGGCTTATAGCTAGTTGATGCTTTTCTAACGTATGGTTATACTGTAGGCTTTTTGACAGGCAGCACCGTTTCTCTGATCTGGACAATTTAGGAGCACACCGCAAAATTGAGGAACAAAAGCTACACATGCAATTTGTATGTTTTTCCTATGTTTTTCCTACAGAAACATGTTCAAAACTGTCAATAATACACCTGAGTGTTTTCTACAAAGCTGTTGTCCAGTGCTCTGGTTTACAGTGCATGGGAGGGGGTTCTGCAGCTTTTTCCATCTTGTCTCAAAAATATATTATCTCTGAAATATGCCTCTAATATAAAAATATAAGTAAAATGTATTTCCTCCTTTTGTGTATGTGAGGACAGTTGTAACCTATTGCATCTGGTTGTAGTTTGTGGTGTTATTATACTTTCAGTTTTCATGTTTCAGTGCAAATTACAACTGCATGAATGAGTGAGGATGAGATATATTACTGGTGACAGTGCTGAGGCGTAGCTGTATCACAGCAGGATTAAACGCTTGAGTATCTTGGTAAATTTCGCAAACTATCATGAAATAACAAGGGGGAATAAAATTTTACTGTCAGTCACCACATGATGGCTGAAAAAATCATAAATTGTACACTTCTTGTAACGCATTGATTTCATTTAGATGACGGTGACTGTCGTGGGAACATGAGGTCGATGGAGGTGTTGCCTAGAAAACTCCACTGAATGGGCCGCAGTCCACAGCGTCCTTACTGAACTTGACCGAGGAGAGACGGCCAATTTGCTTTGTGCAGCCGCTGTTCACTGGATGCGATGCTTGTATGACTTCACTTAACACGCATTCTTTCTCCCGACAGCTTACAGGAAACATGGCCGACGATTTTGATATCGAAGCGATGCTGAGGCTCCTTACAAGAAGGTGAGTGAAATGTGTAGGGACTGGCAGTTTTAGGGTGGGGAGGGTAGGGTATGGGATGGGATGGGAGGAGAGGGGAGGGGAGGAGTGGGAGGAGAGGGTTCAGTGCACTACACATTAAACTGCTTTCTGTGTTACCCTCCCATTGCCCAAAACCCTTTAAACTGACTTATGTGTGTTTGGGGGGGGACTGTTTAATGTGATGTGATGTTGTAGTTCCACTTCAGAACTTTGAATAAACGCCCATCTATCTCTTTTTGTAGACTTGCCTAACGATATCTCACCTCTACTCCCATGAATTCACCTTTGATTCCAGTGTGAACTGTCAAAAAATAAGGTAGTGATTGCACAATGTATTGATGTACTGTGGTCCCTAGGTAAAAACAAATAAAAAGATAAAAAGGGGGAAAAAAGAAAGGAGGAACTCGTCATTACACATCCAAGCACCTGTTCGGTTGCGACAAGGTGAATACAGTGGATGAAGCATTTAACCTAACACATGTACCATGGAGACAGTATTCAAATTTTCTGTTCACACGGTAAAGGCCTAATTATACCTTGAAGCTTTTGTTTTATATTCTACATTTTATTTCTTTCTTTTCGTCTGTTTTGTAAAATTGCACCTGGTATAACATATTGATGTAGCCTGGTGAGTTGTATATTTAATTCAAATAGTGGATTTACGTTTTGTTTGTGAATAACTTGTTTTGCAAACAGCTAATTGTTAGTAAATGTGTCCAACTGAATATTGTACAATAATGGAAAAACATATTTTTGAAAAACTCAGGACTAGTTTTCTGTTGGTGTTGCCGCAGTTCTAGCCACGGCCAGTAGGGGGAGAATGCAATAGTGAAATGTGAATACTGTCTTCACCCCAGTCGATTGTGATTGTTTGGTACATGAATTAGCATCTGTACTTTTTCTGCATGCCTGTGCACCTGTTGGTGACCTTTGCAACTTTCGAAAAGTGTACTGAATAACAGTATTTATTTATAATATTTTATATGCTAATCCCATAGTCCCCACACCGTTCTGGGACCCTGTAAAGCTAATATCACAGTTAATATCTTTTTTCCAAAAAAAAAAAAACGAAACCTAAAAAATAAAACATCTGCCAAACATGGAACATCTCCATGCAGCTGGCTACGTTGCTATGGAGTTTCATGAGGTTGAACTGGTGGAATTACTATTTTTTTTTTATTCATTAAAATTTTGCTTTTCTGGTTTGATCTTCTGGGAGTGGACATTACTAAGCAGTGTGAATCCCTGTCTACTTCAGGGCGAGATGTGACATCAGGCTCATACAGTCCGGGGGGAAGATGGCTGGAATGGCACCCACCACTGGAACTCGATTAGTGGCTGGCTGCTAGCGTGGCGCACGCGCGCTCTTAGGCAAAGCTAGCCTGGGTACTGACCGGGAGAGCTAGACCCGGCCAAACCGCTAACCCCGCCCTTTTTCAGGGCACACCAGGAACTTACTCACACCTTTTTAGCACTTCATATGGCTCGGATGGGTTGATTAGTCGCAGATGTGTTTAAAAGAAAGGAGGTGGAGGAGGAGGAGGAGAAAAAGGTAAAAAGAAAAAAAAAAGGTAAAAAAAAGAATAAAAGCAATGTATGTAAGAAGGAACCTCCTGTATGTTTGTCCAGAGCCCTAGAACCCTGTATGAATACTTTAATAATGATAATATTTTATATTTTCTCTTGTTCCCATCCCCCCCTTTTTACCCTGTCGACTTGAAATGTTGCCTCTTCGTCTTCATGATGTTCTTCTATCAACCTTGCTTAGGATGAGACCAAGCCCTCTAGTACCAATGGCACCGAGGAACGCAGCAAGAAGTGAGTACAGCATTTTGAGCCCGGTGTTCGGTTGGTGAACAGCTTACAGGGCATTGGCTTTTGTTGGGGTTTGCATGGTCTTAAAAAAATAATAATGAAATAAAAAATGATGAGTCTCTTGACAATTGGATTAGTCGTAGAAAGTGGTTAGCAGTCTGTCCTTAACATAGTGTAACTATGTGGATTGGTGGTGTTTAAAGGGGAATTGCACTTTCAAACACATATGGGCTTATTTTGTTTATATTGTCCTTCTAATGAATGTGTCGACCTTCGTTTTTCGATTAGTTATTTCGTTTTAAATGTCTAACGTTAGAAACAAGGGCCTATTTTTTTTAGCGCAAGTCCCCACATAGTAGTACGGTTTCCGTTTTTTTCTTCTGATATGCTGCCTAGGTCTACTACCTGAATTTGTAAAGCTAAGCAACAAAACATCGTAAAATATTAACAAAACGAAATAACTAATCGAAAAATGAAGGTCGACACATTCATTAGAGGAGAATTAGAAATAAAATAAGCCCATATGTGTTTTAAAGTGTTGATTCCCCTTTAACTGTGTCTGTAAGTACTGGCTCATTCCAATCACCTATTTTATCTGTCCATGTCTCCTCGGTCCTTCTCTGACCTGGAAATAGATTTTTCGTAACGTGCGATGTGTAATTGGTCGACCTGTGGGCCTACCGCTCCCTTTTTTGCCACGTTTGTGATTCAGACGTGCCACGTGGCTTCAGACACCTGACTGAACAGGGATGTTCCACTTGCCTAATGCCCGTTTCCTTGATTCCTCCATCCTTGCGTCCTTTCCTTGTGTCCTCCATTGGGCGGGGCTAAGGGAGCGAGGAAAGGATGAAAGGAGGTAAAATGAGCGAACGGAATGAGCCGTTTAGTGAGTGTTTGAGTGTTTGCTCTGTGGCTAAACGGTCGTACGGTGACGCTGGTGTTGCGGCGCTGTTCGCGCGCCGCGTGTTTTAACGTCCCCCTGTCACTTCCTGTGCCCGGCAGGAAAAAGAGGAGCCGGAGTCGCAGCCAAAGCCGCGACAGGCGGAGGAGCAAGAGCCGCGATCGCAAGAAGAGCCGCGAGGGGCGGCGCAGCCGGAGCCGGGAGCGCAAGCGCAGCCGCAGCCGGGAGCGCAAGCGCAGCCAGTCCCGCAGCCGCGAGCGCTCCGGCCGCTACCGCGCGCGCAGGAGCCCCTTGTACGTCCCGCCGCCGCCAACTCCGCCGCCGCCCGCCGCCAACTCCGCCGCCGCCCGTCCCGCCAACTCCGCCGCCCGCGTCCCGCCTGTCTGCTGTACCGCACGGCCCCTAAAGCCCACTGCTGCTCACCCTAAAGCCCCCTGCTGCTCACCCTGGGAGACTAGACTCACCCAAAGCCCCCTGCTGCTCACCCTGGGAGATTAGACTCACCCAAAGCCCCCTGCTGCTCACCCTGGGAGATTAGACTCACCCAAAGCCCCTGCTCCTCACCCTAAAGCCCCCCCCTGCTGCTCACCCTGGGAGATTAGACTCACCCAAAGCCCCCTGCTGCTCACCCTGGGAGATTAGACTCACCCAAAGCCCCCTGCTGCTCACCCTGGGAGATTAGACTCACCCAAAGCCCCCTGCTGCTCACCCTGGGAGATTAGACTCACCCTAAAGCCCCCTGCTGCTCACCCTGGGAGATTAGACTCACCCAAAGCCCCCTGCTCCTCACCCTAAAGCCCCCCCTGCTGCTCACCCTGGGAGATTAGACTCACCCAAAGCCCCCTGCTGCTCACCCTGGGAGATTAGACTCACCCAAAGCCCCCTGCTGCTCACCCTGGGAGATTAGACTCACCCAAAGCCCCCTGCTGCTCACCCTGGGAGATTAGACTCACCCTAAAGCCCCCTGCTGCTCACCCTGGGAGATTAGACTCACCCAAAGCCCCCTGCTGCTCACCCTGGGAGATTAGACTCACCCAAAGCCCCCTGCTGCTCACCCTGGGAGATTAGACTCACCCAAAGCCCCCTGCTGCTCACCCTGGGAGATTAGACTCACCCAAAGCTCCCTGCTGCTCACCCTGGGAGATTAGACTCACCCTAAAGCCCCCTGCTGCTCACCCTGGGAGATTAGACTCACCCAAAGCCCTCTGCTGCTCACCCTGGGAGATTAGACTCACCCTAAAGCCCCCCTGCTGCTCACCCTGGGAGATTAGACTCACCCTAAAGCCCCCTGCTGCTCACCCTGGGAGATTAGACTCACCCTAAAGCCCCCTGCTGCTCACCCTGGGAGATTAGACTCACCCTAAAGCCCTCTGCTGCTCACCCTGGGGAGATTAGACTCACCCTAAAGCCCCCTGCTGCTCACCCTGGGAGATTAGACTCACCCTAAAGCCCTCTGCTGCTCACCCTGGGATATTAGACTCACCCTAAAGCCCCCTGCTGCTCACCCTGGGGAGATTAGACTCACCCAAAGCCCCCTGCTGCTCACCCTGGGATATTAGACTCACCCTAAAGCCCCCTGCTGCTCACCCTGGGAGATTAGACTCACCCAAAGCCCCCTGCTGCTCACCTGGGAGATTAGACTCACCCAAAGCCCCCTGCTGCTCACCTAGGAGATTAGACTCACCCTAAAGCCTGCTGCTGCTCACCTAGGAGATTAGACTCACCCTAAAGCCCCCTGCTGCTCACCCTGGGGAGATTAGGTTTATCCTGTCCCTGAATCAGGGCAGTTCATATTTGTAGCTTTAGACCATTGGTTGAAGGTTAAAGTTTAACATGTTTAAGCTGAGTAATTTTCTACTGTTGTTGTTATAAGACGGCACTGGCTCACACACTACTCTCGCTCTTCCTGCTGCGCAGTCAGACTCCCGCCTCTCAGTGATTGCAGCCGCTGCGCTATGTGAATTACTCACTGAGAGACCGTCGCTATGGTAATGGGTCTCCAACAGTAATTGTCATCAGGGTACATCAGCACAAAGTCGCAGTGCACTCTAGCTGCATTTCATCAGCACTTTAAAAGTACCGCTAGCTTTTGAACAGAAAACGCATGCAAGTTTCAGTTGTCTATATGTATTACACTGCTTTGTTTTAATGACAAATGAGTGTGTAAGAATTGTGGCATATTGAGATAAAGCTAGACCGAAGCGGGCAAGGTCATTGAGGATTGATTGTACTACAGGATCCTCTTTGCATGGGTGCTGTAACTGCGGGGAGATGATTGACAGCTGTCGTCACTAAGCAAAACCTTGTGTTTGATTTCAGCTCTGGGCCCAAATTTAATGGCGGTGCCAGGGGGAAGATCGGTCCGCCGCTTGCCATCAAAATCAGGTTTTTATGACCCTGTTTGCTTTACTGTGGGTGCGTGTCTGTTCAGTGTAAACCCTAAACACAGTAATACACACGGGCCCTGGGCTGACCAGCTCACCTGCTCCTGTCTCTGCTCTCTCTGCAGCCGCAGACGCTCCCGAAGCAGAAGCCCCTTCAAGAAGGACAAGAGCCCAGTGAGGTGAGCCGATCACACGGCAGCCTGAGTCAGTCACACGGCAGCCTGAGTCTGTGTAAACCAGTCACACTGCAGTCTAAGTCAGTATGAGCCAATCACATGGCAGTCTGAGTGCGTCTGAGCCAATCACACGGCAGTATGAGTCAGTCTGAGCCAGTCACTGGGCAGCACTGTGTATGTGTACGAGTCCATGATCCAGACTCCTGGTCTTTCTCAGGTTGGTGGAGATGCAGTCTTAGTACAGCTTTACAGGCCATTGTGCCGTCTCAGCCTCTGAGCAAACTCATACAGCTGAGTAACCAGTGGCTCCAATCAGGCCAAGCTTGTTGGTTGAAACAAATCAAACTCAAAGTTTGAGCAAAAACAAACGCACTGTGGACGCGTGGTAATGCAGGAGCTGCGGTTGAAGCTGGCGGTTGAAGCTGGCGGTTGATGCTGGCGGTTGAAGCTGGCGGTTGATGCTGGCGGTTGAAGCTGGCGGTTGATTCTGGCGGTTGAAGCTGGCGGTTGATGCTGGCGGTTGAAGCTGGCGGTTGAAGCTGGCGGTTGGTGCTGGCGGTTGGTGCTGGCGGTTGGTGCTGGCGGTTGAAGCTGGCGGTTGGTGCTGGCGGTTGAAGCTGGCGGTTGGTGCTGGCGGTTGGTGCTGGCGGTTGGTGCTGGCGGTTGGTGCTGGCGGTTGAAGCTGGCGGTTGGTGCTGGCGGTTGAAGCTGGCGGTTGGTGCTGGCGGTTGAAGCTGGCGGTTGAAGCTGGCGGTTGAAGCTGGCGGTTGGTGCTGGCGGTTGAAGCTGGCGGTTGAAGCTGGCGGTTGGTGCTGGCGGTTGAAGCTGGCGGTTGGTGCTGGCGGTTGAAGCTGGCGGTTGAAGCTGGCGGTTGGTGCTGGCGGTTGAAGCTGGCGGTTGGTGCTGGCGGTTGAAGCTGGCGGTTGAAGCTGGCGGTTGGTGCTGGCGGTTGAAGCTGGCGGTTGATGCTGGCGGTTGAAGCTGGCGGTTGAAGCGTTGTCTGCAGCCGCGTGCCTGGAGCTGACCCGCGCTCTGTGTGCTGTTCACAGGGAGCCCATCGATAACCTGACCCCGGAGGAGCGGGACGCCCGCACCGTCTTCTGCATGCAGCTGGCCGCCCGGATCCGGCCCGCGGGACCTGGAGGAGTTCTTCTCCGCCGTGGGGAAGGTGCGTACCCGGCTGGCACGCGCGTGCCCCAGCTAACGGGCTCTCCGCGGGGGTACAGGGGCAGCGTCCAGCCTAGGCTTTAAACCCAAACCGCAGGGCTGAGGACGTTTTTACAGCACTTTACAGTACATTCATGTGGCAGACTCAAACCGACGTCCACAGCGACGTACACTAAGTGCACACTGAAGGTCACTGGAACAACTACAGAACACGGGTCCCATACGATACAATTCTCATTGAGTATCTGTTATCCGTAGCCATGGGAATAAGGTACAGTGAGCATAGGTTACGTTGGTAAGGTTACAGCAAGTTTAAACTAGAAGGTGAGGCATGATCACAAGAGATATGATAAAGAGCTACAACATCAAGATGAAGATACAAGTGCAACAGGAAAGTGCTGATCAAGATGCAAGTGAGACATGTTTTGATTTTGCCACAGTCGCTGTAGCGCTTCCCACATTGGTGTGATGGTTTCTCCACACCTTTCTGAGGTCATTAGGCCTGGGGAAGATGGGATACGAGTGGGCTTGGCAAAATGTAGCATCTTTAAAGAGGTAAAACTTGTGAATGTGGCAGCACATGTGGAAAGGCAAGCCAAGCCATTTTTTATCCAGCAGTCAAGTTTAAGCATACATGTGAGTTTTCGGTTTTATTATTTTTATAATTATTTCCCTGGTGTGATGAACCCCCTGTCTCCTGTCCTGCCTGGTTTGCAGGTGCGTGATGTGAGGATGATTTCGGACAGGAACTCCCGGAGGTCGAAGGGCATCGCCTACATCGAATTTGTGGAGGTGAACTCTGTGCCCCTGGCCATCGGGCTGACGGGGCAGAGGCTGCTGGGAGTTCCCATCATCGTGCAGGCCTCGCAGGTGAGAGAGCGAGCGCTGCCCTGGGACCGAGCGCCTTAAAATAACTACCCCCCCCCCCCGTTTTCAGCAGCCGCTCCGCTCAATGTGACGTCTATGGTTGGTTTAACACAACCCAGGTTGCAAGGAAGACCGCTGCAATAAATTCATTCAGCTTTTTCTCCTCCCCCCCAACAGCCGAATGTTAATTTTCTTTTTCTTTTTATTAATTTTTTTTTTTTTAGAATTTGAATAGCTTTCAAATATTCAACCATCATTTGACTGCCCTAGTACGCGCACGCACGCACGTACACACTTTCTCTTATGCACGCACACGCACACATGCACACACACACACACGCACAGTAAATGACCCTCCCTCTCTCTCCCCCTGCAGGCGGAGAAGAACCGTGCGGCGGCCATGGCGAATAACCTGCAGAAGGGCAGCGCGGGGCCCATGAGGCTGTACGTGGGCTCCCTGCACTTCAACATCACCGAGGACATGCTGCGGGGCATCTTCGAGCCTTTTGGCAGGGTACGGTCCCCCTCAACACACACGCGCTCACACACACACACGCACACACGCACACACGCGCTCACACACACACACACTCACGTACGCACGCACACACATACACACTCACATACACATGCGCTCACACACGCGCATCTTCGAGCTTTCGGCAGGGTACAGCACTCACTCTGTCAGTATCTAAGGAAATGCTGACTCAGTGAAGATAAGAGGTTAGCTTTCCTTTCCCCCCCCCATTTTCAAATCCAAATAGTTTTTTCTTCAGGAAGTAGCTTAGTAAATATTACCTGTGCATACAGTAGCATAAGCTCGGCACAGTTGCAGTAGATGCCGTATCACCACGGTAACTGCAGTGACAGCCATGAGTCTCATCCCCACATGTATGGACACAGCTTTGATTTTGTATCCCAAACGTTTCTCTCTCTCTCCCCCCCGGCAGATCGAGAGCATTCAGCTGATGATGGACAGTGAGACGGCTCGGTCCAAAGGGTACGGTTTTATCACGGTGAGGAACAGTGAGCGCATGGAAACTGCTTCACTCCTGTCTCTGCTGATTCTCTGACCAGCTTCCTTTACCCACACAGTGCTGTGGCTGTTAGCAGATCTTCCTGCATGTTGGGAGGGAGCAGTTCAACAGTTAATGGGATTAGTGTTTTATATGGCAGAAGTAAGCCTGTAGAGGGCAGTGTAGAGCAGCCCTGAGTTGGGGACTTTTCCTCAGGTTGCTTGTATTTGTTCACATTGAGTCAAGTTCATTGCTCAGACCTGCTATGGTGGGTTATATTTGACATTTTACTGATTCTCTAAAATAATATACATATATATATACCTTTTTTTGTAAACTTGAGTACTCATAGGTGCATTTATGAAACGCCAGGTTTTCCTTACCTGAGCAGGTATTTAATGGACATCCAGACGGCTCAGTCTTCTGTGCCAAATGCCTCATTACCTCTGGTTAGCTTGTTGCTTTTACCTTTACTCTGAAACATTTAGCTGCAGAAAAACTTGTACAGCTTAATTTTTAAAAAACGTGGTCTAATTAGCTGTGTTTATTTAGCTGTGGTAAATGTGTTTGATTGGCTGTGGTAAATGTGTTTGATTGGCTGTGGTGAATGTGTTTGATTGGCTGTTGTACATCTGTTTAATTGGCTGTGGTGCATGTGTTTGATTGGCTGTGGTGAATGTGTTTGATTGGCTGTTGTACGTCTGTTTAATTGGCTGTGGTGCATGTGTTTGATTGGCTGTGGTAAATGTGTTTGATTGGCTGTGGTAAATGTGTTTGATTGGCTGTGGTGAATGTGTTTGATTGGCTGTGGTAAATGTGTTTGATTGGCTGTGGTGAATGTGTTTGATTGGCTGTGGTGAATGTGTTTGATTGGCTGTTGTACATCTGTTTAATTGGCTGTGGTGAATGTGTTTGATTGGCTGTGGTGAATGTGTTTGATTGGCTGTGGTGAATGTGTTTGATTGGCTGTGGTGAATGTGTTTGATTGGCTGTGGTGCATGTGTTTGATTGGCTGTGGTAAATGTGTTTGATTGGCTGTTGTACATCTGTTTAATTGGCTGTGGTGCATGTGTTTGATTGGCTGTGGTGAATGTGTTTAATTGGCTGTGGTGCATGTGTTTGATTGGCTGTGGTGAATGTGTTTAATTGGCTGTGGTGCATGTGTTTGATTGGCTGTGGTACATGTGTTTGATTGGCTGTGGTGCACGTGTTTGATTGGCTGTGGTGCATGTGTTTAATTGGCTGTGGTGCATGTGTTTAATTGGCTGTGGTGCATGTGTTTAATTGGCTGTGGTGCATGTGTTTGATTGGCTGTGGTGCATGTGTTTAATTGGCTGTGGTGCATGTGTTTAATTGGCTGTGGTGCATGTGTTTAATTGGCTGTGGTGCATGTGTTTAATTGGCTGTGGTGCATGTGTTTGATTGGCTGTGGTGCATGTGTTTAATTGGCTGTGGTGCATGTGTTTAATTGGCTGTGGTGCATGTGTTTCCCTCCCCGGTAGTTTGCGGACGCTGAGTGTGCTAAGAAGGCTCTGGAGCAGCTGAACGGGTTCGAGCTGGCCGGGCGGCCCATGAAGGTGGGTCATGTGACCGAGCGCACGGACGCGTCCACCGCCAGCTCCTTCCTGGACAGCGACGAGCTGGAGAGGACCGGCATCGACCTGGGCACCACCGGCCGGCTGCAGCTCATGGCCCGGCTGGCCGAAGGTACCGTAGCCTTCCACACTGACTCTTACAGTTACTCTTCTGCACTGACTCTCCATCACTGACTCTCCTACACTGTCTCTACCACACTGACTCTCCATTACTTACTCTCTTACACTGACTCTCCTACCCTGACTCTCCTACACTGACTCTCTTACACTGACTCTCCATCACTTACTCTCTTACACTGACTCTCCATCACTTACTCTCTTACACTGACTCTCCATCACTTACTCTCTTACACTGACTCTCCATCACTTACTCTCTTACACTGACTCTCTTACACTGACTCTCCATCACTTACTCTCTTACACTGACTCTCCTACCCTGACTCTCCTACACTGACTCTCTTACACTGACTCTCCATCACTTACTCTCTTACACTGACTCTTCTGCACTGACTCTCCATCACTTACTCTCTTACACTGACTCTTACAATTACTCTTCTGCACTGACTCTCCATCACTTACTCTCTTACACTGACTCTCCTACACTGACTCTCCATCACTGACTCTTACAGTTACTCTTCCACACTGACTCTTACAGTTACTCTTCTGCACTGACTCTTCATCACTGACCCTCCTACACTGACTCTCCATCACTTACTCTCCTACACTGACTCTCCTACACTGACTCTTCTGCACTGACTCTCCATCACTTACTCTCTTACACTGACTCTTACAATTACTCTTCTGCACTGACTCTCCATCACTTACTCTCTTACACTGACTCTCCTACACTGACTCTCCATCACTGACTCTTACAAGTACTCTTCTGCACTGACTCTCCATCACTTACTCTCCTACACTGACTCTTACAATTACTCTTCTGCACTGACTCTCCTACCCTGACTCTCTTACACTGACTCTCCATCACTTACTCTCTTACACTGACTCTCCTACACTGACTCTCCATCACTTACTCTCCTACACTGTCTCTACTACACTGACTCTCCATTACTTACTCTCTTACACTGACTCTCCTACACTGACTCTTACACTGACTCTCTTACACTGACTCTCCTACACTGACTCTCTTACACTGACTCTCCATCACTTACTCTCTTACACTGACTCTCTTACACTGACTCTCCATCACTTACTCTCCTATACTAACTCTTACAATTACTCTTCTACCCTGACTCTCCATCACTTACTGTCTTACACTGACTCTCCTACCCTGACTCTCCATCACTTACTGTCTTACACTGACTCTCCTACCCTGACTCTCCATCACTTACTCTTCCACTGAGACTATCCTACCCTGACTCTCCTACACTGACTCTTCCACTGAGACTCTCCTACCCTGACTCTCCTACACTGACTCTTCCACTGAGACTCTCCTACCCTGACTCTTCCACTGAGACTCTTTTACACTGACTCTTCCACTGAGACTATCCTACCCTGACTCTCCTACACTGACTCTTCCACTGAGACTATCCTACCCTGACTCTCCTACACTGACTCTTCCACTGAGACTCTCCTACCCTGACTCTTCCACTGAGACTCTTTTACACTGACTCTTCCACTGAGACTCTCCTACCCTGACTCTTCCACTGAGACTCTTTTACACTGACTCTTCCACTGAGACTATCCTACCCTGACTCTCCTACACTGACTCTTCCACTGAGACTATCCTACCCTGACTCTCCTACACTGACTCTTCCACTGAGACTCTCCTACCCTGACTCTTCCACTGAGACTCTTTTACACTGACTCTTCCACTGAGACTCTTACACAGTCAGTGACTGTTCCACACTGACTCTTCTTCACTTTATGGTTTACCTTGTATTCTCTATTTATTTGCCAACATTGTAAAGGTTAAATAAGGAATGTGTGCGTGTTCCTGCAGGCACTGGGCTGCAGATTCCTCCAGCGGCCCAGCAGGCCCTGCAGATGAGCGGCTCCATCCCGTTCGGCGCCATGGCGGCTGTGACAGGTGAGCTCTCTCAGGGTGACGCCACCTGTGACTCCCAGCACCTTCCACCGGTGTCATGTGACCTCATATCTCACCGACCTGCTCCATGGTCATGGTGTGTGTGTGGGTTCAGCAGAGGGGCAGAAATCTTTCTGTGTATGATCAAAGGCTTAAAATTAGTGCAGATAATTATGAGTGTAAGCATGAAGAATCATCTTCTCACAGCATAGATACGCGTCCAACATGTCCCTATGCCATCTGTGCACATGGAGTCTCACGGTGGTCATAAACACTGCATCACAGTCCTGTGTAACTGGGCAGGTCGCTGTTCTGCTGCAGTCATTGCGTGACGTTATGCCTTTGTAAGAATGGGTGGTTTTCACAAAATGGCGGCCGTGTCCTTCCTGTGTGTTGGGTCTTGGATCCGTGCTTACTGAGGGCAGCAGAATGCCCTCGGACGCCCCCGGATTTTCCTGTCCCCACTCGTCCGCCCTGATTGGTCAGCTGGGGATTCCGGGTCTCAGGGTTCTGTTTGTCCGTCTGTCCATTCTAAATCCCAACGTTTGGCCACAGAAACCTGGACGTCTGTCAAAGACCGAAAAGCACGTGGATGTGCGCTTGTAATATCGACGCAAGTAGATACTGTAGATCACCTCCAGATCTAGGGAAAGCTTTTCCAGCCTGCTTGTTCTGTATCGTGTTTTATTGTTTCTAAGAAAAACTGAAACTTAGCTTCAGCGTCCATTCATTGTGCACTTGTCATGCCCATCTTCACAAAGTCCACAGTTAGATTTTTTTTTTAATTAGTTTTTTAAAATTCTGTTTCCATGGAAGTGCACTTGATAATTTTGTTTCTTCTGATCCTGTAGATTTACAAGCAAGGCTGACCCAACCCTCAGAAGGTGAATTTGATACCCCTGTCTAAAGCATGATCCCACCCAACATATGAGCTTTCTCCCCCAGCTAAGAAAGGGGGAAAAAGACTGAGTTTGTGTGTGTCTGTTTGTGTGTGTGTGTGTGTGTTTGTGTCTCTGTGTTCCTAACCAGTAGAATGGTAGGATATCTTATCTGTTGCAAACTGAAACTCTGCCTCCTTGTGGTCACTAGGGGTCAGTTCGGTCCTTGTACTAATGTGGAAGACGGCCTGTGTGTGGTATAGGCGGATTAACGCTTGCTTGGAGATCCTTTTTCTGGGCATTCCTGTTTTGGTCTCGGTTGTGGGGGTGGACTGGCAGTATGGGAGTGGTTTTATGGGTATTGTGGGGGTGGACTGGCAGTATGGGAGTGGTTTTATGGGTATTGTGGGGGTGGACTGGCAGTATGGGAGTGGTGTTATGGGTATTGTGGGGGTGGACTGGCAGTATGGGAGTGGTGTTATGGGTATTGTGGGGGTGGACTGGCAGTATGGGAGTGGTTTTATGGGTATTGTGGGGGTGGACTGGCAGTATGGGAGTGGTGTTATGGGTATTGTGGGGGTGGACTGGCAGTATGGGAGTGGTGTTATGGGTAGGATGTGTCAGAACGCATCGTGTGGAGTGCAATTTCAGACCTCTTAGCAGTTAAGCAGAGCGGTAGGTGGGATGCAGTCACACCGTCCCGGAGTTGGGTGAGTCACTCCAGGGAGAGTGCACTGAGCTCTGGGGTATAACACAGTACTGATCCGTAAGGCACCATGTGTGGAATCACTGCTTTTTAAAGAATGATAAGACTGCCTATCAGCAGCAAGGGCAAACAGATTCTGTGTGATAATTTGATTTGTTTTTTTCAGTCACGTAAGCTGCAAGGCCTAGCTGCTGATTGGCTGTCTTATTGGCACCCAATAGGTGTCAGGGGTATCTTTCGCATGGCCTCTGATGTTTGGTTATTTACTAACACATCAGGTATGATTAAAGAAAAAAAAAAAATATTGCCTATACTCTCCATGTGGTGGTATGCTTAAAATAAATTGTGATGAGAGATGTCTTGCGGCCCTTCTTCATACCCAACCAGTGGATAAGGAGCGGGGGGGGACGGGGCCGGAGCGGGGGGGACTGGGGCCGAGTGGGGGGGGGGGGGGGGGGGGGGGGGGGCCTGGGGGCGGAGCGCGAGCAGGCTGATGGCCTCCAGCCTGCACCTAGCACATGAGTTGTGGTTATTTTCTGTTGGGATACAACTGTTTAAATTTGTTCTGTTTTGTAGCTGCAGCCATCAGCCCCGCCCTGAACCTGAACCTGAATGTGAACACCCCCCTGAACCTGCCCACACAGCCGCTGGCCACCCACTGCTTTCAGCTGTCCAACATGTTCAACCCGCAGTCGTGAGTACCGCTGCGCTACTTGGACCCCCCCTGATGAGCATTCACTGCTTTTGTCTGCTGGGGATGAATAGAAATGTACAAAACCATTTATTTAGTGGAAGAAGAGTTTTAAAGAACCGCCAAAGGTGTGCAGCGCTTTGTGGTGATTGACATCTGCCTTCTGGGCAGGTGGGAAGGGTTGTCTGTAGAAGTGATCTGTGTAGCACCATGCTGTGGAAGGTGAACCCATGGTTTCGCTCTCGGTTCCGCAGGGAAGACGGTCCCGGCTGGGATGTGGAAATTCAGGATGACGTCATTGAAGAGTGCAACAAACACGGAGGCGTGGTGCACATCTACGTGGACAAGAACTCGCCGCAGGTAAGAGCTGCTGGTCTAAAACGAGCTCGGCAGCTGCCCTGCTCACACCGCACAGGAGGATCACATGCAGATGTAGACCCTGTTGATCATGGTTTAACTCTCTCAAAAAAGGCTCAGTGTTTAGCTATTTTATTCGAAACCTGTTTTTTTACAAGTTCTTGTCAGAGTACTGTAAGAAAGATATACAGGCTCTGGAAAAGGTTCAGAGAAGGGCAACTAAATTGGTTACTGATATGAATGTTAGAAGTTATGAAGAAAGAATTAAAGGTTCTTTATCTCTTCTTGCTTGGCAAAAAGTCTTGGGAACAATGTGATTGAGGCTTTTAAATTCATAAAGGTGATTGATTAGCAAAATTAACTATGAGAGATTCTTCTGGTTGAGTTCTGTCGGTAAAACGAGGGGAAGGTGCTCTTTTCCCTGTCTCATTGACCTCTGTCCCGCTGTTTTAGGGTAACGTGTACGTGAAGTGTCCCACAATTCCCGCTGCCATGGCCGCAGTGAACGCTCTACACGGCCGGTGGTTTGCAGGTGTGTAAATGTGTGTGTGCATGGAGGTGGTTTGCAGGTGTGTAAATGTGTGTGTGCATGGAGGTGGTTTGCAGGTGTGTAAATGTGTGTGTGCATGGAGGTGGTTTGCAGGTGTGTAAATGTGTGTTTGCATGGAGGTGGTTTGCAGGTGTGTAAATGTGTGTGTGCATGGAGGTGGTTTGCAGGTGTGTGAATGTGTGTTTGCATGGAGGTGGTTTGCAGGTGTGTAAATGTGTGTGTGCATGGAGGTGGTTTGCAGGTGTGTAAATGTGTGTGTGCATGGAGGTGGTTTGCAGGTGTGTGAATGTCTGTGTGCATGGAGGTGGTTTGCAGGTGTGTAAATGTGTGTGTGCATGGAGGTGGTTTGCAGGTGTGTAAATGTGTGTGTGCATGGAGGTGGATTGCAGGTGTGTAAATGTGTGTGCATGGAGGTGGATTGCAGGTGTGTAAGTGTGTGTGTGCATGGAGGTGGATTGCAGGTGTGTAAATGTGTGTGTGCATGGAGGGTGCTGTTGGTTTAGAAAGTAAAATGTCTTTAAATTCTGAATCCAGCGGTTTTGAAAGCTAACGCCTTCGATTAATAGTTAAAAACAGTTAATTCATGTTTTAATTATTTTTCTCTTCCTCGCCCCCCCGCAGGTAAAATGATCACGGCGGCGTACGTTCCCCTCCCGACCTATCACAACCTGTTCCCGGACTCCGTCACAGCCACTCAGCTGCTGATGCCCGCTCGCCGATGATCGGGACCCCGCCCCCTGAGCCGCTGTGTGTGTTTGGGGCCCCCGGGGGCCCGGCCCGTGCCCACGGCTCTGCTCCGGGTCCCGGCCCCGGCACACGGCCCTGTACATACGACCCGAGAGGCGTCCCGGCGGGACACACCCCGCCCCGTCCCGGCCAGGCGCTGCCCCTCATTCTGTGAAGTTTTTAATTTATAATGTTTTTTTGCATTGATTTAAATAAATAAAAAAATAAAAAAACCTAAAAAGACAAATAATTAAAAAAAAAAAATTAAAAAAAACCACACGCACACACACGCACACACACACACACACACACACACACTCTCACACACACACACACACTCACACACACACACACACACTCTCACACACACACACACACACACACACACACTCTCTCACACACACACACACACACACACACAAGGCTTGCGTAAGTACACCCTTGCCCAGGTGCTGCTTGTTGGCATCGTGTATGAGTCTCAGTCTGTATTATAACGAGGGGGGCGTCGCGCCAGCTTACCCAGCGTCGGCCTCCTTTCTGTCGGCCATCTTGTCGTTTGTACGTTGTTAAACCTGCAGTTGTTTTGTGCTTTAGAGGCGTTTTATTTTTCCTACTTTCCTGGAAGTGTATAATAAAAAAAAAAACGGTATGATACCTTCAGACACCAAAAAAGAAAAAAAAACCTTTTGCGGAGGAGGAGAGGAAGTTTGGGCTGTACTCTTCTGTTTTGAGCTCTGTGAGCTGGGGAGATCCTTTCATCCATGTGTCTTCTCAGACCCTCCCTCTCTTTCTAGCCTTTTTGTAATCGAGATTTCATTTTGTAAAGAGTTCTTGATTAAATTTCTTTCAAATTAAGCCTCCTGTGGTTGTCCTTGTTTTTTTTTTCCCACCAGTGCGAGTCAGTGGAGTTCAGAGGGACTTTTATTTGTATAACGCTTAAGCATATACAGCACAAAGTGCTTTACAGAGATCAAACATTTTAATAGCCGTTTATGGAAAATAAGTCAACAATAAATGTATTTATAAAATAAGGAGCTCATGAAAGCAACACCATAAATGTGTTTTAATATGCGATTTAAAAGAAGACTGATTCAGCAGGTCAAATGTGTGCACCATTTAGACCTGCTTTTCTTCATTTCTCTATCCACAAACTAAGGTGTAATTGAATAAATTTACCGAGCGATGTGGTACAGATAATGCCGCAGGCTCTGACTGACTCTGCACATCTCGCTTGGCTACGGGTCGTATTAAACGTGTTTTAATTACGCCGAGTGTGCGGAATTGCCTGTAACGGCAGGTGTGCGCTGGAGTAGTGTGCTTTCTCAGAAAGCCTCGTCATGCTTTCACTTCTAATTATTAAAAAGTTTCTCATTACGTAGCAGGCACTCATCCAGAGTGACTTACACAACTTGTTTTTTTACATAACATTTGCATTGCATCCATTTATGCAGCTGGGTGCTATGCTGGGGTAATGCAGGTTGGGTCCCTTGCTTGGGGTGGGGTGGTGGTGGTGGTGGTGGTGTCCTACCCAGGGATTGAACCTGGGACCTTTGGGTTTCAAGGCCAGCTCCTTGCCCATTATGCTACACTGCTGCCCACCCCATCTGCATCCTATCTTGATTTAAATGATCATTATAGCCCTAAGTTGACGTCAGTAGGAGCTAACTCTGCTTATGTATGCCAAGCTGGGAACTCAGATGGTCCTCATCTTGTGTTCCAGTTTAACTGTCTGTCATCTGCCAATCCATGCATTTGGCTTAGTCAAATATTGTATAATTTTCTGAATTATAAAATCTTTCAGAAAGAAATATTGAAATACAAAGAGTCCTGAATCCAAACATCAGCGCTCCCTCTGAAAAAGCAGAGCTCAGTAGTAATGCCGAGTAAAATATTAAAATGAAATTGCAGAAATTTCTGTCCGTCTTGCCTCTAAGATATACTGGGCTGTACAACGCAGGGCATTAAACAGGAATTACATACTTCTTATGTGGTGGTTCCAGTGTACATGTGAATGTTTGGATGTTGCAAGTCTAACGATTGTTGTTTTAGAAGAGTTCATAAATGGTATAAATCACGAGGGAAACTGGGCTTGTAACGCAGAAGGTTGTGGCTTTGATTCCCTGCCGTACTGCTGCTGTTGTACCCTTGAGCAAGGTGGTGGTTTGAGTAAATTTCCAGCTCTGTTAGTGGGCTGTATGCACACAGAATGGAAGCTCTGTAAACGAGCTAATGCTTCTCATGAATGTTTTGAGTGTTAGTTTGTCCCTGGGTTCAACTTAACCACATAAACTACACTTAAATTGAACCCAGGGACAATTTTGAATTATAGTTTTTTAAGAAAAATGCTAAATATATTTTAAAAAAAAACATTTGTATATAAATCAAGAGGAAAACAGTACTCGTTCAGCTGTTTGTAGTTTAATTGTGTTACAGAATAGAAGTTCTGTATATTTAAAAATATTGTAACAAGGGTACCTTCTCAAGAAACAAACAAACACACTATTTAAGTGAATTAAGCACTTTCCTGACCAAAAAATACATGGGAATGAGTTTTATTGAGAGAAGTAATTCAATGTTTTTACCTTGTGTGTTGAGTCAGGGGAGAGGATCAGCAACATGTAAAAGAGTTTCATATTTATCTTTTTTGTCAGCCATTTTCTTTTACAGGGGGACTCTACAAACAGCTAAAGAAATAATACTTAATGACTTTTGCTCTTCTTACTCCAGGATGTGTAGAGGAACAGGTGGAGGGATTTCTTTATTTTTATTTATTTTTTACTGTTCTTTGTCTCTTTTCTTGTGCTCACTGAAAAAGCATCTGCTTCAGTCTCAGGGTCTCAGGCTCTGCCCATAACTTTAGCTTATTCACAAAATTGCTGGCTGACAAATAAATATAATTTACTTATTAGCAGAGGGGGGCAGACACTCTGGAATGTGTGTTTGACCATTTTATTTTCATAGATACCCTAGGGACGTACGTTTTTCTTCCGATGGCGTACGCACGGCCAGTACTGCCTGGTGTACTTCCAGAACTTCTCGTCCCTGGTGCCGTATATGAGCGGGCTGAGGATTCTGGGTAGCACGTAGGAGATGAGGAAGGTGAGGAAGAGGACGTGGGAGATGAGGTGGGGGTGGTAGATGGCGATGATGGCGTCCACCCTGGGGGTGACGTAGGAGAGCATGCAGAGCAGGAGCTGGGCGCCGTGCAGCAGGATGGTGTTCCGGGCCTTCCTGGCGGAGAGCGGGTCGGTGCTGGCGGACCGGGCGGCGAGCAGCACGCGCAGGTAGGTGTAGATCAGCGTCAGCCAGACGAACAGCATGTAGAGCGAGTGCGCCACGCCGTTCTTCAGGTCCTGCGCGGGCGACAGGAAGGCGCTCTTGTGGTAGCACATGATCGTGGAGCGGAAGAAGGCCAGCGGCCGGTACTGCAGGACCAGCGCCAGGTCGGCCAGCCCCGGGACCACGCCCGCGCCCCACACCAGCGCGATCAGCGCGTAGGTGCGGCCCGGCGTGCACACCTGGGCGTGCCGCAGCGGGTCGCACACCGCCACGTAGCGCTCCACCGCCATGCCCGCCAGGTTGAGGGGCGTGGTCATGGTGGTGAAGCTGGCCACCAGCAGGAGGCAGCAGCACAGCGCCACGCTGATGGCGGGCAGCGCGTAGGAGACCACGTGCAGCGCCACGGCGACGGACAGCTGGATCATGTCCGTCACCACCATGTGCACGTACAGGATGTAGCGCGGCTCCTCGCCCAGCGCCGGGTTCCGGAAGAAGGTCAGCACCAGGGTTCCGTTGACGTAGTTTATGCAGAACGCCAGGAAGACGAGGAAGAGGTTCTTCAGGAAGGCGTGGACGAAGGCGCTGGAGGTCGCGCTGGCGCTGGCGTTCTGAGCGGACAGGTTGGAGTTCATAGCTCCCGCAGACTATGCCCTGCAGGACAGGAGGAGAGTCAGACCTGTGCTGGGGTTTACAGGTAGAGTCTGTAAGGCTGTCGTCAGCAGGTAACACCTGACAGAGGCATCAGGCTGTACTTTGAGTGTGGATCTTTTACAAACATTATTACTGAAAGATCTGGATCTGCACTCCTCTGGCCTTAAATACGAGAACTGTCTATCTCTATTTAAGATAGATCTTACTGTTGCATCTCTATTTAAGATAGATCTTACCTTTGCAATTTATTTTAAATGGATACTTTTTAATTTTTCTGGCACATGTACAGTACTCCTTATACATACACGCTACCTGTAAAAAAGATTCTCTGACTGGCATTTCCCCTCTGATCAGCCTGTATAGCAGTAGTGACATTTGAGTTGCGGTTTAAAAAAGGGATAAATATCATGTAATATAAGTATGAGTAATGCTTCCTTTTACAATCCCATAAGTGCTACCTATTTACGAGGTAAGTACATAGTAACAATAGCACAGAATTGGGTCATTAACACTGGAAAAAATGAGGTAAATGCTAAGAAACTCAAATACCCAGAAACACCTCCTCTATTACTTATCAATTCAAATGGCTATGTTGTAGTTATCAAAGGTTTAGCTTGTTTATCGCCACTGTGTCACTGTGTACTTCCCAAGAAATTAGACCAATACTTGCTTTCTAATTGAGGTGTTACCAAGAAAGTGTTATCTATATTCCTAGAAGGTACACAATTAAACTCAGGCTACAAACAAGCTAACCCTTTGATAACTATATGGTAGTCACTTGAACTTGATATGTAATAGTTTTAGTTCCTTAGTATGTGCATTTCTTTTACTAATGTTAATTACCCAATTATGTACTATTTTATAATGCATTTACTTGGTAAATAGCTAGTACTCAGGGATTGTAAAAGGGCAGAATTACATAATTATGTGTAATTGGATAAGTACTATTAAATATTTCACAAACGATGGCAGTATGCGGAAACCAAGCAATCTTTAGCCAGCTGTTAACCAAATGTATGTTTCTGAAATATGGTAATATAAAAAAATCTGTGCTGTTATATAAAATGCCATGTAATACTTTTTTAGATTTATATTGCTATGGAAGTGCAGAGTGAAAATGAACGGACATTCCATTGTACTGATTTAGATGTTTACCAATTTACTGAGATTTATTTATGAAGCTGTTTAACTTGCAGTTCAGTTAAAGTTCCTGTGGCTAACTTGTAAATGTTTCAAAAGATAACAACAGAACGCTATGAATCCAGACTTACCTTGCCATAGGTTGATTGCTGCTGTGTTTTAGACGTGGTTTTCCGTTGTATTTATTAACTACCCCACACTGATTATTTCCCCCTGGGCCTGCCTACTGAAATCCCCCTGCTCCACTGCAAACTCATGATTATGACATAAACAGAATTATGTTCTATTCTATTCTATGTTATGTTCTATTGGAGCCACTTACAGGGGCCAGAACTTATGTGATGCAACATGAACGTTTAATGTAAGTGCAGTTTGTATCTGGATAAATCCAGTACTGTAACTGAATATATATGAAAAAAAACTGATGTAATTTACCTTTCATTGGGTCTCACATCAGTCAGAAAGCACCAAGGACAAAGGCAAGGTCATCGTAAATAGAAAAATGACACAAGAGAACTCCTCGGGCTACAGACTTGAGCTTAGGGTGATAGAATATGGCAAGTAACAACGTACAAGCATGATTTGGGTTACTGTCTGTTAATAGATATGGAAAGGTTTGGCACAAGGGTCAGTCTTTGATTTGAATGACCAAAATATTTTCACTGTTGGAAAGTGACAACTATAGCTATATGTATATTGTTTTTGTCTTTTTTTTTCAGTGAAATTCATTTTTCATATTAAATAAATCTTGTATTAATTTTGTTGAATTGACAAACTGCAGTGTTTGCTGTCCACTATTATCGAAAGATCTCATATTTGAAATAACTCATAAGACTGGAAAAAGAGGGGTTACAGTGCAAATTATAATTAGGGAAAGGAATAATTTTTCAGTGAAATTATTAAAAATAAATTACTTAGAACACATTTGTTTGTATTTCTGTCATTTTTCAGATGTAGTGTGGGTTACACACAGGCAAAGGATCTTGGGTGAAGGTCAGGGTTGTGGTGACAGGATGAAATGTAATAGTTTAATAAAGTAATTACACTTAGAATGCACAGGCCAATCGGGGATCATTGACAGGCTTGATGTATAATAACAATGTACAATATAATAACAACTTATGCTTTGTGGATATTCAGGTTTTCTTCAAGATCGAATAAAAACCCTTTGCAGTGAATTTAGTTGTTGATATTTATTAAAGGTATCTCCTTCTTCATCCATTTATTAGTCTAATGTGTTTTTCTGGAATAATGGGTTTTTCATCACAATTGTCTAAAGACTATTTGGAATAAATATATTTTTTTGGTCAGGAAAATGCTTAATTCACTTAAATAGTGTGTTTGTTTGTTGAGAAGGTACCCTTGTTACAATACTTTTTCATATATATGAAATCCATTTGATCACACATTTAAAATTTTTACATTTTTTTTTTTCTGGACATAAGATTAGTTTATGTACAGTATTCCTGGAAAATATGTTTTTCATCACAAATGTCAAAATATCCTTTGCAATCAATTAGTTTCTTCATATTTCTTAAGTGGATCTCATTCTTCATCGACTGAAATAATAAAATACATATAGCATATTCACATTATTTCCATTTTTGGACATAAGACTATAATCTTATGCATTTTTATCATCTAATGGAAATATGGGCTTTTCATCATAAATGCATTCAATTTATTTTTTCATATTTCTGAAGTGCCTAACATTCTTCTTTCTTGGAAATGATAAAATCACGCATTTAGAATTTTTGCATTTTTTAAATTTGTGGGCATTAAATTATAGCCTTATTTATTTTGCATTTTTTCTGGAAAAATTGATTTTTCATTTTAAAAACCCTTTAGAGTAATTTTAATTGTCTATATATATTAAATGTATCTTCTTCATGCATAGAAATGATTTTTTAAATCACATAAAGGATCTTCACAATTTTTCTCTTTTTGTACGTAAGTCTATATATAGAACTATATATTCGGTCATTTTCTAGTATAACGGATTTTTCATTCTAAATGTCTAAAACCCCCATAAAATAAATTATTTATTCATAATCATTAAATGTGCCTCCTTCTTAATCCATAGGAATTACAAAAACTCACATTGAAGATTTTCACATTTTTCCCCTTTTGCACATTTTCATGAATAATGGCGTTTTTCACCATAAATGTCTATAATCTTTTTCAAACCAATTTTTGTATTTACAATATGAAATGCAGCTCATTCTTTATCCATTGAAATAATAAAATTGTACGTTCAACATTTTCACATCTTTTTCATTTTTTGGACATAAGACTATAGTCTTATGTATTCTGTCGATTCTTTGGAAAATTGGTTTATCATAAAAAAAGTCTGAAAACTCTGCAGTCAGTTTATTTATTCATATTTATGCAATCTACCCCCTTCTACATCCATAGAAATAATAAAAACTCACATTGAGGGTTTTCACATTTTCCCCCCACTTTTGGACATAAGACTATTGTTCTATGCATTTTGTTAATTTTATGGAATAGTGGGCTTTTAATTCTAAATTTGTACAAACTTCTAATCAATTTTGTGTTCATATTCAATACATCTCATTCTTAATACATAGAAATGATAAAATCACGTTTCTGTTATTTTTCCCTCCAATTTTTGGACATTAGTCCATAGTCTTATGTAATTTCCAGATTTTCCTGAACAATGGGGTTTTCATCATTAATGTCTAAAAAGCCTTTGCATTCAATTTATTTTTTGATATTGATTAAATCTACATCCATCTTCATCCCTAGAAATGACTAAAACTCACATTGAGGATTTTTAACATGTTTTTCATTTTTGTAGACTAGACTATTGTCTATTATTCTGTTAATTTTATGGAATAATGGGCTTTTCATTTTAAATTTGTATGGACTCCTAATCAATTTTGCATTCATATTCAAGAAATACATATCATTCTTAATGCATAGAAATGATAAAATCACATTTAGATTTTTTTTCAAATTTTTGGACACAAGTTTATGGTCTTATGTATTTGCTTATTTTCGAATAAGAATAATGGTTTTTTTTTCATGTCTAAACACCCTTCACAGAAAAATAGAAAATTACGCAAAGGTTTATTGAGTCAAAACAGTTGACTTTTAGCAAAATACATTATGTTGTGATTTACATTTTGAATAGATTTGGAGTCATCAGGGTACACTGCTTACTTTTTGCTTCATAGATCTTCAGTAGTTCTGCATTCACCCTCAGATGTTTGCAAACTTGTGGGCAGAGTTTAGGATCTGGAACATGTATAGTTTTACCTGTTTTACATGGGATCTCTCAGTATACCATTACAAACTAAAAAAAATATTTTTGCCAAAAGATAATTGCATTTATGGCACATTATTTCTACCTAAATCACAAATACATACAAATCTAAATGTATAAATTACTCCCTTCATGTAAGCCATTGTCCAAGTCTCTGTGGTGCTCACAGCCGTAGTTATAAAGCTTTAATACGGCTTCATAACGTGCCAAATCCTTGCTCAAAGTTTTTGCATCTGCACAAAGGGGTGAATAAACCATCATACTTGTATCATACCTTTTTAGCTGTTCTGTAACTTCACAAATACCCAGAACACATTTACAGTATAAACTTGCAACAGTTGGTGCGTATGTTCTTAGGTGTGAGAGAGAGAGACCTGAGTTTTAACACTCAATTCCAAGTTAGACAGGACCTCAGAATAGAGTAACAAGTTTCAGACCTCTCAGACCTAGTAAATTCCACGTCACAAGACCTCCGTTTTTCAAGCAATAGATTCTAAGTCTCAGACCTCTGAGTACCCACCAGATTATAAGCAGGAAGACCTCTGAGTTTCTCATAAGTTACAAACAAGTCCCCCATTAATTATGCATGAGACAGGTGCGCAAAAGGCAGAGACCACTTTAAACCAATAAAAGATACTTTTTTCATCTCAGTAATTTTTATAAATCATATGTAAGCACAACTTGGGAAATGATCTAAAGATTGTTTAAATCTAAGATCATTTTTTATAAATGAGGCCCCAGTGTCAATGGTAATGCCAAGGTTACACAGCCACATTCAGCACAACTAAGGAATCCTTATGGCAAAAAAAAAAATTACATTTTTATGGAGCTAAAGCAAAGTTAAATTTTATCTGAGTTCAAGAGCATTACATAAAATGTCAACCAGTCTTATATATCAGCAATATATGCGTCTAACCATCACCTGGCTTCAATGAGTTTTATAACTCACCAGCACAGCCATTTAACTCCACACAATGTCTCAAGATTATATTACCAAAGGGCAGAATATATTGTGAAAAGAGGTCCTAGTACTGACTCCTGTGGAACACCAAATGTCACCTCAGAGAGATCAGAATATCCCTCAGTTAGTTGAACTCACTGAGTCCTACCGAATAAGTACAATTTAAACCAGAAAAGTGACTTTCTGTAAAGTACAACAGGAATCTCATGATGATCAGTGTCAAAACCTTCGCTGTATAAACATGGCTGACAGAGATGTGGGGGGCTTCAGGACTCTCAGGCTAAGTGTCCGAAAGAATTTCCTGTTGTCCCCCTCCCCCCTTCACTCACCAGTCAGGGAATGTTACCTGGGTGAGCACCATTTCTCATAATAATCAGACTGAATGTATTTGTAAATGTCTTGTTTAACATTGTAAGTCATTCCAGATAAGAGTGTCTGCAGAACGAATGTAATGCAATAAGTTCTGAATAATTCATGTTGCCTGGCAGAACTGTTTACCCTGAGTGCTGTAAGAAATGCCACTGGTGACTACAAAATGACATCAACACTAATCCAAACATTGTTTTCCCACTCATCACTTACTGTACCGTACCGACTCCAAATCGGCTTTGAAAGTTAGTTTCCAGCAATTAAGCTAATCAGCCCCCCCCCCCCCCCCCCCCCCCCGCCCCCCCCCCGCCCTCCACAGCTGCCGCCTGGTCTGAGATCATGGGGGCTGTTTTGGTCGTTAACATTTGGGCTGGGCGCTCGAGGGACCGGATGACATTTGGCCCGTCCCCGAAGCGTGATCGGGACGGGGGCGAAGGCGGCCGCCTGGGACCGTGGAACCCGCCGCTGGGCCTCATTAGGCGCCCGAGAAGGTCAGAGCGCCACACCGCGCCTGTTCTGAAGAAGGTAATTGGAGTGCGAGGGAGTCATTAGCGGGACGAGCTAAACCGAGAGGCCAGTAGAGACGAGCAGCGGAGGACGCCCTAAACCCATCACCCCCCCCCCCCCCGCCCCGCGGCGGGACGGCCCCTACATTCGCTATGGCCCCCCACCAATGCCGCTCCACAGACCCGGGCAGACAGACTGAGGGCCTTTGGGTATCGTTCAGATTTTATCGATTGCGGTTACAATCGATTCCACTCATCAAATCCGGTTCTTGACGAATCCTGGTTCCGATTCTCGTCATTTTTTTTTTTTTTTTTTTTTTGAGTATGGAAAGAAACCAAAATGTGTTGTATGCAAAACCACCTGTATTTTCAGCAGATTTAGGCTGCTGAAATTTAAAAGGTAATTGTAATTTTGGTAAAGAAGTAAAATAGAGACACACAATGAAGGCCACACTCACGATGGAGGAAAGCAACCACTCCAGAGTTAATATTAAAAGTCGATGGGTTAATAAGACTATAAAAATGCCGAAACGTTGTGTGGTTAGCTGTACAAAAAACAAAGACAAGTGCACAGCTCTGAAGTTTAATGTGCTCTTGAGCAAAAAGCTGTTTTTAACTAACGTTAATATGAAGCCGCTAGGTCTATCATAGCTAATGCTAGTTAAAAGCAGCTAAGTTATCATAATAACGTTAGCCAGGTAGCTAGCCGGATGTGGTGTGATAAGTAATGTTTCGAGCTATGCAGTTACAGTACGTCACATTACATGCTAAAAAAAAAAAACTAATTAAACAAACATACAAATTATTGTTTTCTCTTAGCCACAGCTAACGAGAGTTATGAGTACTTACCCGGGACCCAGTGGCTAATTTACTACACATATAAATGTGGGTCGATTCAGGATCCCAGAGCTTCCTGGCGTTCCCCAGACCAGTATACTGGTTCAATAAGCGGATTTGAAACGCACATTTCTTAACAAATTCTCAATCCTTGGAAATCTGGAATGGGTTACAATTCAGGATCTGCTGTTGATACCCAACCCGGCAGATTCCACCCTGTGTGCTTAAACCGAGAAGGTTCCTGAAAAAATCAGGCATCCAGCTCGTTAAAAACCAACACAGGGAAGAAAAAAACTACTGATGACCAATCAACATATTAAAAATCAGTGCCACCATAGCCAAATCAGTGTTTAAGAGGACCAGGCCTATGATGAAAATAAAAAGCAGACTGCCAGGATCTGTTCAAGGGTTTTAATGCAAAAAAAAAAGAAAACACACAACAAAAGGAGAACAAAGGGAACCCATTGTAAACAGCCGGCCGGCTTCATGCATTACTTTATAAAGATACTCTTTTCATTCAGGATCCATTTGCTCACAAAGCCCTGTTTACAACCAATTATTTTATTTTAATTTTTTTTTTTTTTTTTTACATTTTCATGTTTTACTCTTTTTTTGTTTGCTTTTTCCTCCTTCAGAGAAGCCAAGATGAAGGTCACCATTTCCTGAAACGGGTACAAATCACTTAATCAAACCGTTTTACAAAGAAAATCCCAGTTCCTATAAAGCTGTCAATTCCCATCATTAATGTAAGCAATAAATACACTGTTGACATGTTAGAGCTACATCCGCAACAGTAGGGATGGGACACCCACCCCCCAAAAAAAATCTAACCCCCTTCTGTGTGATAAAATGGGGAAACCCAGCTGACCCATCCTGAGCAAAAGCTCTCAGATCTGCCTGCGGTTCCCAAACCCACCTGAAGGGGCGCTTCAATTCTTCGGGGAGAGTTCTTTTGCCTGGTGAGCCTGCAACACCGCCACCGCCTCGTCCACCTGTGCAGACACACACCCTTGCGGATTAAAACCCCGGCCCCTTCTCTGGGCCCTGCCCCCGATCTGGGCCCCGCCCCGCTGGTTTAAGCCCCGCCCCCCTAACCCCGGGACGGCCGGCGGTACCTTGGAGTGCAGCGACTCGCGGGCCTCCAGCATGTGCAGCAGCTCCGAGTTGTCGATCTCCAGCAGCATGCCGGTGATCTTACCCGCCAGCAGCATGCAGCGGTGATCTTAGCGCCGCCAGAGAGCACACGGGTGCACAAGCGCACACCTGGATCAGCACAAGGGGTACAGCCGCTCCCCTGCAGCGCGGGAGACAAGCCCAGCACACGCCAAGCACACGCTAAGCACACACGCTAGCCCAGCACACGCTAAGCACACGCTAAGCAAACACGCATTACGCACAATTACACGCACTACGCTGTAACACACATTATGCAAAACCATACTTAACGCACAGTCTTTACCCACAATCGCTCGTTACCCACGTACCCAGCAGCTGCTTCTGCTCCATCAGGGGGGCGGCGGCCAGCATGGAGGCTGTCAGAGGCTCCTGTCCCCGCACCAGCACCGCCGGCTCTGACACCTGTCAATCAATCACCGCTGGGATTCACCACATACTCAACTACACCCACTCACCCCCTACTTAACACAGACTGCACCCACCCACTCATTATTCAACACAGACCGCACCCACTTACCCCCTACTCAACACAGACTACACCCACTCACCCCTACTTAACACAGACTGCACCCACTCACCGCATACTCTACAGACTGCACCCACTCACCCCCTACTCAACACAGACTATATCTACTCACCCCAAACTCTACAGACCGAACCCACTCACCCCCTACTCAACACAGACTATATCTACTCACCCCTTACTCTACAGACTGCATCTGCTCTCCCCACACTCAGCACAGACAATATCCACTCATCCCAAACTCTACAGACCGGACCCACTCACCTCAAACTATAGAGACTTCTCCCACCCACCCCATACTCAACACAGACTGCACCCACTCACCACCCCACTCCCCCCCTGAAGAGACCTCCTCCTGACCCAGGGGGCATTTTAACCCACCTGCTGCACAGTGACCTGGGTTGGCATGGTGATGACCTGCTGCATGTTCCTGACCCCGGTGGAGTACTTGTACTGGTTCACCCCTCGGACCGGCGGCCCGGGCATGGCGGCCCGCCCGCCGGCCGTCTGCGTGCCGATGTTGGCTGGGGAGAGCCGGCAACAACACGAGCGTTCAGCCAGAGGGATGCAGAAATCAGCCAGTGTAGCTGCAGTCATTTGCATAAATACACACATAAACATGCAGCATGGGCAGATATTTTATATAAAGTTTTTATATAAAGTTTTGGTTTTGTAATAAAAGGAACTGTTTTAAACTGAAGAGGCGATGATAAACCCAGAAAACAAATCTCCCCCACCAGTCTGAGACGCTAGGCTCAGCTGCAAAAGGCACTATTTCACCCACATCGTGCCTGACTGGATATCAGCACCCCAGAGGACCAAACCAAACAGGGCGGGACGGACGGACGGACGGACGGACGGACGGACCTGAACCGGACCCAGGCTGGGCTCAAACCGGACCTGAGCCAGACCCAGGCCAGACCTGGACCGCACGGAACCTGAGCCAGACCCAGGCCAGACCCGAACCGGACCGGAACGGAGCCGGCCCCGCAGAGCTCACCCATCTTCTGCGTGTTGCTCATGACGCGGGGGGCCTGGGTGGAGGCCTGCCGGACGCTGCTGATGGGAGTGGAGGCGCGACGTGGGACGGCCGAGCGGACCAGCTGGGCCGAGTACGGGCCTGGGGGGGGGGGGGGGGGAGACAAAGAGAGAGAGGGAGGAAGGGAGAGAGAGAACGAGAGAGAGAGAGAGACAGAGGGAGAGAGAGATGCAGAGGAAGAGAGAGGGGAGAGAAACAAAATGTTAGCGTACAGCCCTGTAGTGTATACGTGCTAAGACTGGTTAACTCCAGCAGAAGATCATAAAACTTTCATACACACTAGGTCAGGTCTTCAGCTGTCAATAAATGCAGATAAATCATCAGATGACATCAATGAGCTATTAAATAATTAGGAGCAGCCCCCCCCACCCCACCCACCCCCCGCGTACCGCTGACTCACCCTGAGGCCTGGGGGGCTGGGTAGTCCAACGGGGGCCGGGGCGGATCGGGGGAACAGTGTTCGGCGGGTAGAAGGTACGACTCTGAGGCTGTAGAGTTTTATCATGGACAGTGCCAAAACAGACAAGATTAAATACCGGCGATACTGGTATCCACAGACACGATTAAATATCATCAATACTGCTATCCACACAGACACGATTAAATACCGCCAATACTTCTATCCACACAGACACGATTAAATTCATCACCAATACTGCCATCCACACGCTATCCACACAGACACGATTAAATATCGCCAATACTGCTATCCACACAGACACGATTAAATACCGCCAATACTTCTATCCACACAGACACGATTAAATATCGCCAATACTGCTATCCACACAGACACGATTAAATACCGCCAATACTGCCATCCACACAGACACGATTAAATATCACCAATACTGCCATCCACACAGACACGATTAAATATCGCCAATACTGCTATCCACACAGACAGGATTAAATATTGCCAATACTGCTATCCACACAGACACTATTAAATACCACCAATACCGCCAATACTGACACAATTAAATGAGAGCATAAGGTTTTTGTTTTTCTTTAAATAAAAAAAAAACCAGATGATCCATATTTGTAGCCCCGCCCCCTGCTGTGCCCCTAGCCCCGCCCCTGCCCCACCTGCGGCACGGTGGACATGAAGTATCCGGAGGGCTGCTGGTAGGAGCCGATGACGGGCGCGGGCAGGGCGCGGACGCTGGCCAGGCGCTGCATGTACTGGTTGGTGAGGATGGCCTTGCGCTCCTCCTTGCGCTGCGCCAGCGCCACGTACAGCGGCTTGGTGGCCACGATGCGCCCGTTCATCTCCGTCACCGCCTTGGTGGCCTCCTCCGGCGACGAGAAGCACACGAAGCCGAAGCCCTTACTGTGGCCGACGTCCGTCATCACCTGAGGCCACGCCCCCCCCGAGACGAGAGGGCGGAGTCACGTTGCAGCAGGCACCAATTAAAAACACATGCAGAAAACACACCGTCGCAACTGCAAATGTCCAACTGAGCACAGAAATAAGCCAATTAATTACGAATAATCCAATTGTTTTATCCACATTTTAAAAACTGAATGCTTATTTAATTCAGAGAAAACAACATGGTAGTTTTCCCACATTTACACAAAACTTCACTAAAGTACTGATGGGAGTCCTGATCAAGTATAAAGCAACTCCACCTCAAAACTACAACTCCCATAAGCAATGAGACTACTCCGGCTCACCCACAGAACTACCCTAGTGTGACTGTGAGGCTGGATTAAAACGCTACAAAGCGACTTTCAGTCACCTTGGCGCTGGTGATGGTGCCGTATGGAGCGAACTCCCGACGCAGTCTCTCATCATCGATTCCATCGTCCAGGTTCTTCACATACAGATTAACCCCCTGCACACAGGACAGAGACCAGCTCAGCTTCACATACAGATTAACCCCCTGAACACAGGACAGAGACCAGCTCAGCTTCACATACAGATTAACCCCCTGCACACAGGACAGAGACCAGCTCAGCTTCACATACAGATTAACCCCCTGAACACAGGACAGAGACCAGCTCAGCTTCACATACAGATTAACCCCCTGAACACAGGACAGAGACCAGCTCAGCTTCACATACAGATTAACCCCCTGAACACAGGACAGAGGACAGATTAAGACACCAGAGACCAGCTCAGCTTCACATACAGATTAACCCCCTGAACAGGACAGAGACAGCTCAGACATACAGATTAACCCCCTGAACACAGGACAGCTCAGCTTCACATACAGATTAACCCCCTGCACACAGGACAGAGACCAGCTCAGCTTCACATACAGATTAACCCCCTGCACACAGGACAGAGACCAGCTCAGCTTCACATACAGATTAACCCCCTGAACACAGGACAGAGACCAGCTCAGCTTCACATACAGATTAACCCCCTGCACACAGGACAGAGACCAGCTCAGCTTCACATACAGATTAACCCCCTGACACACAGGACAGAGACCAGCTCAGCTTCACATACAGATTAACCCCCTGAACACAGGACAGAGACCAGCTCAGCTTCACATACAGATTAACCCCCTGAACACAGGACAGAGACCAGCTCAGCTTCACATACAGATTAACCCCCTGCACACAGGACAGAGACCAGCTCAGCTTCACATAGAGATTAACCCCCTGAACACAGGACAGAGACCAGCTCAGCTTCACATACAGATTAACCCCCTGAACACAGGACAGAGACCAGCTCAGCTTCACATACAGATTAACCCCCTGAACACAGGACAGAGACCAGCTCAGCTTCACATACAGATTAACCCCCTGAACACAGGACAGAGACCAGCTCAGCTTCACATACAGATTAACCCCCTGCACACAGGACAGAGACCAGCTCAGCTTCACATACAGATTAACCCCCTGCACACAGGACAGAGACCAGCTCAGCTTCACATACAGATTAACCCCCTGAACACAGGGACAGAGACCAGCTCAGCTTCACATACAGATTAACCCCCTGCACACAGGACAGAGACCAGCTCAGCTTCACATACAGATTAACCCCCTGAACACAGGACAGAGACCAGCTCAGCTTCACATACAGATTAACCCCCTGAACACAGGACAGAGACCAGCTCAGCTTCACATACAGATTAACCCCCTGAACACAGGACAGAGACCAGCTCAGCTTCACATACAGATTAACCCCCTGAACACAGGACAGAGACCAGCTCAGCTTCACATACAGATTAACCCCCTGCACACAGGACAGAGACCAGCTCAGCTTCACATACAGATTAACCCCCTGAACACAGGACAGAGACCAGCTCAGCTTCACATACAGATTAAACCCCTGAACACAGGACAGAGACCAGCTCAGCTTCACATACAGATTAACCCCCTGAACACAGGACAGAGACCAGCTCAGCTTCACATACAGATTAACCCCCTGAACACAGGACAGAGACCAGCTCAGCTTCACATACAGATTAACCCCCGGAACACAGGACAGAGACCAGCTCAGCTTCACATACAGATTAACCCCCTGCAGGACTGGAGTTAAACCTGCAAACACTATGGGCCTCCAGTGCTGAAGTTAAACCTGTAGACACAGCGCCCCCTACAGGACTGGAGTGTCAAACCCGGGCCCCTGTGTACCTGGTATCGGTGGATCCTCTCCTGTTTGATCTGCTCAAACTTGCGCTTGAGCTCTCCCTGTCTCTCCAGCCTCTTCTGGGCTCGGCCCACGTACAGGATCCTGCCGTTCAGCTCTTTACCGTTCATCTGCTCCACCGCCTGCAGAAGAGAGGCCCGTGTTAGCGACCGCACGGTGCGAGTGTTAGCAACCACATAGCATGAGCGTTACCAACTGCATAGCACGAGCATTAGCAACCGTATAGCATGAGCGTTAGCAACTGCATAGCACGAGCATTAGCAACCGTATAGCATGAGCATTACCAGCTGCATAGCACGAGCATTAGCAACTGCATAGCGCGAGCATTAGCAACCATATAGCACGAGCATTAGCGACCGCTCCACCGCCTGCAGGAGAGAGGCCCGTGTTAGCGACCGCACTGCCTCCGCCTGAGCAACTGCATAGCGCGAGCATTAGCAACCGTATAGCACGAGCGTTAGCGACCGCTCCACTGCCTGCAGGAGAGAGGCCTGTGTTAGCAACCGCACGGTGCGAGTGGATCACTCACTTTCCCCTAAACACTCCCTGGCCCACGACCCCCTCTCTGCAGGGGCTCCTCACCTTCTGTGCGTCCTCGTGGTTCTCATAGTTCACAAAGCCAAACCCGCGGGACCGCCCTCGCTCATCCATCATCACGCGCACGCTGAGGGTCCTTCCTGTAGAACGCACGCGCATGCACACGCACACGCGCGCACACGCACGCGCACACACACACACAATCAACATCACCACCCAGCACCAAATCAACATCACCAAATCAACACCATCATCACCCAGCACCAAATCAACATCATCATCACCCAGCACCAAATCAACATCACCAAATCAACATCATCACCCAGCACCAAATCAACATCACCACCACCCAGCACCAAATCAACATCATCACTACCCAGCACCAAGTCATCCTGCACATGTTAGGAATGATCCATTCCACTAAGTACCCTTCCCAGTCCAGCCTATTCTCACCAAATTCAGAGAAGATCTCCTTCAGCTTCTCATCATCAAAGTCCTCGCCAAAGTTCTTGATGTAGACGTTGGTGAACTCCATGGCCTTGGCGCCAAACTCTGCCTCCCTCTCCTTACGAGATTTGAAGTGGCCAACAAAACTGCACACAAACACGACGAGGAGGAAGAGTGAACCCACAGGGGACCCGTACAAACCCAGGTGAAACGTTTACGTGCATCACAGAACACAACCCACGGTGACTGGCGGAATGAATTACAACTCAGAGGGTCAAAGGCGTGACATCACTGCCTCGATGTCACAGAATTCCATTCTATCAAAGATCATCAGTGCCTCTCCAAGAAACCTGATACTAGCAGGCCCTGAAGCCACTTGCGATTTTGAACATTGGACAGCAATATTGTACAGGATTTGTAATATATGTTAAGTGCTGCTATTGAGTGAAAGTTGTAAATGAGAAACTAAGCTTGAAAAAGTATTTACTCTTACAACAAATAAATAAATAAATAAATAAATAAATAAAATTTAAAATGCTAATTAGCACCAGCAGCACACAAGTTGGAAAAGTGTTTGGAGAAAACATCTTTATAGACTTTTAAGTAGGAGGCAGATGTGAACAAAATTCTGCTAAACGAAAAAAAAACAGGAAACCAAACAACCTGCCAACTGGACCATTTCACTGACCTAAAGGTGGACATCACACAAGATTCCCCCAGGATACAAGGCACTGGCTGTGACTGCGATAAGCCACATTCCACCTGTCTACCTGTCTCTAGGCTGTGCAGAAACAAAGAGTTAAAGAGAAGGCTGGTGCATTTTACAGAATAAAAGCGTTAAAGAGAGGGCTGGTGCATTCTACAGAATAAAGGTGTGAACTGTGAGGTGGTGCATTCTACAGAATGAAAGCGTGAACCGTGAGGTGGAGCATTCTACAAAATAAAAGCGTTGAAGTGTGAGGTGGTGCATTCTACAGAATAAAAGTGTGAATTGTGAGGTGGTGAATTCTACAAAATCAAAGCGTTGAAGTGTGAGGTGGTGCATTCTACAGAATAAAAGCATGAACCGTGAGGTGGTGCATTGTACAGAATAAAAGCGTGAACCGTGAGGTGGTGCATTCTACAGAATAAAAGTATTAACTGTGAGCTGGTGAACTTCGTCATTTGCAGGATCTCGATTAAAAAGTGGAAGCACATCCAACTCTTCTGCTCACCAAACCTGCATCTACCCGCCCCTACTTAGCCTTTTCTGTAACTGCCATTTCTACACACAAAATTGTACCTTGTATGGTCAAAGTATCATTGCACCACACACAGCAGCTTCTACAGAGAATTATACAATTTTTGGTTTTAGAGCTGTGTTCACATCTACTATAACGTTACTCTATCGATCAAGATCATCCTGGGTGAGTCCAAAATAGAGCTAGACAAAATTAAGGGTTAATGTTTGAAGATGATTTAATTTTGCTCTCTCTCTCTCTCTGTCTCACACACACGCACAAACACACACACACACAGGCGCGCGCGCGCGCAAGCACACACACACACGTACACTTTGCGGTCGTTCAGCAGCATGCCGTTCATGGTGTCTATGGCTCGGTTGGCTGCCTCCTGGGTCTCGAAGTGGACAAATCCGTAGCCCTTGGAGCCGTTCTCATCACACACCACCTGAGAACACAACAGACCGCACACTGAGACAGCAGGTACTCAACCTTACTCACCGCCTTCCCAGGGTCCTGAACGGTCCACACACACTGAGAACATGAAACACCTGAAAACTCTTTCAGATAAAAATCTACAACAGGCCGCCAACTCACGCTCATGTGCCATTTCATATCGGAGCGAAGCTTCCGGTACCTTGCAGGACAGGATGTTTCCGAAGGCGGAAAAGGTGTCGTACAAGGCCTTGTTATCAATGGACTCGTCCATGTTCTTTATGAAGATGTTTCCAACCCCAGACTTCCTCAGTCCGGGGTCACGCTGGGACCACATTATCCTGATTGGTCGACCCTTGATGACCTCATAGTTCATTGTGTCCAAGGCACATTCCGCTGAGAAAGAGAACAGCAGAGGGTTGGATAAAAACTACAAAAATAGCAGGACAGCCTTTGTCCCCTCACGTAACTGCAGGTTCACCTGCTACACCAGGTCAAAGGTCAAACAGAGCCCTTTCTATTGTGGAGTTCAGCCAGTTGAGGGAAAAAGGTTTTGGACATTTCTGGAATTATACATGCAACCAGAAGATAAGCCATTAACCAGACCGAGAACACATTTTCTGCTGATTAAAATCTCTCGGTAGGGTGGTACATCTAACCCTACGTTGGTCTAAACTGATGCATACTTTAAGAAATCAGCTAAGAATATCAGAGAGAAGATCAAGAGTACACAATGAGGAGAACTGACCATTCTGTCTGTCTAGAACATAAGAACACATCATGAGAACAGGGCATTCAGCCAATCTAGAATATAGCTGCAGAAGAATACAGAATGAGAACAGGCCATTCAGCTCATCGAGCTTGCAATTTACATACAAACTAGAGAGCGCACAGCACTACATCAAGCGTCTGATTCGACTACATATCTACAGTAATGTAGGCAACCTCACACACATCACCAAACGTCACCAGTTTCGACGGAGACAGTCACCGTCAGCAGGCTGCTGGAAATTGATGTAGGCGTATCCCAGCGACCTCCGTGTGATGATGTCACGGCAAACGCGGATGGACATGATTGGGCCGGCTGGGGAGAACTTCTGGTACAGCATGGCCTCGGTGACGTCAGGGTGCAAGTCCCCGACGTACAGCGAGGCCAGCGGGTAGGCGGGGCCGCTACTGTTCATCGCAATGCCACTAGGATATTTAGAGAGCGAGGACAACAAAGACAGGCGTATAATAACACAACAACAACAACAGTAATAATACGACTAAACAATATCTCACAGCAGCTGCGGCCTATCATGTAGCTAATTACGGGATGCTAATCCTGGGTCAACTGCAACTAGTAGGGAATTATATGCTAGACATACAATTACATTTGGCTATCATGGTATGGATCCATGTAGCATGTACCGTTTTACGACATTAATCAAGTTAGGTATGAACTGAACATACCTTAGGTTACTACTGGCAATGAATGCAAAACTACAAGCTAATTAATTTACTGCTAAATTATAAATCTGATGTGTTATTTCACAATCGATCCCAAATGTCTGGCAAGGTTTTGTGGACCCCAACTGTTCCTAGCAAGCATCCTAATCTTAGCAAATAACGCTAACTTAAATATATTTGGAGTGGTGTTAGATTAAACCAACACTGCCAGTAAAATATCTTTTGAGCAGCAACTTCTTCTTTGTGATCTGGTCAGTTCTAGTAGTTCTTGGAAAACATTTAGCTAGCTAGATTCCAAGTTCGATTTTCTGGGTTGCCCATTAACTCACCCAGTGTTAGTTAGCTGTAGCCTGGAACGATAGAAAAGTTAGCCAAGACAATCTTAGCTAAACGGCGTGCAACATACAACAAGTAACGTAATTATTAAAATAACGAATAGTTTATCTTGAAACCCGCATGCTTGTTACCGCATTAGCGGAACTAACCTAAGCTAAAGAGCCAGTAGGCCAATTTCACCCGAACTTCCAACACCCTGTGGACACCAGCTGGCTCCTCAATGGTATAACAAACGGAAGGAGACCCAAAAATCGCATCACCGGAAATCAAATCGTTTCAAAAAAACTCAGTAACTATAAACAAACTTACCTTACTCAGCAGGTAAAAATGTTTCAAACTCTCTGTATTACCACTTAGCACAGATAGTCAGCTAGCTAATTTTGCTGGTGCTCAAGTTCACGTTAACCAGCGATCCGTTCGAAGCCATAAACCGCCATTCCACTCCGCGCCAAATTACTCACCTGTTGTCGCAATGTATTTATTAGCTTCTATGTAGTCATACTTCCTCCGCTTATAAAAATAGTGCCTTCACAACACAATTTTTTATTATTTATTTTATATAAAATATGTTTCTTTGATACTACCGAGGTGTATTTGCGGTGGTGTATTTATTTTTAATTTAAGTTCTGCAACATGTCATTGGTGATATGTGATTATTGTATAGTGCGTATGCATACCTGGCTCTTCTTCACAAGGATTGTCAGTGGCATTCGTTCAGCTTGAATGAATTTCCTTAAATATCCTCTCATCGATGACTGTAATAGAATCGAAAGCTATAGTGTGAAGTTTTAACATTTTTTTCCACGTCAATTATTTATGGTAATGTAACTTCTTTCCCCAACCACTGGATTCGTGCAACGATCACTGAAAGGCGCACTAACACGGCATGCGCTCGTGAGCACAGTTAAAACACGTCCTTCCCGCGCGACGTTATTCTACTGCTGTGGTGTATTATGAACTCTGGACCGCTGACTCTCCTGTCTGCAAAATAAATTTACCCTCGGATACTATTAAAGCAATCTTGAACGTTACGACCATCTGTGTACTGCCCTGTTTAGTTGCATACGTTTGGATAGTCTAGCATCTGAAAATAATCATTTAAATTCCCAGATTAATCAATTATTGGACCTTAGATGCAATATAAGGATAGTATTTTTGAATTCGTTTTTAAAAAATTAAATAAATAAAAAAAACAGTGAGCAGTGAAATTAATTGCTGAGGAAGATTTACAGAACTGGATTGGCAAAGCCGCTTCAAGCTTGCCTCCTCCCCTCAACTAGTGGTAGTGGGGGAGTGGAGGAAAGGAGGGGAGGAGTGGTAGTGGGGGAGTGGAGGAAAGGAGGGGAGGAGTGGTAGTGGGGGAGTGGAGGAAAGGAGGGGAATAGTGTGGTAGTGGGGGAGTGGAGCAAGGAGGGGGGGGAGAAGAGTGGTAGTGGAGGAGTGGTGGAAAGGAGGGGAGAAGAGGAGTGGTAGTGGGGGAGTGGAGGATAAAAGGTGAGGAGTGGTAGTGGGGGAGTGGAGGAAAGGAGGGGAGAAGAGGAGTGGAAGTGGGGGAGTGGAGGAAAGGAGGGGAGGAGTGGTAGTGGGGGAGTGGAGGAAAGGAGGGGAGGAGTGGTAGTGGGGGAGTGGAGGAAAGGAGGGGAATAGTGTGGTAGTGGGGGAGTGGAGCAAAGGAGGGGAGAAGAGTGGTAGTGGAGGAGTGGTGGAAAGGAGGGGAGAAGAGGAGTGGTAGTGGAGAAGAGGAGTGGGTGTGGGGAGTGGAGGATAAAAGGTGAGGAGTGGTAGTGGGGGAGTGGAGCAAAGGAGGGGAGAAGAGTGGTAGTGGAGGAGTGGTGGAAAGGAGGGGAGAAGAGGAGTGGTAGTGGAGAAGAAGAGTGGTAGTGGGGGAGTGGAGGATAAAGGTGAGGAGTGGTAGTGGGGGAGTGGAGCAAAGGAGGGGAGAAGAGTGGTAGTGGAGGAGTGGTGGAAAGGAGGGGAGAAGAGGAGTGGTAGTGGAGAAGAAGAGTGGTAGTGGGGGAGTGGAGGATAAAAGGTGAGGAGTGGTAGTGGGGGAGTGGAGGAAAGGAGGGGAGAAGAGGAGTAGAAGTGGGGGAGTGGAGGATAAAAGGTGAGGAGTGGTAGTGGGGGAGTGGAGGATAAAAGATGAGGAGTGAACAGTAATGGGATGCACCCCACAGGAAGGACTCTACCCACATTGTCAGAGGTCCACTTGCAGCCAGGTAGTGTACTGCGAGGGGGACACAGATGTCTGGTATGCCAAAGTGCCTGTATAGTCAGACAGCCCATGCACCTGGTACATGGCAACACACTGGTTGTTTTTATCGATACTTACCTCTCAAGTGTCACAGAACACCATCATAAATTATTATAAATTATTTGTACAGGTCACTTAGCTTTAGTGTGAGTACACACCAAAAAAAAAAAAAAAAAAAACCCACAAAAACATTGTGCCTTATTCACAAAACATCTCTAAAGTTCCCCTTACTTTTGTTCTTAGAAATGTTTCCATGAAAAACCAATATGGGATTCATGGCACATGTGCAGACCCTTGTTTTTGTGCGTATCCCAGGTGTATGAGGTGATGAATGCTGACTGTTTGTAAATTTTATGCACAATCCCATCGTGTGATTAGCATAAGGAAACAAATGCAGTTAAGAAAAAAAAAATGATGAATGCCAAAATGTTTTGGAAATGTTCTTACAGTTTACGATCAACTATGATCGTACCCATGTTTCGTGAATGAAGCCTATTCTTAATAGAGGCCTCTAGGTGGCGCTCGCGTGGTCCTCAGTTTATTTCCTACTGCTGTTTCATACAACTTATCTCCAGAGGTGGAATGGTAGAACCCATGTCCCGGTGGCAATTCTAGTTTTGTTTTTGAACCCAAAATGGACGCATTTGTGCTCATGGTATATTTCCTTTTTTAAAACAAATGATAACCACGTGAAGTAGTCATTAATAAACAATTTAATATCTATGTTAACGAAAGCAAAGATCTAAAAGAGTAAACCCCCGTGATGGTTCACTTGGCCCTGTTTCAAATGTATTCTTCACAAGAAGAGTAATAAGTACAGAAAAATAATTACAGAGCAAAATGTGTGGAGCTACAGCATTAGAACAAATGGCTCAACTGCAGTGTGCTTTGCTGGGGTTTAAAAAGACCACAGAACTGCATTTCAACTGGAATTTCAACAGCTAATCCTGACTCCACAGCTTTGGATAGCTGCTCCAGTTGTCACGCAGTTCTGTTGTCTAACTTCAGGTGTAAACTTCAGCAAAGCACACAGCAATTGACCCAATCAGTCTTCAACAAATAGGTGCACAGTTAGTATTGCTACTAGTGTGAAATGTACTTCTAAGGGGTTTTCCCCCTCAATTTCTTTAAACTAGAAGAGCTCATATATAGAGATGTTTGTTCACCTACTGAAAAAGTGAGATATTAAATATATGGGAGGATATAAAAGGAAAAAGATCCATGAGCTTTATGTCAATGCAGTCCTTCCATTTCTTCAGTTTTGTGTGACGGTCTTAATAAACCATAACAATACCTCACATATTAAAACAAACATTAAAAACGTGTATGCCAGTTGTAGTAATATTTGTATCTCAATTCATATCTTGTTGACTCTTGGCATGTGTTCTAAAAACTGCTCTAAGGGAGGGAAAAAGGGTATTTTGTTTCACAGAAAAGCAGAAAAACTCTGAACTGATAAAACCTTTATTTCACTTTAAATGATCTTGTACACGTTTCCTGATTGTTACATGTAAGGTGAAACTAGAAGCGTTTATTTTTTTTATTTTTAAGACACACAAATCTATTTATCAATTTATCAATAACTTGGGAGGAGGGGTATTTTGGGCTCATTTTTTGAATCTATTTTTTTTCCCCAGCTGTTCTAAACGTTCACAACTACATGCGCGCTAGGCGATAAAACCATTACAGAAGCAGACTTCCGGCAGATCTCTGGCCAGTAAAAACAAAGCAGGAAGAGGAACTGGATATACAGACGCCCTCCACATTCACCAGTGCATTTTTAAAAATAAAGCGTAGAATACCAACTGCCATTTTGTTCAGCAAGAAAAGGGAGGTTTATCCTTGCGTGTGTACATTTGTGTGTGTGTGCGCATACGTGTGTGTGTGTGTGTGTGTGTGTGTGAGAAGCAGGCCTCAGCAGGATGAACAGGGACAGGTAGTCTCCACACCTAAAGCAGAATGCTAACGACAGAGGTTGGGTATTGTGACACTGAGCGAATAAAGATTCCGGAACATTATTCCAGGGTATTAAATCTTCACTGACCGCCTCATGAGTGCCTGTGTCTGAAGCCTTATCAACGGGACGCATGTAACCGCTGGAACGCTCAAATAATCACGCATGTAACCGCTTGAACGCTCACGCACGTAACCGCCTGGACACACGCAGGGGGCGCCGCTGGAAGAGCCTCCTTTCAGGTGGTTTAAAATTCTGGACCCCAAAGTTTTCTCCTTCATTTAGCAGACTGTAGGTTTGACAAACCCTGTTCTGAAAAATTACACAACCTCTTCCCGGATTACTTACAGGAAGGTTCACAACAGTACCATTCCAACTACCACCCCTCCCACCAAAAAAAAAAAAAAAAAAAAAAAAAAGGTAAATTTCTCAATTATTTTGCTAAGAAAATGCTAAAAGAAGTCAGAGCAAAGCTCCCACTGTACTGACATCAAGCTGTTCTGGTACGCATGCAGACAGTCTCAATAACAGCCCAGTGCACCAGTCTTCTCCATCTTTATTTTGGCCATATTATCATTACACACAAACGTGGTCAGATGGAATGTTTAAATAAAAGGACGGGTCTGTAACCCTGAAATATAGGGTCCCTGTAACTTTTTTAATTTTTTTTTAAACATTTTATTTCCTAGGTGAAATAGTGAACATACACAGCAGTACACCCAGTGCCACAATACAGGAGGCTACTCCTTTCTGTATGAATCCAAAAGAAACAGCTGATCTGCCACCTAAGTGCAGTCAGCCTACGATGTCTCAGTTACATTTATATAAGAGTGTGTGTGTACCTACAGAGAGGTGTGTGTGTACCTACAGAGAGAGCGAGAGAGAGAGAGAGAGAGAGAGAGCAAGCGAGAGAGAGAGAAACATGGGTAAGAAAACACAAAACTAAGCATCACAGTGTTTGGTGAAAATAAACTGCCAGTTTAATAACCTTACAATAAAACCTGCAAATACCAATGACGAATTACACTAAAAAAATAAAAAATAAAAAATAAAAATGGAAAAAGGAATGGAAAACTGTCAACAGAAAATAAGAAAAGGAAATCCGAATATGATGAAATGCAATAACCTTCTCTATGTGAATGGAAATATCTCATTTTTAAAAAATGGAATCATGACTGAGGATCAAAAAAAAAAAAAGATTTTCTACTTTTAAACCAGGTGTTAATTCACAAAGGGCAGAGAGGACAGCCTACGGGGAAAGGAACTTTACCCTGTCACCTCAGGACCAATCAGAGAGGGGCACAACCGCAAGGTCGGGTACAATACATGCTGCTCGTCATAGAAAGGGGCGGAGCTGGGCTGGCGGAAAGGGGGATGTGTGTAAGATAGACAGAGAGAGAGATAGAGAGAGAGAGTGGCTGGATCGATAGTGCAAAGGGCCATTAGTTCTCCCCCTCGCCAGCCTCCCCTTCATCGCCATGGTGTTCCGATGTCCACAGCTGCAGGGAGGAAGAAGAGCTTCAGAAGGGGGCGGAGCAATGGGTCAAAGGCACACTTTTTTTCTCACAACAGACAGTTAGTGCTTCTGAAATAAATATTTCTACAAATATTGCAACTTTATCTGAACAGAAGCCTCCACCACAGTATAGTAAGTGTGTGGTATTTTTGTCATGAAAATGACCCCAACAAAGATTTTCCAATCCAGTGTGATTTGGACTTTTCTGCAACCATTTGTCAATTCCAATAACAGCGCTGCTTCTTATTGGGGTGCAGTGAATACGTTTGCACCCCGAAAGCTATGGATCACGGAGGCGGAGGAGGGGGCGTTACAATCAAATCACAGCCCTACATCCTGCGGCTCCTGCTGCTGAGAGGGCTGAGACTTACGGTGAGGTTGTCCCTTAGTAGCTGCATGATCAGGGTGCTGTCTTTGTATGAATCCTCGTTCAAGGTGTCGAGTTCAGCAATGGCTTCGTCAAATGCCTTGGGGGGGAAAAAAAACAAAAAAACAATGGGTGTGACATCACTTCCTGTTCACTTGCAAACAAACGCTAACCCCTCCTCCCCTCCATCTAGCATGCTGGCCTCGGGAGCAGGGCGGGGCAGGTTTGGGCAGGGCGGGGCAGGTTGGGGCAGGGCGCGGCAGGTTGGGGCAGGGCAGGATGGGGTGGGGCAGGGTGAGGCAGGGCAGGATGGGGTGGGGCAGGTTGGGGCAGGTTTGGGCAGGGCAGGATGGGGTGGGGCAGGGTGAGGCAGGTTGGGCAGGGCTGGATGGGGTGGGGCAGGGTGAGGCAGGGCAGGATGGGGTGGGGCAGGGTGAGGCAGGGCAGGATGGGGTGGGGCAGGGCGAGGCAGGTTGGGGCAGGGCAGGATGGGGTGGGGCAGGGTGAGGCAGGTTGGGGCAGGGCAGGATGGGGTGGGGCAGGGCGAGGCAGGTTGGGGCAGGGCAGGATGGGGTGGGGCAGGTTGAGGCAGGTTGGGGCAGGGCAGGATGGGGTGGGGCAGGGTAAGGCAGGTTGGGGCAGGGCAGGATGGGGTGGGGCAGGGTGAGGCAGGTTGGGGCAGGGCATGGCAGGGCAGGGCAGGTTTGGGCAGGGCAGGATGGGGTGGGGCAGGTTGGGGCAGGTTGGGGCAGGGCAGGATGGGGTGGGGCAGGGTGAGGCAGGTTGGGGCAGGGCAGGATGGGGTGGGGCAGGGTAAGGCAGGTTGGGGCAGGGCAGGATGGGGTGGGGCAGGGCATGGCAGGTTTGGGCAGGGCAGGATGGGGTGGGGCAGGTTGGGGCAGGGCAGGATGGGGTGGGGCAGGGTGGGCAGGTTGGGGCAGGGCAGGATGGGGTGGGGGGCAGGTTGGGGCGGGGTGAGGCAGGTTGGGGCAGGGCAGGATGGGGTGGGGCAGGGTGGGGGTGGGGCAGGTTGGGGCAGGGCAGGATGGGGTGGGGCAGGGTGGGGCAGGTTGGGGCAGGGCAGGATGGGGTGGGGCAGGGTGAGGCAGGTTGGGGCAGGGCAGGATGGGGTGGGGCAGGGTGAGGCAGGTTGGGGCAGGGCAGGATGGGGTGGGGCAGGGTGAGGCAGGTTGGGGCAGGGCAGGATGGGGTGGGGCAGGGTGAGGCAGGGCAAGGCGAAGCGGGCGTCGGCCGCGGGCAGCTCACTGTCTTGGCCAGGCTGCAGGCCTGCTCGGGCGAGTTGAGGATCTCGTAGTAGAAGACGGAGAAGTTGAGAGCCAGGCCCAGTCTGATGGGGTGCGTGGGCTGCATCTCCTTACTGATGTCAAAAGCGCTCTTATAGGCTTCCTGGGAGGACTTCACCGTCGCTGCAAACAAAATAAATAAACACACACATCTTTAAAAAGTCTCTGCCACCACTTTTTTTAAGCACACTTAAGAGTGACTGCCACAGATCAGCACATCAGCCTTCCGCCAAAGTGGATTGGACAAGAGGCAAGCTGATAAAATCTGACACACACAGTGAGGCTGTCATGGTTTTTATAAACACCAAACTGCTTTTACACCCAGTGACCTATAGGGGTCCAAATTCCACAGAAATACATGCATCCCCCCACAGCACCCGGGTCCCCAGCAGCTGATTTTCAGTAAGAATAAGATGGAAGCCACGGGGAGTCATAGCGACGCGTTTCCCCTGGAAACCATACTAACCCTCCTTGGAGTCTCCAGACGCCACCTCAGACAGGTATCTGTAATAATCTCCTTTCATCTTCAGGTAGAAGACCTTGCTCTCCGCCTGACTGGCCTTGGTGATCAGGTGTGTGTCCAGGAGTCCCTGATGGTGAAAGACAAGCAAAAAAGGTTAAAAAAAACTTTTAAAAAAAATAAAAAAAAAAGTTTAAATTCTTGCAATTTTACAGAGCCAAATCAAGAAGGAGAGGGGAAAAAAATTATATATATATGTATATATATATATAAAATTTTATATATATATATATATATATATATATATATATATATATATATATATATTTATCTTTGTCCCAAACGCAATGCACTATATCTGCAAGTCTGCCAGTGAGCGTGAGTGACTTGGTGCATGAGTGAAAGTTTCAGAGAGAAAGTATGTGTCGGGTAATTTTTTCTATGAGTGTGTGTGTGTGTGTGTGTCAATGTCTCTCGTTGAGTCAGTATCAGTGTGTGCGTGTGTGCGTGCGTGAGTGTGTGAGTGTATGTACCGGTGTGTCAGAGTTTCTCATTGAGTCTGTGCATGCGTATGCGTGCGTGATTGAGTCTGTGCGTGCGTATGCGTGATTGAGTGTGCGTGCGTATGCGTGTGCGTGATTGAGTCTGTGTGCGTGCGTATGCGTGAGTATGCGTGCGTATGCGTGCGTATGCGTGCATACGCGCGCGCGGCTCCTCGCTCACCAGCACGTCCTTGCAGATGTCCCGCAGCTCGGCCTCGATCTTCTCGCGGTACTCGCGCGACATCTGCTGCTTCTTCTCGTTGCCCTCGGTCTTCTGCTCGATGCTGGAGATGACCCGCCAGGAGGAGCGCCGGGCGCCCACCACGTTCTTGTAGGCCACCGACAGCAGGTTGCGCTCCTCGTTGGACAGCTCCTGCCCCTCCTCCGTCACCGCCTTCATCGCCGCCGCCATGTCGTCGTAGCGCTCCGCCTGCTCCGCCAGCTTGGCCTTCTGTACCAGGTCACTCTTGTCCATGTTCACGCTGCGTAGGGGAAGGGGGGGGGAGAGAGAGAGACAGAGGGAGACAGAGACAGAGAGAGAGAGAGGGAGAGGGAGAGAGATCAGAAATATGTGAATAGAATGCTCTTAACTGAACATTCTAATCGCTGATGTCACAGTCACTGCTGGTGACTGAAGGCAATAGAGTTAGAACTTAGAACTTTGGGGGGAAGAATTCCAAAAAACCTGCTCTTCAGCACCCACTCACTCACTCCGAATGCCACAGAATTTTTACTTCACGAGTCATTCCATTCTTCACACACATCCAATCTGAACAAAGGAAAATGTATTACTAATTACTCGAGGGCCACTGCATTGAAGCGTCCCAGCATTTTATTTTGATTAGAAAAAAGAAAGAAAAAAACAAATTTTGTCTTCCTGACACTAAGTCCAGCTCAACAGAGAAGCCATAAAACGGACCTGTATAAACCAGAGGAAGATTTCACCATTGGGAAAACCTCCAAATTACTACCCAAAAAACAAACGTCCACAGCACTGCTCTCTGTAAAATACACTTCTAAGCAAACTCATCAGGACGTCTCACACAGACTACACCATAGATACTGAAATCTGGACTACGAATTCAAATCCTGCCCTGTTTTTCTTCTACCCCTTAACTCAACAATTAGTGCGGCTGATTGGCCAGACTGTATTCACACCTGACTCCCAGGTAAAGGCAGCGTGGAATACCAGCAGTTCTTGGACCCAGAGGCCATTATCTGAGTAACAAGGGTCAAGACAGTTTAATCGAATCACACTGTAACATTGCTGTATGAAAATAACATTCCATGATCAGCTACATTTCCCCAAACTTAACAAATCTTGTTAACAAAAACATACAGTGCAGTGCTGAAGTATTTGGACAGTGATACAATTTCTGCACTTTCTGCTTAGTACTCAAACACATTGGATTTGAAATAAAACCATGAATATGAGGTTAAAGCGCGCAACATCGGGCCCTAGCCGGCAGCAGGGTTGTACATGAGCATGCCTGTACAGTTCGGTGGGATTGGAGATGCCAAATTAGGAAACTCTTGCAGGAATCACAGCGCTTTTTATGCACAGTATGCATGTTCAATTGGATTCAGGACAGGTGATTGACTTTGCCAGTCAAGAACATTCCACTTTTTTTTCCCCTCCTTGGTTTCTTAAGCAGTACATTTGGGATCATTGTCTTGCTGTAGGATTAACCATCGTCCAATGAGATTTGAGGCATTAGCTTGGATCTGAGCACATAAGATGTACACTTCAGAATTCATTCTACTGCAGCCACATCAATGAAGCCAAGTGAGCAGGTTCCAGTGGCAGCAACACATTCCCAAGACAACACTACCACGTTTCACAGATAGGGGGATGGGCACTTTGGATCATAAGCAGTTCCTTTCTTTCTCCACGCTCTTTCCATCACTTTGGTACAGGTTAAGACTCTTCTCACCTGTCCAGAAGACTTTGTTCCAGAAATCTACTGTCTTTTAAAAGTACTGGCTGTTCTGAGGCTTATCAGTGGTTTACATCTTGTGGTGAACCATCTGAGGTTATGCTGGCGTAGTCTTCCCTTTATGGTAATCTTTGACAAATCGATACCTTACCTACATTCTGGAGACAGATCTTCATCTGCTTGACAGTTGCAAAGGGTTTTTTTTTCACAACTAAAATAATTCTTCATTCACGCACTTCTGTGGTTAACCAGGCTGTTTGCCATTGCTGAGCTCACCGGCACGTTCTTGCTGCTAACAATGCATCGAACAGTTGATTTTGACACACCCAACATTTCAGCTATGTCTCTGACCAATTTATCTGGATTTTTCACCCTCAGGATGGGCAGCTTTACTGGCATTGACACTTAGGCATAGAAATGGCTGCAATTCCTACACAGATCATCCAATATGGATGCAAATGCCCTCAAATTAAAGCTGACAGTCTGCATTTTAATCTCATATTCGTTGTTTTATTACACTTCCAATGTCCTGGAGTACGCAGCCAAACAACAACAACAAAAAAAAAAAAACTGTCGCTGTCACTGAGCTGTAAATACATTCAGTTGGTCTGACACAAACCCAGAGGTGAGAACAAGGGCACTCACTGCTTCTCTTCACCTGCTGGCATGATTAATGGATTTAAACAGGAAGAGGTGACCTCAGAAAGAGGTAAGAGAACACACCTTACTCGTGTGGCCGCCCTTTTAGCTGCCTAGTCTGAAAGAATGCACTTCCTGTTAAATCACAGGATCCAGGAAGCCCGGCAGGTCCCCGCCTCACTCTGAGGTGCACCTTAGAATGACTAAGTCTCCCAGCATCCCCAGGACACCATGTGACTTACGGTTTTACCAGGAAATACCACAGGGTTTCACTGTGCCACTCATTTCACACAAACACCCAGGCTAAAGGTTATCTGCACAGACAGACAAGGCCATTAGCAGTTGATTCGAGGTGGCAAGCGCACTGCAAACTGGAAGAGCTCCGACTAATTACAAAGTGCATTGATCTCGCATAAAGGCACGAAACTGAATGTCATTAGTCTTGAACGCAACATTGAAAGGGCAACACTGCAAACAGCTCTTTAGGACTTAGAAGTTCAAATGAGTCATCAAGGGGTGACACACCCTACACACACAGCATAAACAGCACTCAGCTAAAGGGCTGTATTTTTAATTATAACTTTTCTAACACACAAAGGATTTACCTTGCCTTGCAGGAATGTACAGATCTGAAGGAGACATATTTCCATAAATAGTACAGCCCAATCTCATTTGAAAAGCGTTTAAACATGTTTCAGTTGTAGCCTCATACATCTGACAAACTGTAGACTCACTTGCCTCAAGAGGTCGAAGGGTGACAAATTAGCAGTAATTCAAGAGCACAGAAATCACTGTCTTCCATGTTGTCATTAACGTGATTGAATGCGTCCAGCGCACTGCGGAAATGTGGTCAATTTGCTGGAGCCCGCAGACGCGACACGTGCCAGGGGAAGAGCCAGTCTCCTGGGAGCCATGGCAACCCACTCACCTCGAAAACGCGATTGATTTTTCAAGGATTATAATTGTGCAGACAGCCACGGCTTAAATGCAATAGGCTTTACGTTCGTTTTTAAAAGGGTTACACGAGCCTTTGAAATTAACATTATTCGTCATCACTTTGCTTTCTTTCAACAATGCTGTTCGGTGATCACAGTCACACCTACCTCTCTCTTTTTACAGGTTGGGGATGCAACGTAAAAATGACATGTTTTCTGGGTTCAACTGTGCTCTCCGACTCTGCCCTTCCGTCGGATGGAAAACACCACCCAACGCCTCCGTTACGGAGATCAAGTGCTACGGTTAAGCGGCCAGTTGTCATAAGACGGCGACATTTTCCAACAGTGAACCTCGCTATCTTTTGCGACTTCGCCGATTAAAGCGCTGGGAATTCGCCGCTTTGCTTGCTTTTTGGGCTCAGATCTTCCCCGGATACAGTTTCCGCTCGGCTCGAGAATACGGGACATCACCCGGAACACCCACCAGTTTCAGTACTAGGTGTGACCAGCCGTCAGGCAACAACTTCATATCCTAACCATGCTAGTTAACATGTCAACGTTCGCAGCTACTCTGATAACCGCACATAAATAACGTTCGCCAGCCAACAATTAAATGTACATCATTCATCCTGAATTAATGTAGGTCAGCCATTTATCACAGTTGAGTAGCGTAAAAAATTTGATTAAAAACCTTAGGTTATCAGGCCAACGTTGACTCGTTGAAAAACAGGTTTGTCAAAAAACGACGCAATCGACTTGCCACCCACTTGCCAATTTTAGAAATCGCATTGCGAGACAACTTCAGATACTAGCGCATAAAACATTGGCTACCTACACAAACACCCCATAAACTGGCCATTAAACTAGTTAGCCAATGAGCTAGCTAGATCGCGGAGAAGAATCCGAATTTTCAGCATCGCGCTAGTTAAATTCAGTTCCTTCGCCTGAATCCTTACGCATGCTAATCCGCGAGCAACTGCGGCGCACACAGATTAATGAATTACACGCCCTGTGCGTAGCCATCATTCACAGCATTTAGATTACGTACAATGATGCCGCAAAGAAAAGGATCAGCCGCGCTGGCGCGGCGGTACTACGATCGCCGGCCAGTTAGCGACCTCGGGCGCGCTGCTATGCGGCTAGGATGTGTTGGGTTGTGCTACCGCCGTAATGTCCACTGCTGCATTACTGTTGTTCGTTACGTTTAGCTAGCACGAACCGCAGAGGCCCGGTCTTTCCTTTAAAAAGTAACCAAGCCAGTCCGGGATAACCACGCCATACATCCTTTGTCTCCGATAAAATTAAGGTAGAAACAGTTTTATAATCGTTCGCGGATGTTTGGTAAGCCCTGCACATCGGTATTTTGTTTTTTACCCTCCTGCGATCGTTATTCCCTCCCAAGGCCCGTGCTAGCTGGCTAGCAAGCTAAGCACTAGCTCCCTCCCAAAACCAGAAGCACCGCTAACCGTGATCACACCCATTATTGTCAAGGTGAGCCGCCGATACCCCCAACCTTCGGATAAGACGCAGCACAATCGACCTTGATCTAAAGAACTCACATTAATAATGTACTTTAATTCCTGCTTTTATGTGTGGACGATGCAATTGGAGTCTCTCTCCGTCCTCCGTCTCGCTGCTTGGGATGTTCAGGGCAGTACCACTTCCGCTTGCACTGACACTTCCGCTTCCTCTAAACCCCGCCCCTCCCCGCCACCCGACTACAGTAAGCACTCTCCGGGGTCTCCCATCCATTTTTTAGGGGCCATTACGACATCATAACCATGGCAACCACTGTAGTGACGTCAATAATTGCCACGGTGACTGTTACTAGGAGGAGCGTCAGACTAGTTTTTTTTTTTTTTTTTTTTTAAACCAAAGGTGCTGAACCTGTTTCTCATACCAAACTGTGCAGCGAAGTTGGCAGTGAGCTGTTAGCTAGCTAATAACTTGAGATTTCACGTTCGCACACAGCAATGGAAGTAGTTTGTAAGTGCTCCTAACTTTGAAAGTGACGTAAAAATACACAGACGTAAAGACTATCAATCCTTGATTTTTACTGATGGCCAACAACAGGTCAAACTGGGGTATTCTTTGATAGTAAGTGCATTATGGGGTACACCTACAAGCTATCTTGCTTCCACAAGATCAGTCAAGAGGGGTGAAAAAAGTGCTTTCAAGGTTATTCCTTGCAACATAATCCATTGTGATCCACAATTCCTGTACCAAAATTAAAGAAATTAATTATTTTTACTCAAGTAGGTTTGGCTGCATGAATCCACACTACAAAACAAACAGGATGACTGGATTAAAATTAATCTTTTTAATATAATGATCACATAAGATTCTGCTGACCAAAAAAAAAAAATTGTTTAAAGATGTAGGCTGCTCATGGCATATGAAGGCATCATTTAAGAACTTTTCATGATTACCAAAAAATTCTCATACAACAGATCTGCAATCACGTTAACATTTCCTTTCAAATAAAGGTTCTTAAGATACAGAATGGTTTTGCACTTTAAAAGTGATAAATAAATAACCTCTAAAACTGGGGTGTCTAATCTCATCTGAAAAGGGCTGGTATGGGTGCAGATTTTTGTTTTAGCCCAGCACTGTCAGCTGTCTCTGCTTATCGATGTCTTGATTGATGACCATGATTAGTTAGTCAGGTGAATCAGGTGTCATAGTGCTGGGCTAAAGCAAAAACCTGCACCCACACCAGAGCTTTTCCAATGAGACTGGACACCCCTCTTTGGCCCTTTTCAGACTATACGTTTTACAAAAAAATATCTGTACTCCTCCTCAGGGTGAAATCCCATAAATTATGCCCAAACTCTGTACATTGAACAGACGTTTCACCGAATGTATAGGAAATATTTACAATTCAATGTTGTAAGGTTCCTGATTTTAACTGATTTGGCATAGCCCTCCCTGATAGCCACCCCAAAAGCGCACAATGTCCGTAAAATAAATTCACGCAGATGTACATGCAAGCATTGTAAATTTTAAAAACCTTTTTATTGAATTTCCTTTTTTAATTTTTATTTTTATGGAATCAGTTTTACCAATTGGGTCAGGACCCCTGAACAACTTGAATGAATATAAAAAAAACAACAATGTCAGCATCCCTGTGTGCACTCAGCATGTTATGTGTATGTATACCATTTAACACTTAATATTTACACAACCAAATGTGTACAGAGCACATGAAATACTGCTAATTACGTTAAGTCTGCAGTGAACTTGGCGTTGAAATGGTATTGCACCCCCAGAAAGGGCCTGAGGGCACCAACAACCTTTAAAATGTCATTTCAAGGACACAAAATAACACAAAATAATGCAGGCCCGAGTTCCCCCAGTCCCCCGATCACTAAACCAGGGGCCTTTGTGGAAGACCGCCAGCAGTCTCTCAATTCTGCAGAACCTGGACTGGACGATGGTTCACTTCAGGAGGAACGACACCCGTGGATTTGAATGCTCCTTGACACCCGTGGATTTGAATGCCCCCTGACACCCGTGGATTTGAATTCCCCCTGACACTCGTGGATTTGAATGCCCCCTGACACCCGTGGATTTGAATTCCCCAGAGCGGAGTCCAGAGAGGGCCATTGGGTGGGTCAGTTTGATTGTCTGTAGGTAGCGGCTGCTGAATGGCCGTTTCGTATGGATGGTCTGTAGGTAGCGGCTGCTGAATGGCCGTTTCGTATGGATGGTCTGTAGGTAGCGGCTGCTGAATGGCCGTTTCGTATGGATGGTCTGTAGGTAGCGGCTGCTGAATGGCCGTTTCGTATGGATGGTCTGTAGCAGGTGATATCTGAAATAGCCGCGTTACTTGGGCGGTCTGTAGGCGATCTTCCGGCTCTTCAGCACAGACCATCGGTGTGCCTCTTCATGTAGTAGACCAGAGGGAACAGGATGCCTGCACCCAGAAGAAGCTGCGGGAAGGAGAGAGAGATTAACACCAGAGACACCACACTGTTCCACAGAGAGAGAGATTAACACTGTTCCACAGGAGAGAGAGACACACCAGAGACGACACACTGTTCCACAGGAGAGAGAGATTAACACTGTTCCACATGACAGAGAGAGATTAACACCAGAGACCCTACACTGTTACACAGGAGAGAGAGAGAGATTAACACCAGAGACGCCACACTGTTCCACAGGAGAGAGATTAACACTGTTCCACAGGACAGAGAGAGATTAACACCAGAGACGACACACTGTTCCACAGGAGAGAGATTAACACCAGAGACCCTACACTGTTCCACAGAGAGAGAGAGAGATTAACACCAGAGATGCCACACTGTTCCACAGGAGAGAGATTAACACTGTTCCACAGGAGAGAGATTAACACCAGAGACGCCACACTGTTCCACAGGAGAGAGATTAACACTGTTCCACAGGACAGAGAGAGATTAACACCAGAGACCCTACACTGTTACACAGGAGAGAGATTAACACTGTTCCACAGGACAGAGAGAGATTAACACCAGAGACCCTACACTGTTCCACAGGAGAGAGAGAGAGATTAACACCAGAGACGCCACACTGTTCCACAGGAGAGAGATTAACACCAGAGACCCTACACTGTTCCACAGGAGAGAGAGAGATTAACACCAGAGACACCACACTGTTCCACAGGAGAGAGATTAACACTGTTCCACAGGACAGAGAGAGATTAACACCAGAGACGACACACTGTTCCACAGAAGAGAGAGATTAACACTGTTCCACAGGAGAGAGAGAGATTAACACCAGAGACACCACACTGTTCCACAGGAGAGAGATTAACACTGTTCCACAGGACAGAGAGAGATTAACACCAGAGACCCTACACTGTTCCACAGGAGAGAGAGAGAGATTAACACCAGAGACGCCACACTGTTCCACAGGAGAGAGAGAGATTAACACCAGAGACGCCACACTGTTCCACAGGAGAGAGATTAACACTGTTCCACAGGAGAGAGAGAGATTAACACCAGAGACGCCACACTGTTCCACAGGAGAGAGAGAGATTAACACCAGAGACGCCACACTGTTCCACAGGAGAGAGATTAACACCAGAAAGGCCACACTGTTCCACAGGAGAGAGAGATTAACACCAGAGACGCCACACTGTTCCACAGGAGAGAGAGATTAACACCAGAAACGCCACACTGTTCCACAGGAGAGAGAGATTAACACCAGAAAGGCCACACTGTTCCACAGGAGAGAGAGATTAACACCAGAGACACCACACTGTTCCACAGGAGAGAGAGATTAACACCAGAGACGCCACACTGTTCCACAGGAGAGAGAGATTAACACCAGACTCCACACTGTTCCACAGGAGAGAGATTATCACCAGAGAAACTGAAACTTTAAATCCCATTGTGATATTGTGATATGAGTTCTGTATCTTCAACAGTGTTTTTTTTATTTTTTTAACCGATCTGTAAGGTGCTCTGGATAAGTGTGAGTCAGACGATGTGAGGAGCGCGTTCTCTCACAACGTCGTCTTCATCCTGCCGTTTTTTACAATGTTTTTTTTACAATGTTTTAAGGTTTCCACGCGGTGGCCACGGTTTGGGTGGTGCAGTTCGGTTTGGTGGAGGGGTGCTGTCGGTTTGGACAGGTGAGTTAAGGTGAACAGCCACGCGGTGGCGGCTACGCGGTTTGGCGGAGCGGCTGTGCGGTTTGGAGATTTAGTGGAGCGGCTGTGTGGTTTGGGGGGTTGGCGGTGGGGTTTGGCGGTTTGGCGGGTTGGCGGTTTGGCGGAGCGGCGCGCTCACCTTCAGCCCCATGCGTTTGCGCTGGTCGTGCTCCGGCTCCGCCGCCCAGCGCAGGAAGGTGCACACGTCCTTCGCCACCTGGCTCATGGTGGCCGGCGTTCCTGCGGAGAGGAGAGCCGAGAAATTCCTGTTAAAATGGCTCCCAAATGGACAGGTCTGCTGGTTCACAAAACTGAAAACATTTAAATGGAAGAGAAAAGGAACCGAAATTCAACGGTATGGGATAGGGGCGGAGCATATGCAAATGAGATGAAAACTGACCATCGTCGTACTCCAGCACTTCATTGTAAATGGGCGGGGCCATGCCAATGGCCTGTCCAGGGAAGTAAGGGTTGTAGTAGAGCCCCTCTCTGACATCAACCCCAGCAGGGGGCTCACAGTAGCCCGTCAGCAGGGAGAACACGTAGTCCTCTCCTCCGTGCCTGCAGGGGGAGCAATAGTTCAGGAAACACAGCCACAAGCCCCAAAGGATGCAAACACAATTATTGCCTTGATTACTGCCAGCTTACCAAGCAATTATCCTAATAGGACTGAGGGCTCACTGAGCTAATGTGGGCGGTACCTGGGCTAAGGTGGGTGGTACCTGGGTTAAGGGCGGTACCTGGGCTAAGGTGGGTGGTACCTACTGTGGGCAGGGCGGTACCTGGGCTAAGGTGGGTGGTACCTGGGCAGGGGCAGTACCTGGGCTAAGGTGGGTGGTACCTGGGCAAGGGTGGTACCTGGGCTAAGGTGGGTGGTACCTGGGCAGGGCGGTACCTGGGCTAAGGTGGGTGGTACCTGGGCAGGGCAGTACCTGGGCTAAGGTGGGCAGGGTGGTACCTGGGCTAAGGTGGCCAAGGCGGTACCTGGGCTAAGGTGGGCAGGGCGGTACCTGGGCTAAGGTGGGTGGTACCTGGGCTAAGGTGGGCAGGGTGGTACCTGGGCTAAGGTGGGTGGTACCTGGGCTAACGTGGGCAAGGCGGTACCTGGGCTAAGGTGGGCAGGGTGGTACCTGGGCTAAGGTGGGTGGTATCTGGGTTAATGTGGGTGGTACCTGGGCAGGGCGGTACCTGGGCTAAGGTGGGCAGGGTGGTACCTGGGCTAAGGTGGTGGGTGGTACCTGGGCAGGGCGGTACCTGGGCTAAGGTGGGTGGTACCTGGGCAGGGCGGTACCTGGGCTAAGGTGGGTGGTACCTGGGCAGGGCAGTACCTGGGCTAATGTGGGTGGTACCTGGGCAGGGTGGTACCTGGGCTAAGGTGGGTGGTACCTGGGCAGGGCAGTACCTGGGCTAAGGTGGGCAGGGTGGTACCTGGGCTAAGGTGGGTGGTACCTGGGCAGGGCAGTACCTGGGCTAAGGTGGGTGGTACCTGGGCTAAGGTGGGCAGGGTGGTACCTGGGCTAAGGTGGGTGGTACCTGGGCAGGGCAGTACCTGGGCTAAGGTGGGTGGTACCTGGGCAGGGCGGTACCTGGGCTAAGGTGGGTGGTACCTGGGCAGGGCAGTACCTGGGCTAAGGTGGGTGGTACCTGGGCAGGGCAGTACCTGGGCTAAGGTGGGTGGTACCCGGGCAGGGCAGTACCTGGGCTAAGGTGGGTGGTACCTGGGCAGGGCAGTACCTGGCGTTGACGATGTAGCTGAGGTCAGGGGGCAGGGCTCCGTTGTTGGCCACACGGGCAGCTTCGGAGTTGGGGTACGGCTTCGGAAAATAATCGGAGAGTTTCCCCGGCCTGGTGAACATCTCACCAGTGTCATCCGGCCCGTCCACCACCTCAATCTGCACAGCACACAATAAAGAGCCACAATCACCCAGTCTCACTGCAGTAACAGCGGTAATAATGAATTAAATAAACACCCGGAAGACGGACTCAGGTCAACTTAAGCCATAAACAAGATCATAAAGACAATAACGTACACAATAATACTTATACACTGCCAATCTCTTTTGGTTAAAGCGATCGCGATTTAGCGCATCTATGACTGCTCTAGGTGCTTAAAGTGTACATCTCTGTGGGGGAGGGGGGTGAAATATCCAAACAACCCTGAGAGCCACAGAATATTCCAGAATATTCAGGACTGTTCAGGCCACGAGCCTCACCTCCTCAGCCAGCGTCTTGACCTCCGCCTCGGTGTGGGACACGCCCACCAGGTTTCGGAAGGCCAGGTACTCCATGCTGTGGCAGGCGGAACACACCTGCTTGTACACCTGGTAGCCGCGGCGAATACTGAGGGGAAACACAGGCAGGTAGATCAGACCGAGCCCCTGACAGCAGCGCCGCTAACATCAGCTCTAAACCAACAGGGTGTTCTACAGCAGGCCACGCAAATACAGCCAGCGCACAGAGCGTTTTTACCCTGAATAAAACCGATTAATAACACCGTTTTGGTTAAAAAAAAAAATAATTAAAATAAGTGATATTGTATTTTTGTACAGGTGGCAGGTTCAACTGAAGCTCAGGAAATACATGAATTTTCTCATTATCCCAAAAAGTAGCTCATACTCATTGTTCCATACCATATGGCCAATCAGGAAAGAGCGTGTGCGAATTGCATGTTACATAAACATTATTTATGGAAAGCATGGGCACACCAGCACATTAATGCAGCTTCTGCACACTGGTCTATTCGCAAATCTCATGTATTCATAACAGCTACTGTTACTCGACCCCAGGAGCACAGAATAAGTACCCTAGAGGCCAGTTGCCTGGCTCAATGAGAAAAGCTTGCAAAGCCACTAGCACGCAGAAAGTTAGCTTCATTTTCTGAGACAAACCTGGCGTGGTCCAGAGAAGACATCAGGCCCCCGTGACTCCACGGGTACGAGGGGGGGTGCAGCTCCAGGTCTGAGGCTTTCACAGACTGGTGCAGCATCAGGGCCAGACCAGCGCCCCCTGCTGTTAGGAGGCCCAGCGTAGACAGGGCCACTTTCCTCCCCTGCGGCAGGTTTGAGAATGACATGCCGGCCTGTCGGAAACACGTCAGAGTCGGTAAAAATAAAAATCACAGTGACGTTACACATGCTCCATGCTCATCTCTTAAACCCCCCCAGTCCTCCGTTTTGGGAGATGAAAATGACACACTCACTCAGGGCTGTGTTGACTGACAGTCACCAATGGGAGTCTGGTCTACTAAACCCTGACACCAGCCCTCACCTGTCACTTGTCACCCGTTTTCTTTGTGTCATGTGACTCATAAGGCCTCAATGAGGCAGAAAAAACTAAAACAAAACACTGGGCACTTTGAGTAAAGGTTGCTGTAAAACTGGCATCACAAACAATAGCACAAGCATCCCACAGACCCCCCAGACAGATGGTGAATCCCAGAGAGTGAGAGGGGGCTGGGCCTATTGTGTGTCATCAACCAGAGATTAATTCCTTTCAAACGTAGGCAGAGTATACTACACATGATCTGCATAATTACCAAATACAAAAGAAAATCTGAGGGCAGTTCATTTGCATCGTTTCACAGGGTCAACTTTCCAGGTAAACCAATCAGAAGGTATCAGTCATCAATGGCATTGATCTATTTATTATAATCAATGCAGTCCGTGATTGGTGGAGCTCTTCTCTGGTAGGGATGCGACACGTCTGCCATATCCCTATTTTATTATAGTTTCCCCCTATAAACTCACAATTGCCTGTGACGGCAAATGTGTTAATGTTCTACCGTTAATCGTATTAGTTGCACTAACTATAAAATAAAACACAGCACCGCCTTTACGATCCATGCCTCAAATAACATTTTCCACGTATTTAAAGGAATTTAAAATGCTCCTCATCTCCATCTTTCAAACCATACACACGGCAGCTGGCTCATAGCTGTAAAGGAGACATTATCTAGCAAGCTCAGCAAGGTTACCATACTTGGCCTATTCGCCGAGAATGAGCTAACTTAGGTGCGGGTATACGCAGCACAAGGAAGCCTGTGAAATTACTCCATTAAAAATCGATCTGGCAATGTGCCACACACATCCATACGGTAGCCAGCTAGCTAACTGTAAGTTCAGAAGACGTCGACACCAGGGAGCAGCTGACTAGTCTACTTACAATATTATGTAGCAAACGTAAGCCAACTAGTTTAATGATAAATGTATGGCCAAGTAACAGTCAATTTAACTTAGATAGCTAAGTAAGAAAAACCTACAACTAAATAGCCAACTGGCTTGAAACATGAATTCCTCAACAGTCACAACGGTAATTGCTAACTGGCAAGACGCCGTTGAGTTCAGCAACGGTCGCGGCTAACGCTAGCTCAGTCCGCACGTAGCAGCGGTTCACGAACACATCACCGGCGTAAAGTCACCTTGTGTGTACGCGCACTGAGGATGTGCGCCTATTTCCACACGTACATTCAACTACACCAGGGGAAAACAACAGCTTTTATCCAGCACGGTTAAGTGAAACGCTGTGACTGGAACCTACCCGTGAAACGTGGACAGTTTTCGAGGAGTTCAGGAGAGTCCTCCCGCTGCCGGCGACCACGACACGGAGCGCCGCCATCTTTACACAAAAGGAAGTTCCGGTCTGATCGGGGTATTAAACCGTAGTGGTCATCAGGACCGTGATTCGTGATTCTGCCTTGGAATCAGGAGCAAGGTGACGTGACCACAACAAAATTCGCACTCCATTTCCACTCATTTTCCGAGGAGAAATTACGGTTCATAGGATATCGTAGCTGGGGAAGAGTAGAGTAGAATGTGTTAATATGAGACAAAAGTACAGACAATCAGCTTTCGTTTCATGGTATTTATATCCATGTCCATATCCCACTGACATCACCAATTGTTTAGTAGCTTATTTGGAAATGCCTTTCCATGCCTTCAAGATTCCTGTGTACATAGCCTGACAAAATCTGCTGGTACAGAATTCACCCTAGTGCTGTCACTCTGTTACACCATCAATAAAGATGAGTGAGCTTGCTCCAGAAGTAGCCACAGCAATACCTCCTCCATATTTCACAGGTGGGTGGGGTGGGTGGGCTTTGGATCTGTTGAACGTTCCTTCCTTTCTCCACACTTTTGGCTTTCCAGTGTTTTGGCAAATGTTTATCTTGGTCTCATTTGTCCATAAAACTTTGTTCCGAAACTTATCTAGCTCATTTTAATATTTTTTTTTTTAGTGAATTGTAATCTGCCCTTTTTGATTATTGCTGCTGATGAGAGGTTTGCATCATGCAGCGTAGGCTCCATAATTCTGTTCTCAAAGTCTTCTGCATACAGTGGTTTGTGATATTTCCACCCCTGCCCTCTGGAGACTGCTGGTGATGTCACTGATGATTGTTTTAGGGTTTTTCTGGGAGTGCTCTGTGGCCGGATGGGTCTGGGGCCTTGTTGTCTCCTGTGTCTCCCTTAACAGGCTGCTGCTTTGGTTCTCCCTGACTGCTGAGAGCCTACTCTACAGGGCCGGATCTAATTTCCCCCCCAATCTGAGCAGTCTAGATCTGGGCCTGGTCCTCTACGACCCCAGTGAAGGTGCAGGAGCTCACACCACCAAGCTCCAGCGCCACGAGAGGACAGTCAATACCATCAAGTCCAAATTCCACGAGTAGCAAAAATAAAATAAATTTCTGTTTACTGTTCCCATACATTTGGAGGGCACTGTAGCCTATCTAGCAGATACAATCCTTCAATTGGTTGTATACAAAAGTATATTTAGTGTGAAAATCAACACATCTCAAGTGCAGCAGGAAACGTGGTTATTTCATCCTTAATCATTGCATAGTGTATTTATTTAAAACGTTCCCCCCACAGGTTTGGTAATATCATTGTATACAGTCTTGTGGGCGTATACTACCATTTTGCACTATATTTAAGAAAATAATGCTCCTTTAGAAAAAATGCGGCGAACTTATGCGGCATCCGCAAGTGTCTGTTGGGGAACTTAACGGAAGTGCCTTCAGACCGAACAGTCTCAAGATATGAATATTGCATGAATATTCAGACAGAGCTCAGATATTCAGAAAAATCTTGTTTTCATTTAGATTTCGAGAGGTAGCTTCAAGGAAGTTAGTAAATGGTCAGCATTCATATTCAGCAACAGTCAATGGGATTTTGCTGCTTGCACGGCTAGTTCAAGCTCCGTCAGCAAAATTAGGCCGCATAAATGCTGACCAGAAATTACCATTTATAAATACAGATTTATTTAATGTAAATTTCCATTCTATCGCAAATGAATACATAAACGATAAAGCTAAGGCACGTCACTTCTGAACGTGCATAGCAAAACGATACCAGTTAAAAAAGTGTAATACCATCACGTATCCAGGAGATGTCGCCATTTGCCTGTGTGGTATTATTCTTTTTCCAATTCTGGAGTTCCAGTGTCAGGGTTTTGTGTGGGCTGGAATTATTTTGCAACCCAAGCAACCCCCGCCTCCCCCTCCCCCCAAAAAAACTTTTCTACAGAGGCCTAAAGTTTACTTTGCTCAACATTAGCACTCTTGACCCCCGCCAGCATTTTGTTTGATTTTAAAAAATATGCCATTACACTGAGCCTCTTGGCAATGTGACAAGTGTTTAGTGGATGACTGAAAATACTGAAACCCTTTGAAGTTCAACTTAAAAAAAAAAAAAGGCTCAAAGGAGGCTCAGTGTACCTGCACTGGATCAAACTGCCATTTGGATGGGGGGGGGGGGGGGTTATCAGCTTACCTGTGACCAGTACCTGCAGATCACTGGATACTGAATTACTGTCTGGGCGCTTGCAGATAAGGATCAGACACACACATTACCTGTCAGGAGAATTAGGTTGGACATTATGTCGAACACACAGTCCTTAGCGCACGCAAAAACAACAACGACAATGACAGGTGGAAGCCAGGCATCACCAGAAAATAAAACACCACCTGTTTATCAGAAAAGAGTTTTCACCCAGGGAGGTGGGAGAGGAGAACTGAGGAGGAAAAACAGATCAGTCTCCTTAATGATGCGAGAGCCCATTTCCATGCAGCACTGTTCTCTCCGACAGCACGAAACAGCCTGAAAAATGTAAAATGCCCTGTCTGCAGCTGAGAGAGAGGGTAGAGGAGAGAGAACGTGTGCCGCGTGATCAAAACGAATGTGTCAGAGGTAATATATGCAGACAGGACTAGTCATTACATTTTCAAAGAGGTGCAGGAACGACAGGACGATGTGACACAACAGAGAGCGTGCGTTCAGAATTAATGGCGAGAGAGAGAGAGAGAGTCCGCCATTAGGATTCATCCGACACCCTGGCGGGGATGATCTGTGGGTGACTGCGTTGGTGCCGTTATGAAGACAGGGTTTATGTAACTCACTGCCACTCCCCAACTCCGTCTCCAGTGAGGAGATGAGTTATCTTTCCCGTTCAGCGGCAGGAGTCAGGGCCTCCCAAACACGGACCCCGAGGTCTCGTTTTTAACGCTGATTTTTGGCACAACGACACCTGGAACTTTAGAAACAAGTTGCTGCTGTTCTTTATTCGGCACTTTAATGTCTGCTGAGGGGTCACCCTGTTAGGCTTCCGTTACGTCAGGAACAGCAACGCCCACCGTGAGGAACGAACGTCCCATATTCACACCCCGGCTGTAATATGGGAAGCTGAGTGGGGAGTGGAGGAGTAGTTTGTCTGGAAATGTTGTTGGCCAGGTCGAGTGCTCTTGTTCACATAACTGAGGTGGACTCACTGATGTTCTCCTATAGTAGGGGTCTCCAGTCTTATCTGAAAAGGGCTGGTGTGGGTGTGGGTTTTTGTTTTAGCCCAGTTACTAAGTCATCTGATTTAAGCAATTAACTAATCATGGTCCTAAATTGAGACCTTGATAAGTAGAATCAGGTGTTGCGATGCTGGGGCTGAACAAACACCTGCACCCACACCGGCCCTTTTCGGATGAGACCGGACACCCGTGTCCTACATTGTAAAACACTCTGGATAAGACTGTCTGCAATTCACAGTGTACAGTACTGAGCAGCAATGCTGCAGAAGGTCGAGAGAGAGGTTCCCCTGAAAGACGCGTGCGACTGCTTCCTCAGGAGCTCTCTAGGCCTGCAGCAGGTCTCCAGCCCCATGCAACAATAAAAACTGTCCTAGGATTTTACAGCCTATCATTCTCAAGAAAAACACTCGCTAATGACAGAAAATTGTAAAATAAATATATGTATATATATATATATTTATTTATGAGAAATCGCTGCTATTCAACAGTCTGTCCTGGAACTTCACATTACTCTGGTATAATGGTTAAATCACAAGTGTCTTATGAGGGCAGTCGAGTGCTGTAAGTTAAAGAAGAAATAAGATACGCATTTTCTTGTGTCTAGAACTTTCTCTGGTCTGCCAAGCCACTGCAGGACCCTATGGTGCCTGTACTCCTGATATAAACACAGGGGTGAATGAAAGAGCACCTCAGCCTAGAGGAAATCAGGGCCTTCCTGTCCTGACCTGTCATAAAATAATAATAATAATAATAATAATTTATGTACCCGCCATGCTGCTGTCCATAATACACTGTAGTTAGTTTAGTTATGAAATAAGTAAACAAATGGCTGCCTGGTCCTTTGTGGATTGGTCAGATAGTTTCGTGGGAGATGAATAAATGACTGGTCTGAGTGTGACACTACAGACCGGCGCGCGCCTGGGTCCCTGCGTGTGTTCAGCCTGGTTTCGGTGGGTATATCAGGGGGCACAGAGCACCGCCCAACGTGGCGAAATGTGACACTTTCCCAGGTCCGTGTGTAGTCGAAGGACAAGAGTAAAACCACACCGCTCAGAAATCTGAAACGCGGCTGTTTTGCGCCATCTGTAGCGTGCGTCTGACACGGAGTGGTATAGAGAACGCGTGCCGTCTTAAACAGAGCCAATCAAACAGGTGTATACAGATCTTTCTATCCCATCTCCAACAGGTTTCTTTGCACAAGGCTACTTTAATAACGTAACAAAATGACGTGTTCAGAAATCTAAATATTGCACTATTGCCAACGGACCGTTGATAGCGTGGATAAGACTGAAAATGTATCAAATAATTCCAATAAAAGAATTGCTTGTCGTTAATTAAAAAAAAAAAAAAAAGCAGCATCGTGCGGGGGAAAACCAAACAGCATCATCTGTACCTGAAGAACGTAGCATAGCAACGCACAACGTTATAATTTTTCTCGTGGATGGGGTTTTCCCCCGTGCTGTAGCGGAGTGGTTTGCCCCACGCTTGCAGCGGGTCTTCACGCCGCACAGTACCGACAGCTGTTGAAGAGTGAGAGTCTTGGCAGCTCCGCGATCTCACGGCTCTCTACAGTCCAAGTCTCACCGATAAGATTTCTTGGTGAGTAGCTACTCTTTTGCTTTCTTATATTTCCATCCACTGTGTTCTTCTACTTCTTATTAACTATGTGATTTGTACTATTTTAATATCCGGTGTCTCTCAGTTGAACGTCTTTCCCTTTTATAAATAATGTGTTCTACCTTATGGCCGTCTGACATGTATGGTATATATAAATAAAGGTGTTGTTACGAATGGCATTTTACGAATCACATTACAATTCATTTTGGCATAAAATGTACATTATTATTAGAACATAACACGGTTGCACCGTAGCCTAAATAATTTTAACTGTGACGGCTATTATTTTCATTTTGCATTTGTATTTATGTTTTGAAAACAGTTAGTGGTCATCCCTGATCTGCACTTGACATTGTGGCTATCAGTCTTGAAAACTTGTGAAAAGAAGCTTTTCATGACCATGCATGGAAATGCTACTTCGGGTTACTTCAACATCAGCCTTCTATAGTTTAAATCTTCAAAATGTGGAAAATTCAATGAAATCCAATACACGCGTAACAGGCAGAGCAAACGCGTAACAAGCAGGGTAGACGCGCGATTGCTTTTGCCCGTTACGTTCACAGGTGCTATTACGGACCGTCTGCAATTAGACACAGTGCCTAGGCATGAATTCTGAATCAGATTATTTTATTTTTCTATTAGCTGTCGTTGTGGCTAATATTCAAATATCGCAGCATGAGCATGTTTAAGAATACAACCCGTTAACCGTTAGTTGTCCTCGCGAGTGTGTAGCCTACTTGATGACCATTCATTACCTGCCGGACCAAACGTCACACAGTTGGTGTTTATGTATGTATTTAATTGTTTATTATATTAATTATAGTCAACAAAATACCTATGATCTAGAATGCACTTCTCGCACTGTTTGGATAAGAATGCATTAGTCATCTGGTGGCCTGTTTGGTTTCCATGTGAATATTATTATGATTATATCAAAAGTACAGGCTGTTATATTAGACTTCAATCATACAAGAGATTTGCAGTGATTTCATAGATTGCCATCAATTTTTCATCTCATGAGAATCTTTTTTTTTTTTTTGGATTTTTGCATATATAATTTTTTTTTACATGAAAGAAACAGAAATAGACACAGAACGAGAGAACCCCCCCCCCCCCCCCCCCCCCCCCCCCCCCCCCCCCCCCCCCCCCCGCACTTGGAGAGCTTTTCCATGACACCCTAATTGTCTGAAAGCTCCAATGCTGTAAACAAAGCACTTGAACCTCTGGCCTCAGTTGCTTTCTAATTTCATGCAATTATGCTTATAATAACCAATTCTGATATAAAACGACTTAACAGTTTCCATTCTACGGATGTCTAAATTGTATGAGACAGCCATGACTATACGAGGGAGCAGGATGCTGTCCTGCACAAAATTCCCAAACATAGCCTGTCCAGACGCCTTTTAAAGAAGAGGGCAACTCCCTGTCTGTCATCTTCAGCAAGAGAAATGACATTGAGTCTGATGATTGGATCCCTGTATGTCAGAGCGACAAGACAGATGACCAGCGTGGTTATGTCCAGTTCTGTTTTTTGTGCAATTTACAGGAGCTCAGAGTGCAAAAATAGAATTATTGTGAACTTAAGTGTTGCCGGGTATTGAAAGGTTGGGGCATTTGTTTGCATATATAGCTCTTCCTGTTAAGGCTCTGTTCTAGTACATGGGTGTGCTCTATGGTCTGGTATCTGTTAAGGCTCTGTTCAAGTGCATGGATGGGCCCCATGGTCAGGGCTATCCCCCATGCTGACTATGACGGACAGCCCTGCTACGCTGACCTTGCTCAGGGATGGAAGGGCTTCAGTAGGTTTGGTACTATCCGCCATCACCCCACTGGCACTACCCGCCATCACCCCACTGGCACTACCCGCCGTCACCCCACTGGCGCTACCCGCCATCACTCCACTGGCGCTACCCGCCATCACCCCACTGGCGCTACCCGCCATCACCCCACTGGCGCTACCCGCCATCACCCCACTGGCGCTACCCGCAATCACCCCACTGGCGCTACCCGCCATCACCCCACTGGCGCTACCCGCCATCACCCCACTGGCGCTACCCGCAATCACCCCACTGGCGCTACCCGCCATCACCCCACTGGCGCTACCCGCCATCACCCCACTGGCGCTACCCGCCATCACCCCACTGGCACTACCCGCCATCACCCCACTGGCACTACCCGCCCTCACCCCACTGGCACTACCCGCTCTCACCCCACTGGCGCTACCCGGGCGATATAGCTCAGGAGGTAAGACCGATTGTCTGGCAGTCGGAGGGTTGCCGGTTCAAACCCCGCCCTGGGCATGTCGAAGTGTCCTTGAGCAAGACACCTAACCCCTAACCTCTAACTGCTCTGGCGAATGAGAGGCATCAATTGTAAAGCGCTTTGGATAAAAGCGCTATATAAAAATGCAGTCCATTTACCCGCCATCACCCCACTGGCGCTACCCGCTCTCACCCCACTGGCGCTACCCGCCATCACCCCACTGGCGCTACCCGCCATCACCCCACTGGCGCTACCCGCTCTCACCCCACTGGCACTACCCGCCGTCACCCCACTGGCACTACCTGCTCTCACCCCACTGGCACTACCCGCCATCACCCCACTGGCACTACCCGCCATCACCCCACTGGCACTACCTGCTCTCACCCCACTGGCACTACCCGCCATCACCCCACTGGCACTACCCGCTGTCACCCCACTGGCGTATACCCGCCATCACCCCACTGGCGTATACCCGCCATCACCCCACTGGCACTACCCGCCATCACCCCACTGGCGTATACCCGCTATCCCTGCCGCTAGTCGATTGGGCGCTATCCTCTGTCAGTGCAAAGCCCAGCAGGTGAACTGCTCTGTGATCAGAACTGACAGCTGCTGGTGTTTAGGAGGAAGGCACACGCCTGTCTCTACTCTCCAGGGTCAATCGCTGAGCAGTGAGTGCTGAGGAATATGGTCAGGAATTCCAAAAAAAAAAAAGGGGGGAAAAAAGCATTTAAAAAACACACACAGACTCGTTGTGTTGCTCGGGAGAGTGGTGTGGCTCATTATGGTCTGTCAGACTGACGCATTCCCCCAGTCTCCGGTCTCTTTCTGCCGAACATCATCTGCAGTCCTTTAAGGTAACGAAAGCACGATGCAAACAAAGAAAACTTCAGTGCCAGACTAAACTGAATGGAGTCTGCAGCACTTAAGGGAAGGTATCTCTGGTGAACAGGAAAAAAATCCTTTTGTCCTCTGAGAATAAAAAAAATTGCCAGTTGAATATGCACTAAAATACAAGATATTTTTGTATTATGCCTTTTGAGTGTTTGGTTGGCAAGGCAAAGAAATTAGGTACTGGCCTATATCATTAAATATGTGCTAATTTGTGTGTTATGCCAATCACTTTTTGGACTCAGTTATTTTTCTTGTTTTAATGTGATGAAGAACTCAGTTGTTGACAATCTACAGAACCATTTGCCAAAATATTGTTTCATTTACATAAGTATTCAAAAACTAATATAGGCATGTCAAAATTGCATTTGCCTGCTTTTACAAATATAATACCATATAAAAAATGACTAAGGATAAAAAAGCTTCTGTACATTACCAGCTATTTCCTGTGAAGCTGTGTATGATAAACTGTCCAGCATATGGCGAGTATGTCATTTTGAAAAAAAATTGTTGTCAAAGATAATTTTCTACTTCTTGTTGAAGGCAGAGGTGTAAATAATTATCTAAAATAACTTTATGATTATTATTCATGATTATTTTGTACATTTTATTAAATTTGGTTAGCAACAGAAGCAAAGTATCAGATTGGTTCAAAATTGACAGGTGGGATGCAAATCCCCAAACTCACCTGTGGCACCAGTCCTTAAGCATTCCTCAGAGTCCCTGGAAGGTCCATGCCTGATTAAATAACTGAAGCTTTGCACAGATTTCTATTGTCTGCTTCGAATGGGCGACAGTTAGCGCATCGCTTCTGTGTCTGGAAATAGCACTAAAGCATTTCTCCCTGTCAGTGGAAGCAGGGTAATGATGCAATGGTGGGCGGAGCCAGGCTGTCCGTCGGCTGACGGGGTAGCCTCTGGGCCCGCCCCCCTGACTTTGGGACTGGCTCCGGGCCCGCCCCCCTGACTTTGGGACTGGCGCACAGTTTAGCGAGTCTGTAACGGGGGCCGGTTATGACAGTCGAGACACGGCAGTTGACGGCTGTGCCACCCCGTGGGGTGATATATGTGGATATACTTTAGTCTGAGGATATTACCACTCCTCCCTAAACAATGGCTGAACCCGACCTGCCACAGTCACCTCTACAACACCTACACCTCTCCAACCCTACAGGGTTGGAGTCCTGATCTGTGTGGTCACTTCTGGCACTATGATCTTTACTTCACTCTCGTGTGTTTCTTTTGCACCTCTGCACCTTGAACTGATGCACTTGTTGTACGTCACTCTGGATAGAGCGTCTGCTAAATGCCTGTAATGTAATGTAATGTAACACAACACGATTTGTGCTGCCGGTAAAGAAAAAAGAAAAAGATTGGTTCATATTTCCCAACTGTCTTTTTCTCAGAAAGCTGACAGAGGAAGTCGCAATGCACCCATTTTGTGCTCATTCTTCACTTACAAAGGAGGGGGGGGGGGGGGGGGGGGGACGAGGCTGAGACATCCAGTTGAGTTTAGATTTATGCTCATTAAAATATGTATTTTTTGACACGGGGTTGTGTTGTCCTGCTGTGAATCTCTGCACGCCCCGGGGGGCGGGGCCTGTCTACACTCGTCTTAATGCCAGCCCCTGATTCGCTGACTCTGTGTGGCTGGAGGGGATTTAAATATGTGCCCTTCAGACACTGAAGCTTTCAGCGTCCGTTATAAAGAACATGCAGCTCCCAATTATGGCATCCCCAGCGTTTACGAACAGCTGAGGACTTCGAGGCTCCCTCTGTCTGCAGAGAACCCGGAGCCCAGGTGCCTCGGTCTGGAGCTGTGGGCCAGTGCCCTTAATTTCAGAACCTCATTTCAGCTCCGCTGAGGTCAGATTCACTGGACCTTGGCAGGCGAGAGCGGAGTTCTGTACATTGTCCTTTTCCCTTTTTTTTACCTTCTTTTTGTCAAACACACTTCCTCTGTCCGTCCTGGTCTTCTCATAGCGCTTCTTTGCCGGTGTGTGTCCGGCCAGCCTAATAGCCTGGCCCCGTGTTTTGGCTGAGGCAACCACCCCCCCCCCCCCCCCCCCCCCCCCCCCCCCCCCCCCCCCCACACCCCCGTAGGAACAGAGGACCGATAATCGGTCGTAATCAAGCGCTTTTTTTGCAATCGCAGGGCGAGGGGGAGCAGATCGTCTGCGGTGATGCATTGTGGCCAGACAGCCCCATGCATCCAGCGGGCGTCAGAACCCCGGTCAGATAATGCCAAGCGTCTCTTTTTAAGTCGCCCGCATAAATCAGCTGCTGATAAGAACTGCTCGCCCGAGCACCTCAGGACACTGAGAGGAAAGGAATGCCATAAATTTGCATATGTAAATGAGGTACTGCTGTTAACGGCCAGGCCAGCCCAGCCCTGTACTGGCCACACTGCGGTCCTCACACAGATCAGTGAACAGGTAGAACACTCTCCAGAGAGGTGCCATCGTCACCTGGACCTGGAGCAGGAGACGGTTACATTGTCCTGTTGTTAAATCACACTGTTGGGATTTATATGCATACAGCTGTTTTTCTAACTTGAAATGCAAATGCGGTCACATCTGTATTTGTTTGTTTGTTTCCATGGAGAAGCACAGTGGAAATAAGTGTTTTCAGTAGTGCTTTCATGCGCTGTCCTCTGGGCTCAAATATACGCTAACTTTAATTCAGTGGCTGTATCGGAACCCAAAATCCAGCTGAGTCCGGTAAGAGTGATTCGTTTCCCTGGCTGGAGCTGTTTGGTCATTGGCTGAGTGAGAGAACTTCCTGTGCTGAGCGAGCGGGAAGAGACACACCTGCGGCAGGCTCATACAGGTGTGTGGTGCACAGGTATGTAGACAACAGGTGTGCCAGGTATGCAGGTATGTGATACACAGGTGTGTGGTGTACAGTTTTGTGTGGTCTACAGGTCTGTGGTGTACAGGTGCATGGTACACAGGTGTTTGGTGGACAGGTGTGAGCAACACAGGTACACAAGTGTGTGGTGTACAGGTGTGTGGTACAGAGGTGTGTGATACAGACACAGGTGTGTGGTACAGAGGTGTGTGGTATAGACACAGGCGTATGGTACAGAGGTGTGTGATGGTGTAAAGGTGGTGTACAGGTGTGTGATATAGACAGGTGTGCAGTGTACAGGTGTGCGGTGTACAGGTGTGTGGTGTATATAGGTGTGTGGTGTACAGGTGTGTGGTGTATATAGGTGTATGGTGTACAGGTGTGTGGTGTATATAGGTGTGTGGTGTATATAGGTGTATGGTGTACAGGTGTGTGGTGTATAGAGGTGTGTGGTATACAGGTGTGTGGTATACAGGGGTGTGGTGTATATAGGTGTGTGGGGCACAGAGGGGGCTGCTCCTACACTGGAGCACACGGGACTGTAAGGGACTGAGCGGGGGGAGATCTGCTGGGTTGTCCCTCTCTTCCCTGAGCATTTATATCAGATCTGAAGGCTGAAATGCCATCCAGTGATTAGCTATTAAACTGCACATATAACTGAGTCATGTGTGTGGGATCCTCTTAGCAGACTGCTATTAAAATGCACATATAACTGAGTCATGTGTGGGATCCTTTTAGTGGACTGCTGTTAAAATGCACATATAACTGAGTCTTGTGTGTGGGATCCTTTTAGTGGACTGCTGTTAAAATGCACATATAACTGAGTCTTGTGTGTGGGATCCTTTTAGTGGACTGCTGTTAAAATGCACATATAACTGAGTCTTGTGTGTGGGATCCTTTTAGTGGACTGCTGTTAAAATGCACATATAACTGAGTCATGTGTGTGGGATCCTTTTAGTGGACTGCTGTTAAACTGCACATATAACTGAGTCATGTGTGGGATCCTTTTAGTGGACTGCTGTTAAAATGCACATATAACTGAGTCATGTGTGGGATCCTTTTAGTGGACTGCTGTTAAACTGCACATATAACTGAGTCATGTGTGGGATCCTTTTAGTGGACTGCTGTTAAAATGCACATATAACTGAGTCTTGTGTGTGGCCAACAGTGTGTGCGTGTGTCTGCCTCTCCGCTGAAGATAAACTCGATTCCCGGATGGGATTAACATCCTGTGTTCTCTAATTTGCTACGTTCCAACACGTTTGGGAAATAAAAAAAAGGATTTCTGTTCTGCGGAAACAGCAGAGGCTGCTTAACGAGTTAAGGATGAACGACCTGTTCAGGAGGGGTATCTCCCGTCTCCCAATCAAAACTGTCCTGAGCGTCCGAGCCCCCGGCTCCTTCGCTGACTGAGTGAGCGCGTGCGTGCCCGCCCACCAGATCCTCCTGTGTTTTGGGAAGGGGGATTTATCAGGGGTTAATCCTCCCCTGTACTGGTCAGGCCCCCATTAACCGTGGTTTTAAGTTGCAGGAGGAATCGGTCCAGGGCAGCCGGAAGCTCAGCCACACGGGGGCCGGTGTCAGAGCTGTGAGGTCTTCCTGGTTGTTGGGTCACGGGTGAGTGGGGCCGGCCCATAATCCCGCTGCCCCAATGGGCTGGGTTTACTGTTAGCCTGTTTTTGTTGTTGTTGTTGTTGTTTTCTTCTCAATGAGGTTGAGGTACGGTTGCCGCTAGTTACTGTTCCTAAGCGCTGATCCAGCCGGGATCACTCTCTGTATATCAGGTCCTGTCAGCACCCCCCCAAACGCTTCATTATCTCAAGGGCAGGACCCCCCAACCCGGCCCGGCGGGCGCCAGGGTTCTGACAGACAGGCGCGCTGACGTTAGATTGGTGTCAGTGCTCAGACGCTGTCAGATGATGTGTGTTTGCCATAAACGCACCCCCACACCCCCCCTTCCCCCAAACTGCCTCAGTTTTACTCCACTTCTACAGAAGGAGCGCCATCAAAACAACCCCTCAGACACGCTGCTGCACCACAGACCCACTCCCTGCCTGTTTCTGTCTGACTCGGCTACCCCCCCCCTCACACCCTCCTGTACCACACCCCCCTGAATCCATCCCTGAATACAGGCACAGCTACCGCAGCCCTGAGAGCGTGAGACTCTCTTTGAACGATGGCGGGGCAGTCCGCTGAGCCCGCCCTCGCTCTTTAGCTTTATATGAGTGAATCTCTCCCCCGCGTATCTCAGGGGTGAGCAGTCCCCATCCTGCAGGGCCGATGTGTTATTACCCTGTAATTACCCTGTAATTACCCGGTAATTACCCAGTAATTACCCGGGCTAAACGAGCTCCTTGGCTTTACACACTCACTCGTAGATCAGACCACAATAAGGCGTCTCATAAAGGGACGTATGAACTGTCTTCGGCTGTCGTTCGTGAAATGCAGCCAGAATGGCAGATGGTGTAAATATCACGGCTAATGAAGAGCAGACGTTGGCATGAACCTGAAAAGCAGAAACCGATACGGCCCTCGTTCCCCACCTCTGCTGTCTAAAATAGTCCTGATTTACACCCCAGGCTTAAATATTACCCTCCCTCTTGCACTCTGTGTGTATTTATCGCTATTATTTTCGTGATCATAATTTTATTTTATTTCTGTTTTTGTTTTTGTGTACGAAGCGTTCAGCATCAGTGCTGCCGTTAGCACAGCGCCGTCCTGAGAAACGGCAAACAAACAATCGATCTTTCCCGCTGCAGAGAGCATCTGCCGTCTGGCGGTCAAGCGTGGTCTTGGAGACCCCAAGGGCCTCCGTCTCTGCTCAGTGACCGTGCGAGCTGTGCTTAATTAGTCTCCGTCCGATACATCCGCAGATCTCCACTGGAAATGCTTCCTCGTGTCAGTGTACAATTCACCTTTGACTGGCTGGTCCACCTGACCGCGCAGCTCAGCTGGTGTTAAGACTGTGGAATGCGAAGAAACATCCACAGGTGCAACTTTCTCTGGAGGAGAGCGTGCACGTGTTTTATACGCGTGCACGTGTGCTTGTGAGCGTGCACGTCTGCTGATCAGCATGCATGTTTACTTATAAAGATCCAAGGCTTACAGAAATGATTGGGTGTTACATATTTGGAGAACAAAAATCTTCTGCGATCATAAAGCCACAACCTAGCCCCAAAACCAAACAACCATGGCACACTTGATATGCTCATTCTGTATGTACAGTATGTAAGCCGATATATATGCACATAATATTCTACAACATGAGTTTCTCCATTTGCCAGCTCAGTGACGCAGGAAGCCTTGTTCAGGTGTGTGCGCTCTCTAACAGCCTGGCGTCAGCGGCATTGCCTTTCCTCTGAAGGATCTTCATGTGATGTGAGAAGGAATTACTGAACAGTTACTTGCACCATCTTAATTCCACGAATCCTCTGCTTAGTTAACTGACGAGCTTATTCAATTAACATAAACCATTATAGTATGACAATTATAATGCACTAAATAAATACGCACTCTCAAGTTTGCATACGATGTTGGCCTCAATGGCAGGATATCAAAACTACAGAGGGAAAAATTTTAAACTTTCTGAGTGTTAGGGTCCCAACAACCTGGTCCTTACTGATCCAGACTGCATCAGCATAGCGTAGTTAGAGAACTGGGTTTCTGACTCCAGTGTTGGAGACTGGATCAGGTGGAGTGCAGCCATTGTACCTTTGAGCCAAGGTACATAACCCGAATTACTTCAGTACACATCCAGCTGTATAAAATGGGTTGTGTGTGAAGAATGTAATCAGTGTAATCCACTCATTAAATGCATTAAATGAGAAGGTGTATCACACCAAACAAGCTGACGCTGTCCAAATCCCGTCGAGTCCAAAGGAGTCTGAACTTGTTTGAACCTGGAAAGTTCTCTCCTGATGGCCCAGTGCGTTCCAAGTGCTTTGAAGCACTTTCTGATTTTTTTTTCCTTTCGGCCATCACTCAAAATAAACACTGAACCCCAAAATAAACACGGAACCCCTAAATAAACTCAAACCCTAAATAAACAAGACATGTACTACTGGAGTTAAAAATGCATAACATTGCACATTCTTAGAAAAGCCATGCACAGCTGCAAATTCCGAAATATATTTCATATCTACAGAAAGATAAGTAAGATATTGGTTATAGATGTAGATAAGGATACAAAACAAAACAAAAAAACAACAAAACAATGCAGCTGTCTAGGGAAATTGCTCAAGGTGAAAGGTAAAGTCCTCTGTTTCCAGAGGCTAAAAGTTGTTCACAGAGGAATTTTCTGGAGGGAAAATGGCTCTTACTGCTGAAAAACCTAAGAACCAGCCTGCAGCAGGATGATTAACAGATAACTGTTAACGTGATGTCATTTCAGCAGCTGATGCAGCTGCAAGGCAAAGTTTCCATACTCGGTGGGTTGGAAATAGTGCGCTTAATGCACAGCAGTCTGAGCCATTTCAGGTGTTACTGGAAGCAAACGAGTGCACGGATTTCAGACTGCCTGGCAGTGGTACTGCGGCCTGCATATGCTAAGACTTTGACTGGCTCAAACTAAGGATGGGTGATGACGACCATTTTACATCATGACCGGTACAGTGTCAGCCATTACGTGCCTTTCCTTACAAAATCGCCCTTCAAATTAAAAAGCTTCGCGTGATATCACTGCTAACCAGCTAAGCGGTGTTTCTTGCTTTGGAAAGTCTTGATTGGCTGCAATCATCTTTGAACTGGTGATGGATATCAACCCGCAGCAAATCGGTACAGTATTTTCCCCCGTAGCGTTTTGTACCTGTGTTCGCACCGCTTGTTGCTAGGCGCGTCAGGGCATGGGTTTGTGCCGTGGTATAAACTCACCAAGGTTTGCAGTATCAGTCAGTGACGTAAATGCACTGCTCTGACAGAATAAAATTAATTTGTATTGTAGCGGTCTGCTCGTGGGGCTGCCTAACTGCTCTGCTAGGGGTGAGTATCGTTAGCCTCGCCAGATCATCGCTCACCACAACAACAACATTTATTTACCCCCACCCTCGAGATCATGTGCCCCCACCCTCGCGAGCATGTGCCCCAGTGTTCTCCGATCATGAACAAATAGGCCTGTATTAACATTAGTTATTCCAAGCTAATGACTAATGACTCAATATATTTATGACCATTTAAATATTTATGACTGGCAAAAAAACTTCTGAAAAAATAGTGATGTGACAAAACAAAAACAAAACGTGAACACATCAGGCAGGTTTCAGGCCTTTTGCTACAACATTTTGTATTTTTCAGTATTTTTCCTGCTAAACAGTAGACAAGTGTCAAAGAGTGTAGCCTAATTGTAGGTAATCCCAACTGGTTGCAAACATCAGTTCTGATATTTAAAAAAAATATATATGTCAAGAGCCTTTTCACATTGCTTGAGTTTGTCTTGGTTCAGTCTCTTGTTTCCCTCTCTCTCTCTCTCTCTTCTGAGGTTATCAGAGATCTGGGACACGAACTCAACTCCTCCGTCATAAAACGCCTTTTACTGCTCCTCTCCAAAAGCCAAGTCTGCCATTCAGCACAATGCTCGTCCTGACTGGAACCATGAAAGAGTTTTTAGTACAAATAAATAATACGGAAATAAAATATTATCTGCAATTGGAATTTTACCGCAAATGGTTCTGACAGGAAACGATGAGGGGAAACGATGGGGGGGGGGGGGGGGGGAGGAAATTCTACCGCCCCAGTAATACAGAATTATAGATCCTCTGAGATTCAGCGATCAGGTTTATAGAGACCAGGGTCTTTACAGAAAATTTGGCTTTCGGCAGGGAGGACATTACACTGAGAGCTTAAATCTACGATACTACCACTTCAGCACCAAGAGAGCCAGGCTCTGACCTGAAGGTGATGATGATGATGGCGAGCCTTCCTCCATTGGCTCAGGCTGATTTCAGACATGTTGGGTTACCTCCTCAGCCCTTCTCCAAGGAGACACTTATGTAGCGCACGTCATGCTAAGATGTGAACAGCACTCCCAGTGTAGGGGTTTAGCACCTGAGGGCCAATACAGGTATTACTAAAAACATGTTACCAATTTACCTGTTTTACCTCCTGTTTCACATTCATATTTCAGCATTTTGCAGACCCTCTTACACAGTGTCTGTGACTTACGCCGGGCACCCACCGCACGCGTCGCGTAAGCGTCGCGTAAGCAGCAGGGCGAAGCAGCACGGCGCGGCGCGTAGCGTGTCTCCACTGGTTCCGTTTGTGTCGCGCAAAGGCTTGCTTAAAGCTCTATATTCCTAGTAGCTCTCGCAGTCTGCAGTGGGATTACATCGTGTATTTCACGTTTGTTCACGACTGTTGATTATGGGTAAGTGAATACTTGGTGAGAGACCTTTTTCAGCCTGTTAATTTGGTAATATTTTTTAACACATGTAAATACGTGAGAAAGTAAACGCTTTAAAGAATTGCCATAATCTTAAATCGCAACGTAGCCTGCATAATAATCAATCTCAAACCGTATTAATTTATTTGCTTGGTTAACAAGCGTGCCAATTTCACGAAAAATATGTAATGATCATAATAATAATAAATAATCCGTAATCAACCATTGGGAATTCCTGTGTCGTCTTGTCATTCACGTCAAAACATTTATAGGATCAGATTTAGTAAAAACAGCTAATCACGGCGAACGAAGACATCGGACAAGTCAAATAGGCTGAGCAATGGTTGGTTAAAAACTACCTTCCAACACTCGAGCTAACAAACCGCTGCTCGGTGCATTCACTTCTACATCATTCAATAGGCTACGTCTTTCTGTGGTGTATTTTCAAATTTACCCCACCCCCTCCGCAAAATAAGATAGCGAAACTAAGTTTGCCTTTTCCCCAGGTTTCAGTTTTTTTTTCTTTCTGCAAGGACAATACAAAAACGAAAAGGCTTGTTTTTTTTTTTTAGCTGCTTATAAAATATCTGGGAGGTAACTAGGGACACACCCCCAGTCATATAAGGATGAAATATAAATCAGAGCATGTATACCTAGCATTTTACAGCATATTTCTGTGTATAAACAGGCCATCGTGACGCGCGACAAGCCGAAAAAATAGAACAGAAGCGAAAAACTACGCTTCAGTTCGCTTGTGTCGCGCGAGCTTCGCAGCCAGTTCGCGACGCGTTCGCATCTGGTGGAGACGACGTCGCCCGCTGCCATTGTAATAACAGTACTTCAACTACGCTTCAGTTACGCGCGTAATACGCGCGTAGTGCGCTCGCGGTCGATACGCGTGCGGTGGGTGCCCGGCTTTAGACAGCATTTTACATACAGTCCATTTTCACAGCTGGATATTTTACTGAAGTGATTCAGGTTGAGTACCCTGCTGGTATAACAGCAGCATCCCAGCTGGGAATCGAACCCACAACCTTGGAGTTACATCATCTGGATCCCTAAACGCTATGCTACATCGCCACCCTGCCCCCCCCCCCCCCCCCCCATTCAATTATTAATACAGTCATAGCATAAGTGTATGTATTTCCAGGGTGCTTTTGCATGCTTGAAACAGCTGGATATTTACTGAAGCATTTCCAGGGTTCTCGTGTGTGTGTGTGTGTGTGTGTGTGTGTGTGTGTGAAACAGCTGGGTATTTACTGAAGCATTTCCTGGGTGCTGTTTCGTTTGTGTGTGTGTGTGAGTGTGTGTGAAACAGCTGGGTATTTACTGAAGCATTTCCTGGGTGCTGTTTCGTTTGTGTGTGTGTGTGTGTGTGAGTGTGTGTGTGTGTGTGTGTGAGTGTGTGTGTGAGTGTGTGAGTGTGTGTGTGTGTGTGTGTATGTGTGAAACAGCTGGATATTTACTGAAGCATTTCCTGGGTGCTGTTTTGTTTGTGTGTGCGTGTGTGTGTGTGTGTGAGTGTGTGTGTGTGAGTGTGTGAGTGTGTGTGCGTGTGCGAGTCTGAGTGTGTGTGTGTGTGTGTGCGAGTCTGAGTGTGTGTGTGTGTGTGTGTGTGTGTGTGTGTGTGTGTGTGTGTGTGTGTGTGTGTGTGTGTGTGTGTGAGTGTGTGTGTGTGTGTGTGTGTGTGTGTGTGTGTGTGTGTGTGTGTGTGTGTGTGTGTGTGTGTGTGTGTGTGTGTGTGTATGTGTGAAACAGCTGGATATTTACTGGAGCAGCCCCCCTGTGAACTGGCCCTGGCTGAAAGATGGCTCAGGCGAGTCCGGCAGGAATTGAAATCTGTGATTTAAACGTGTTTAAATGGAGCGTGATCCTTCCCCCCACAAGAGCCAGCTACAGACAGCTCCAGGGGAAAGCAATGGGGACTGATGAATCGAAAGTAGATCCGCAGGAGAATTCGCCCAAATCCATGGACTGCGCAGTGCCGCCCCCCCCCCCCCTCGCCCCCCACCCCCACTCCGTTCTACTGCTGCAGCGTCAGATTAATGCAGATGCTGATTTGTGCATCTGCCATTTTTAATCACTGCAATAAGGCCGGGCCTGTGAATTATAGATGGACCAGCAGGGAAAGTTTCATAGAAATATTATTCAGGCATTAGAATTCACCAAATACCACGGCAACCACGGTGTGTGTGTGTGTATGGTGTGTGGGTTTGTGAGTGTGTGTGCGGATGTGTGTGTGTAGGGGGACTGGAGGAATCGTTCAATTGTGAGTCAATTAGTAATCTGATTTGATTTAAGATGCAGATTTGTGCTTGTGAGGGAGAAAATAATTGCTTGGTTGGGAGAACAGTTTCTAAGGAGGCTATTGAATTTGTGTGTGTGTAAGTGTGTGTGTGTGCTCTGTGCACGCATGTGTGTGCATATGTGAGTGCTATTGTGCATATCTGTGTAGTACCTTCATCTAGACAAAATTAATCGAAAAAATGTATTGTCTGGAATCTCCCAATAAGCTTTACTCCAAATATCCCATGAGCCTCTTGGGGAGGGAGTAGATGCCCCCCTGTCACAGTGACCGCCGGGAATCGAACCCTGACCTCTGGCCTGACCCCGGGGCGCGGTATGGGGCCTCAGTGTGCTCTCACAGATCGGCCCTGACCTCTGGCCTGACCCCGGGGCGCGGTATGGGGCCTCAGTGTGCTCTCACAGATCGGCCCTGACCTCTGGCCTGACCCCGGGGCGCGGTGTGGGGCCTCAGTGTGCTTTCACAGATCGGCCCTGACCTCTGGCCTGACCCTGGGGCGCGGTGTGGGGCCTCAGTGTGCTTTCACAGATCGGCCCTGACCTCTGGCCTGACCCCGGGGCGCGGTGTGGGGCCTCAGTGTGCTTTCACAGATCGGCCTTCACGCTTGCTGAAGAGGGCAAGCGCACACGGGACCCTTCGCTCCACATGTGAACGAAAGCTTTTCCCGCCACAACACAACACACAACACAACACAACAGACCGGCTGAGCGACTGACACCTCCCAGGGCTCTGCGGTGCTCCTGTTTCATGAGCATTTGATCCTGAAAATTGATGTGTGCTAACTGGAAAAATAATTTAGGAGCACACCTACTAATTGGGATACATCAAGTGTACTCCTGTGTTTTTCCAACTTAGGAACACATGCACTTCTGGGGTAAAAAAAATGTTAGCATAGAGCCCTGTTTCCATGGGTGTGGCTTGTGGTGAACGTGTTCCTGATGATCAAGATGAGCTGATTTTTTATAACAGCCGTGGTGGAGCGGAGGGAGGGAGCAGATTTCTCAGAACAGCCTCCTCACACGTTAAGATCAGCCTGACGGGAGCTCTGGACGTTACGAGGGGGCGTGTGATTCACTCGTGTACACTGAGGGGTGTTTACCCTCCGATTAATATTTAGGTGGTTCATCTGACCACCATTTTTATCTTTTCCAGCTCTACAAACAGGGTTCACTGAAAAGTCTTTGCTTACAAGCCAGCTGTATGCTTAGCCTCTGTAAACTGTATAGAGGTCAGCATTCGGTGCCAAACCAATCAGGGTCCAGCGGCATGCAGAAACACGTCGTTATACAAGGACGAGGCGCTGGAGAGCTCCTGATTCGACTTGTGTGAAATGTGGCTTTGAGAGGAGAGGTGTAGTAGTTATACACCCCCCTCTATTACATCAGTATGAATTAGAGGAAGAAAGGTTCACAGCAAGCACAAGGTAAGGGGATTTTTACAGTTAAATTGTTTTTGTGTGTGTGTGTGTGTGTGTGTGTATGCGTGTGTGGGCAACCATTACTTTTCTTTTTTATTTTTTTTTTTTACCCCATAAACGTCAGGTTGCCCTGTTTACAATAGCACATCTTTAATTCACTGCCCGGGGGGAAGCAAGCTTATTTAATCTAAACAACTAAAATTTCCCAGGAAAGATATTGTTATGATTTATGATTTCAGACAAACAATGCAGCTCTGGCAGAGAGTCAATTCTCTTAAGTAATGTGAGCTCAGAGTTGTTCGGCTGTATTTATAACTTCAGAAGGCCGATTTAAGTCCTCGCTTCATTGCGGAAATGCAATTATCCTCCTGCAGAGCCCCGTCAGCCCGCTCCCTGAGTGAGGCGGGCTGGCTGAGTAACGGCCCTGCCTCCTCCGCCGCGCGGTGCGAACCGAACACCGCCGCAACGAGGAAACGCAGGAACGACTGCGATGGCGTTGCTGAGTACGCTGCGGCGCGTAGGCCTGCTTCTCTCTGCGAGGCGCGCTTTTCCCACACCAGATAACGTGCGCTTACTTTCCTTGGCTTTCCTTCAAACACGCTTGTGCTGCGCATATCGGTCTCATCTTAGACCGGAACATGCTGGATTTTCTTTCGCTGGGTGCAGGTGAAGCGGTTGCGTTTCGGGCGACATTCTTCACGTACCGTCCCGGCCTTCCCCCCCCATCCGACATTCACGGAGGTCTGTTCGATGTTTTCCGCGATGGCGGTACATACAGCTAGCCGGGCTGGTCACATGGGTCCCTCGATGGCGGTACATATCGCTAACCGGGCTGGTCACATGGGTCCCTCAATGGCGGTACATACAGCTAGCCGGGCTGGTCACATGGGTCCCGCGATGGCGGTACATATCGCTAACCGGGCTGGTCACATGGGTCCCGCGATGGCGGTACATATCACTAACCGGGCTGGTCACATGGGTCCCGTGATGGCGGTACATACAGCTAACCGGGCTGGTCACATGGGTCCCGCGATGGCGGTACATACAGCTAACCGGGCTGGTCACATGGGTCCCTCGATGGCGGTACATACGCTAACCGGGCTGGTCACATGGGTCCCGCGATGGCGGTACATACAGCTAACCGAGCTGGTCACATGGGTCCCGCGATGGCGGTACATACAGCTAACCGGGCTGGTCACATGGGTCCTCGCGTTGTCGCGGGAAACACACGCGTTTGCTTTTCCCGCCGTTCAGACCATTTCCCAGCAGCCCCCTGTGTTTTTTTTATCAACTCCTGTGGCGAGGACAGGAAGTGCTTTTTCAAACGATCAATCTTCCTGTTGTCCTTATTGAGAACCTGCCCTGGGGGGGGGGGGGGGGGGGTTGTAATCACTGCTCACAGTCATCAATAACCTTTTTTTTTGGACTGTTTCTTTTTGGACTTTTTAAGTTAGAACCCTAACTTGTGTTGTAGGACAATACATTCAGCCCAGCACTTAATCATTCAAGAAAAGCCATTTATTTATTTACTTACTTAATGACTTAATTCAACAGTATTGGTTTCTTAAATAAAACCACGCAAAATGCAACTCCTCATTGTGCATACTGGCAGGGGGGGCTGTTAGGGTGGGTAGCATTAGAGACAGTGTTGCTAAGAACACCCTGTCTCTAAGAATTAAATCTTTTAATTATGACGGACGGCTTTTAGATCAACTGAGGCATGAGTACACGTCGTGCACGGTCTTGATACGCTGCTGAGACAGTTAAAGCAAACACTCGCAGGTATGCACTTTCAGACCATCAGTTCACATTGTTTTACAGACTTTTTTGAATGTTTGTTTGGATGCATGTGATATACTGCCAGAGACAGTGCAGCTGTCATATATTTGGAAGCGTTGAATCCGCCGCGGCTCCTGATTATATTACTCACCCACAGAGCGCTGCTGGCATCCAAAAACAAATCCACACAACTTAAACCAAACCTGTCCCAGTAACCAGCAGCATTTCTGTTCGTCCACAACAGACATCAGCAATCACTTTACCTGCTTTAGCTTTGCTCTTGATGGGACTAAATCACAAAACTTTTCTTAAATTATTCTTACTTTCGTTCTTAAAAACGTTCCTATGAAAAATCAGAGATTCATGACGCGTGTGCAGACCTTTGTTTCTGTGCGTTTCCCAGGTGTACGAGATGATAAATGTTGGCTGTTTGTAAATTTTATGCACAATGTTAATTATAAAACGTTAATGTTAATGTCGCTTATTAGCATAAGTAAACAGCCAAGAGCAAATACAGATAAGAAAAAAATGATAAATGCCGAAATGTTAGTGGAAACGTTCTTATACGCAGTTTACAATCAAATCCTGCACGTTTTGCAAATGAGGCCCATTCTGATTTACACATGCACACGCACATGCACGCACGCGCGCACACACATGCACACGCACACACACACATGCACGCGCACACACACACATGCACGCACGCGCGCACACACATGCACACGCACACAGACATGCACGCGCACACACACACATGCACACGCACACAGACATGCACGTGCACACACTCTCTCTTACATACACATGCACGCACACACACACACACTCTCTCTTACATACGCATGCACGCGCACACACACACTCTCTCTTACATACACATGCACGCACACACACACACACTCTCTCTTACATACGCATGCACGCGCACACACACACTCTCTCTTACATACACATGCACGCACACACACACACACTCTCTCTTACATACGCATGCACGCGCACACACACACACACACTCTCTCTTACATGCACATGCACACGCACACACACACACACTCTCTCTTACATACGCACGCACGCGCACACACACACACACACTCTCTCTTACATACGCACGCACGCACACACACACACACACTCTCTCTTACATACGCACGCACGCGCACACACACACACACACTCTCTCTTACATACGCACGCACGCGCACACACACACACTCTCTTACATACGCACGCACGCGCACACACACACACACACTCTCTCTTACATACGCACGCACGCGCACACACACACTCTCTCTTACATGCACATGCACACGCATAGTACACACATTATTTTTTGTATACCATTTATTTTTTAAACCAGTATATCAATAAGTGTGCTGTGTTTTAATATAGTCCAAAATATCTCAATTGTTTAAAACTGCAAATTCTAATGAGAAATACCCATTGCTTGCATAAATAACCTGGTGTAGGATCATGGCTTAATGATGCCTGTTCAGGCAAAACACTGTTCTTTTAGCACATACAGAGACTGTAAATCTGAGAGATATGTCCTTGTACGCAGTGTTATAATTCAGGGTCATCAACAAATGCATGCACGTTTTTATTATGGATTTGGTGAAACAAACAAACATGGATCTTCCATTATGTACTTTGTCTGTATTTCAGATGAAAATTTGCATACTGATTTGCATCTGATATTTACAAATAAAGCTAGAACCTCACTTGCAAATCAAGGCTAGTACTTCTTAAATGTGATCCTGTATGCCTAGTTATAAAATATAAATCTTTATATAAAATATAAAACTTGAGATCGAAGTCAGTTTTAAAAAGTTCATTGGGCATTGTAAAATATCTTTGTAAATTATTTTTTAAATAATGTTTCTATCTTAATGTTACAGGAAGGCTTTACTGGCTAAAGTTTACTGAGGGCTCCCAGCCCTGGTGGTCCCAGTGTCATTTTGTTTAGAATTATTACTTCTGCTCCTCTGTACAACAGCACAGTTTCCCTGGGATGGCAGGTTTTTAACTGAGCGAACAGCTGACTGCTACTTTATTGTGCTGCTGGATTTGATTGGATCCCGGTGAACAGCTGACTGCTGTTTTATTGTGCTGCTGAATTTGATTGGATCCTGGTGAACAGCTGACTGCTACTTTATTGTGCTGCTGGATTTGATTGGATCCTGGTGAACAGCTGACTGCTGTTTTATTGTGCTGCTGGATTTGATTGGATCCTGGTGAACAGCTGACTGCTGTTTTATTGTGCCGCTGGATTTGATTGGATCCTGGCGAACAGCTGACTGCTGTTTTAATGTGCCGCTGGATTTGATTGGATCCTGGTGAACAGCTGACTGCTGTTTTAATGTGCTGCTGGATTTGATTGGATCCTGGCGAACAGCTGACTGCTGCTTTATTGTGCTGATGGATTTGATTGGATCCTGGCCTGTGATTCTCACAGATGTGATATGGGCAGAAGTCCAGTTAGCCAAATGGGCTTGTTATAATTGATTGTCCAGCAGGGGGTGCAGGTCGAGGCAGTTTGTACAGCACATTGAACATCGAGCCATTATACCTTCCATGCCCACAGCCAATCACAGCACTGCTATGTTGCAGTTTAGATTCCTGTGGCACAAGTTTCTAGGATTCGTCGGCCTTGGTCTCCTCCTCGACCTTGTCCATCCTCCTCTTCTTCTGGCGTCATATAATACAACTCAGATGTGTGCTCTGAGTTATAAAACCTGCAGAGAAAACCTGCAGCGTTTCCACCTGCACTGAGACCGCATCAGCCGGGCGTTTGATTTTTTGAAAATGTATTTTATCCTGCGCATCAGTGGCGTGACAGTTGAAGTTTGTTAGTACAATAATGTCATAATTTATCTGCGCAACATGAACCTACTGGCAGCTGATGTTTAAATGGGTGCTACTTATTTCTGACAGATGTGACAGCAACTCAGAGTTCCAAGAGATGCTACTTGAAACGTTGTTTATAGTTTCTATTAAAGCAGAGCTTTTTTTTATAGTTCTTGACTGTAGACTTTAATGTCAAACTGCAACACATCTGAGTGTCTGATTCTCATTCCTCCACCACAGCGCAGAGTCACTCACTGGCAGCCTGTATCATTAGCAGACAAGCTCCACACAAAGATACATGAATTACAGGTACCGCTGGTTTTCATTCTTCTGCTCCAATCAGGACTGATTTAAACCTGCGACTCCAGGTGAGTTAAATCTCTGGCCAATCAGTGGCATTAATTGATCAATTAACTATCAGGCAGAAAAGGAAACCAGAAGTAATACTGGTCTCAAGGGTCAGATTTAAGTATCCCTGCCTTCACACCTGACACACCCTGCTCTCCCTACACCCTGCTCTCCCCACATACTGCTCTCCCTACATACTGCTCTCCCCACATACTGCTCTCCCCACATACTGCTCTCCCCACATACTGCTCTCCCTACATACTGCTCTCCCCACATCCTGCTCTCCCCACCTACTGCTCTCCCCACACCCTGCTCTCCCTACATACTGCTCTCCCCACATACTGCTCTCCGTACATCCTGCTCTCCCCACATACTGCTCTCCCTACATACTGCTCTCCCCACATCCTGCTCTCCCCACATACTGCTCTCCCATACAGCTCAGAGCACTGTGTTCATTAGTGCTTAATTAGGGAAATAAACAGCTTCCACGACCCCTGAAGCTGCCCTTGGCCGAGCCTTGTCCACGAGGCTCATTTGCTCTCACATGTAAAGTTCATTAATGGATGATCAGTCGGGTTAGCCACGGCAGGGGCTGTGGGCGTAGCGGGAGGCCTAGTTAATGAAGAAGCCTGCAGAAGTGTGCTCTCTGTGCAGCATTACTGTGTGCAGCCCTTCTGCCAGGCACATCCCATAATTCACCAGCGTAACAGCAGGCCAGTGAGGAGAATAAAGTGCATTTGTGCTGTACGATCCTGTCTGTCTGTGGATTATGAAAAAAGTGCATTTTATCTCAAGCATTTTATCTGTTGTTTGATTGTGCGGCAGCATGTTCTCCAGTGGACCAGTATAGGCATTGGAATGGTCACAGTCAGTGGTGGGATGTCACAGTCAGTGTTGGAGTAGTCACAGTGGGTGCTGGAATGGTCACAGTCAGTGTTGGAGTGGCCAGAACTTGGTTCTGCATCACTGAGATTCAGCGCTTTGATTGGCTGCAGCACTCAAGAACTCCAGCATCGGTGTCTCAGTCAACAAGCCAATGGCCTGGACTCAATCAACAAGCCAATCCCTGAGCTCCCCAGCTTACGTTTGTATAGATGAGGAAGAAGACTTGAATTTAATCATTAGTCAAGAACAAATGCTAACTGGATATTAAAGCTCTTCGCACGTATGAATATCTCTTTGCACTGCCGTTTTTTTCTGATTAGACGAGTTTGAAAGCAAAGTGTTAACTCCTCGGAAGTTAACAGACGGCAAGCGGACGTTTTAAAGCTGTACAGCTGCTCCGCGCGCGAGCTCATAATGCTGCAGACTGCCCATGTCATTGTTAAGGGCTCTGATAAATGACTTCCAATTAAAACCCTCTTTACAGGCCTCTCTGGAAGCCTGCGCTCATCCATTTTAATTTGTTCTGACCAGCACTTCTGCGGTTTAACTGGCGAGATGCTCCGCATATTTCATTTGTACAGGTACTCGTTTTATTTGTTTTTTTTTTCCCCCCCCAAACAAAGGCACTTGAATTAGTCGCAATCAGTGTGGCAGATTATCTATACCTGGAATTGATCGTTGTGTCTCTGTACAGCTATGCCATCAGGTCCCTCTGCCAGAAGTCAATGCAGAGCGCTAACTCACAGATATATTATTTAGCAAACAGGTCCTCAGCTTGGTATTCCTCCTGTGCTCTGTACTTCCCTGTCAGGGAGACTCAGGTGAGTAACAATAAGCTCACGAGTTGTCTGCATTGCTGTGCTAGATGTGGATAACCACACCACTGCCCATTAAGACCATAAATCATTAGAACCCATTAAGACCATAAATCATAAGACTTAATTTCAACAACGGCCAATTGAAAAAGGGAGTAGAACACCCGTTTTATAAATAGAATGTTCGCGGTAAGGTCTCCCTCCAAGCTTCCTGTGACATCACAAAGGCCAAAGATGCATTGGCCAATCGGTTTTAAATAATAGGTATCCTTTCCTTTTTGGAGTTTTGAATGATGTTGTTTGTCTTCAGTAACAGGCTGTTTAAATGGACGGAGTAAGTGAGTGCACAGTTCATACTGGTGCTCAGCATTGCACCAGACAGGCAATAATGAACTAATGCTCATGGCTTGCTTAAATCGCTAGAATGATTTACTCACTTAATGGTATCATTCAGAATCTATGCTTGGTGTGCCACTGGAAGATGAATCTTTTGTGTTTTCTGTAATCCAACTTAATCTAATATATATATATATATATATATACAATGTCCATTGCAACATGATTTGGATGCTGTACAGATTGCTCAAGTTGGGTGTTTATCTACTGTTCCTAAGTACGCATTAGAAACACGCAGCTATTTGTAAAAAAAAAAAAAAAAAAAAAAAAAAAAAATTTTTTTTTTTTTTTTTTAAAAAGAGGCCCTTATTTTATGGGGGAAAAATCCCATTACCTTGTGCAGCGTTACGGAGGAGAAGCCGTCATTTTGCCCTAATCTGACATAAATCTCTCAGGAAAGCATCCGGAATGCTATGACATGTATTTCTCTGGAATTTCACAGACAGGTGCCCAGAGTGGATTTTTTCGCCCGTCTGCACGCTTCGTGAGAGATTATGATCGCGGTGCTCATGCGGTTTGCGCAAACGCACCCCAGCAGCAGGAAAAGATGGAAACTTTTGTTCCTTCGATTAGCCGTCCTTACACGGCAAACATAAACAGCACGCTGTCCACGCATCAGCGCAGTCCAGAGTGGCTGTAGAGGACCTGACTGCGCATCAGCGCAGTCTAGAGTGGCTGTAGAGGACTTGACTGCGCATCAGCGCAGTCTAGAGTGGCTGTAGAGGACCTGACTGCGCATCAGCGCAGTCTAGAGTGGCTGTAGAGGACCTGACTCTGCATTTCAGCTGATGGGGAGTGACTTCTGAGTGGACTGGGCGGGGTCCAGTGATGAGATGGGCCTTACTGGGCATTAATAAAATTCATGAATTAATAAATAAGGGTTTAAGATTTTAATCCGTATGTGTGTGTTTGCTGATCCGGGAAAAAAAAGCGGGAAAAAAGAAAGCATGAAGGGGTTTGCCTAGAAGGGGCCAGTGTAGGACCCGGAGAGGCCCCTGGCAGTTCAGTGAGGGTGGGAGCTGGCCTGGGCCCCTCCCAAACAGGGAGGCCCCAAAAACACCTCGCCCAGCGCGGCAGGACCCCTCGCGCTACAGCCGGCTGTGTGGTCGCTAACGGAGACGAGAGTGTAGCGTATGGCAGATTGTTTTATTCCGGGTTTTTCTACGACCTTTGGGGTCACATCAGCTGCATGGAATGCGATTAATTATCATCTCAGCGGACAATCTTATCCCCCTTAATATGGCTTCCATTTTTTTCTGTTAATGTTTTATGAGCTGAAGCTATGACACAGAAACCAGGAGAAAGAGAAAGAAAAATCTGTAAATTAATTATGCACTCTAACTAGACAATGAGGTGAGCAGCATCTCCCCAGTTACAAAACAGGACACAACTTGTCCTCTGCAATCTCGCCGTCTCCAGAACCATCCAGGAAATTAGAAATCTGAACCCATTTCAAATTAAAATTGTCCTCCGTTCAGCCCTTCAACATAGATTTTTTAATTTAAATTTAGGTCTGCTAACTAAGACACCTCTTGTTTAAACTTTGCTGAATTTGGGTATCCTTCACAAACGAGCTGCTATCCCTGTGATTTGTGGAAATCATAGTGGTTTGTGTCGTGGAGAGCAGGGCTGGCTCAGACTGCAGAGAAATTCTGACTCATCGTGGTACCTCCAGCCCACTAGGGGGCAGTACCTGTGGTGGGAGAAATCATAAATACTACACCAAGACCTGACAGTGTTTTCACACATTTCATACTTCACAAATCCCCATTGTGTATTATTTATTCACATGGCACCAGGAGAAGGGCATGCCCAGGTAGAGAGAGCCTATGCATGCTCACCATACAGGTGGCTAACAATGACCTGAGACAGGTAACAGAGATTTTTAGAAAGAGGATGACCATACGAGTGATGCGTTTTTATTTTTCGGAGGGGGTTGGGGGGGTATTATTATGAGCCAGGCTTTTTGATCAGCCCCATGATTAAGCGGAGGTGCTCCAAGATTTTTGTTTTCCGTCTGTATTTTGACCGCTCGTGAGCCGGACCCTCGGCTGTGTCTGCAGATCCCTGATAAAGAGCTTTCTGTGTGATTAGGCGGCGTACTGAGGCTTCGCGGGAGAGCGGGAGAAAGTGCACTTCGCTGTGGTTCTTTACAGAGCGGGCGACAGAGGCGGGGGGGGGGGGGGGGGGGGGGGGGGCGGGGGTGGGGGGAGCAGAGCGGCGTTTGGACGCCGGCCTGCCAGCGTCCTGAGCCCGCCAAGCTCTCGCCTCTAATCAGGTAAGCGCTCCCTAATCACAGCGGTATTGTCACACTGCCCGCCGTCCGCGGGCGCACGCACACCTGGGACCCCCGCCGCTAATTTCTGGAGTGTTCCAGAGCGAGCGATCCCTGTAATTTAACCTGGTCTCCGTCCAGACTCGGAATACAAATGAGCAAATCAGCAGGGACAGCTAGGGCTGCTATAGGAGGGAGCCCGGCACTGACCACGCGCAGGATCCGTTAGGGTACAAAGCAGAACGTTGGTGTACATGACCTCGCCAATCATTAACTGGTGATCGATAAATGGTTTTGTTTAAATTTCTGCTTAAAGGGCAGTTTGTTCTCTGGAATATCTACAGAGGAGCCTCTAACCCCAGACATAACCGAACACTGTAACTGTCCCCCCCCCCCCGTGCAACACGGTAACTGTCCCCCCCGTGCAACACAGTAACTGTCCCCCCCCCCGTGCAACATGGTAACTGTCCCCCCCCCGTGCAACACGGTAACTGTCCCCCCCCCCCCCTGTGCAACACAGTAACTGTCCCCCCCCCGTGCAACATGGTAACTGTCCCCCCCCCCCGTGCAACACGGTAACTGTCCCCCCCCCAGTGCAACATGGTAACTGTCCCCCCGTGCAAACACGGTAACTGTCCCCCCCCCAGTGCAACATGGTAACTGTCCCCCCCCGTGCAACACAGTAACTGTCCCCCCCGTGCAACACAGTAACTGTCCCCCCGGGCAACACGGTAAACTGTCCCCCCCGTGCAACACAGTAACTGTCCCCCCGGGCAACACGGTAACTGTCCCATCTCACTGTACAGGCACGTTCCTGTAGCTGGTCACACGGCATCCAGGCTCTCTAGTCTGTGTGCTAATGGCTCTGACTCATGTTTTTATAATAGAAAAGGGGGGTCAGGAATTTCAAGTGGTTTTATCGCCCATTATCACATAACTCTCTTATGGAAACCTCCGTCAGTTTGAAATATCATTTTTATCAGTAAAGCACCGTTTCTGTGTTGCTCTTTTCGATGAGTAGAGAATCTCGCCCTGTTTCAGCACGCATGCTTTCCCCGCACGCATTGAGTGGGTCTGTCAGGCAGCTCGGTGCGTTTTTTGATGTGATGCATTTGTAGTATTATTTCTAGTCATAAATCCTGAGGAAACTACACTCCTTTTGTACAAACCGGTCCCTCCGGCACTGCATCGCACAGCAGGGGCTGCTGGGATGGGTTTGGATGAAGCACGCTTCAACACCTCAACCACAGAGACACTTTTGCACAGGATTGACAAGAAGTTTCTTTTTGTCTTCTTTTCTTTACAAACACAGTGGCTGTGAATATAGTGTAACAGTTTAGTGTATTTATGAGATGAAGTTAAGGACAAATCTTAATTGAATAGAGGCCTCTATTTGATATTTCAATACCCCACCCACCCACCCACTAATGTGAATTGGAGTTCATCTCTCAAACTGTTTGATCTGCTTTAAAATAGAGGAACTGGATAACGGGGGGGGGGGGGCAGGTTAAATCCACACAGAAACACCAGCAGGGCCTGGGGGGTCATGTCAGCATTTTTCTTGTTGATAAGGACATGTCTCACCACCATCATCATCATCATCTTCCTCCTCATGGTCATCATAACAGGAAGAGTACTACGTGCTAGTTATGAAGTGATTATTTCCCCCCCCCCCATTAACCAAGCCACTCCCCAGAGCTTTACATCGAGGCCAAACTGTGCAGCGGTCATTTCATAAGGAGGTGAGGTGAGGTATCAAACTGTGCAGCGGTCATTTCATAAGGAGGTGAGGTGAGGTGAGGGGAGGGGAGGGGAGAAAGAGTGAGAACTGAAACACAGAGGAAAAAGCTCGGGGCCAAAAGCACATCAAAATAAAATAAAAATGTCCAGCACTTCAAAGGGCTACACTGAGAGACTGTTACAACCTTCACAGAAGGAATGTTCAAAAATACGAGGTGTTCCCCTGCCTTCGATCGCGGAGGGCGTTCTTTCTGATCGCGGAGACGGGTTGGCGGCCGGCAGCCGTCGATGCTGCCGCGGCTCGCTGCCGTTGCCACGGCGTTCTGGGCTCACACTAGCACAGGTAAGCTCCAGGCCTCAGGAGGAGGAAGATCAGAAGCAGTAAACACCTTTCCCGCCAAACACAAGGTCTCGGAAACAGCTTCCGGAACTCAAAAGACACACTTTGGTTCCGTTTTTTTTTCCTTTTTTGGTGCTTTTCTATTTTTTTCCTCCACATACGGGCTCTGAGGGAGTTTTTGAAGCAGGGAAATGGCGAGTGGCAGTCTCTTTGAGTCTGTCCCAGATATCAGAGCGAGCACAAAGGCTCCGGGAAAGAGCCGGAGAAAGTGCCTCCATCACAGGAAAGCGCTTCTGCTTCGGTGCTTCAGACCTGCTGGCGATGGTTCGGTCCTCAGACGGCGGTATAAATGCGGAGTTTATATTATACAATCACACATTTCATTACATTACAGGCATTTAGCAGATGCTCTCATCCTGAGCGACTTACACAACGTTTTACATAGCATTTACATTGCATCCATTTATACAGCTGGATATATACTGAAGCAGTGCAGGTTCAGTACCTTGCTCAAGGGTACAACGGCTGTGTCCTACCCTGGAATCGAACCTGTGACCTTTCGGTTACAAGCCCAGTTCCTTACACACTATGTCACACGCCCTCCAGCTGGGAGACATTACAGACGTCCTCACATCCCCCTCCACCGTCAGGGAAAGTGGTGCACCTCCGTCCACTTCTGTTATTTTTGTGCAAAAAACCATAATTGCATTTTACTTCTTTGAGAAAAATACCTGCCTCCCCCGGCACTTCACCTCACATTCACCCCGAGAGCAGATCTTAACCGCTTCAGGGCTTCCCAACCTGTGGGTCCTGGGAGGGGTGGGGGGGTGGGATTGAGGTGGATTGCGAGAAGATAACTTTCTGTGCATTCTACAGTCCCCAACTGACATTCAGTTATGGAGAGTGTTGTAGCTGGTAATGGAGAGTGTTGTAGTTGGTTATGGACAGTGGTATATCTGGTAATGGACAGTGTTATAGCTGGTAATGGACAGTGTTGTAGTTGGTTATGGAGAGTGTTGTAGCTGGTAATGGAGAGCGTGTTGTAGTTGGTTATGGAGAGTGTTGTAGCTGGGTACGGTCTGTTTTCTTTGTTGGTGAACATCTACACCACTATAAAGGTTACAGATGAGAGAGCAACCCCAGCCCCCAGTGATGTTTTCCGAGGTTTCTTCCCATCTGCCACAGGGAGTTTTTCCTTGCCACTGTTGCCTTAGCCTTGCTCCTGTGGGGGTTTAGGCCAGGGTTGTCTGTGAAGAGTATTGTGACAACTGCTGTAAAATAAGCTATACAAATATAATTTCATTTCTTGATTTGATTGAACAGAGCCGAGTCACAGACATGAGTGAGGAGGGGTCAGGAGGTCACCCTGCGCTGGGGTCAGGAGGTCACCGTGCGACCCGAATCTCGGCAGGTCGAGATACCTGGTTTAAGAAGACTGCAGTCAGACTCAGAACCATGCTGCGGGCTGGCGTGCGGCACATAATCAAGCGCTGACTGCAAACCCGCGTTTGCCCTGCGGGGACAGATATGAACTGCCAGGGTACACCTTATAAGAGCTCTGTTGATTCGGGAAAACGATTGATGTGGAGGGAAGTGTGACTGTAATGCCGCGTGATAGATGTGGTACACAGCGCGAGCGGGTTTGTGATTAAATCTGGCACAGAAGACGGCGTTTCCTGTGCTCGTGTTCGCTGCTGGCAGAACGGCGGCAGTCCAGAGAGTCCGGGCGGAGGACTCAAAAACAGCGCGAATAAAAATTAATTCTTGCGGTAAAACTCCGGAGAGCCGGGAGATGGAGGCCCACTGAGCCGCCGTGCGTTGCTTCTGCGGGACTGCTGAACGCGCTGCAGGAAACGCGCAGATCTCCTGAACGCGCTGCAGGAAACGCGCAGATCTCCTTCACACTGACTGCGATCAGACTTCGGAGCCAGTATGGAGTCAATAGAAATGACTCTCGCGGGAACCTTAAGTAATCAGCCCTCTGCCCCCGATTATGAAAAAGCTGCCTGATTAATCGACGATCGCAGAATAATTTATGCGCGTGCGTTTGTGCGCCATCGCTTACATTTCAGTTTAACGACCCCTGAAATTACCGTCCCTGAAACTGTCAACTATGCTGCAGTACTTTATCAGCCAGTTATAACTACAAAAAATCGACTGAATTTTAATCAAACTGAAATATATATTCATATTTTTTACTTATCGTTGAATCCACAATAATTCCCAATACTGTTTATTATTTTTGTGAGCTAAGATGAGATGAATGAATGATTGATGAGTGAATCAGTGTGAACTCCATTACACACACTATACAGTCAGTGTCTGCCAGATAATGCTCCATTACACTCACCATACAGTTGGTGTCTGCCAGATAATGCTCCATTATACACACCATACAGTTGGTATCTGCCAGATAATGCTCCATTACACACACCATACAGTCGGTGTCTGCCAGATAATGTTCCATTACACTTGCCATACAGTCAGTGTCTGCCAGATAATGCTCCATTACACACACCATACAGTCGGTGTCTGCCAGATAATGCTCCATTACACTCACCATACAGTCGGTGTCTGCCAGATAATGCTCCATTATGCACACCATACAGTCAGCGTCTGCCAGATAATGCTCCATTACACACACCATACAGTCTGTGTCTGCCAGATAATGCTCCATTACACACACCATACAGTCGGTGTCTGCCAGATAATGCTCCATTACACACACCATACAGTCTGTGTCTGCCAGATAATGCTCCATTACACACACCATACAGTCGGTGTCTGCCAGATAATGCTCCATTATGCACACCATACAGTCAGCGTCTGCCAGATAATGCTCCATTACACACACCATACAGTCTGTGTCTGCCAGATAATGCTCCATTACACACACCATACAGTCTGTGTCTGCCAGATAATGTGCCTCAGCGTTCAGCCAGGATGAGTTGGTTTCTCCATTAACATGCAGACTTGATAAAGATCCTGCTTTATTTCGGCTCACTCATGGGAAAATGAGAGTGATTTATTGCCCTCTTCCCTCAAGAGGCAAAAAGAAAAAAAACACATAAGCGGTGATAAAGTGACAGGAAGTCTCATTTAAAGGAAGAGACGCGTGATCGACCCAAACTTCCACCGCCTCCCCTTCTGCTTAGCGGCTCCGTGACTACTGCATTTAAACAGAAGATTTGGACCTGTCTGTAACAGTCATTAGCTAACGCCCCCAAAGACGTATCTTTCTACTTTTTATGTCTGCTTTCTTTGCGAGGAACTTGGGTCAAAATAACAAATTATACCAGTCACAACAAAGTTTAAAAAAAACAAAGCAATGCGGGGTTTTCAGAACCTCATAAGGACTGGAAGGGTTGAGCTTCCATAGCTGCCGCTGTCAATCATGGACTCCAACGAACTGACCAACCATAATTCTTTGCTCTCCCTGGAAAGACTCGCAAGGCCAGGCATTCCGACTAGACACAAACGAGGAACGAGCTCCTGCTTTCAGCGTCGGGAGGACCCCGCCCCCGCCAGCCCCGAGGAGACGGAGAACCGCGCACCTCGACCGTCAGACACGCCGATGCCAACGGCACACCGATAAGATACAATACTCATTATGTAACAGTCATAGCCATGAACACATTAAGGCCAGTTCACACAGTGAGCATAGGCTAGGTCAGAGTCATGTTAAGTCAAACTAGGAGGCAAGAACGCGAGCTACAACGTAAAGATAGCGATACGAGTGCAATGTAAGTGCTGGATGGAGGTACCATGTGTAACATGAAAGTGCTACGGGAACAAAGTAGAAGGATACAAGCGATAAGAGTGATCTCAGATTGGAAGTGACCTGTAGAGTAGTGATAGTTAGTCCAGGTATAGTCTGAAGAGATGCATCGTCACACCACGGCAGAGATGGGCAATGACTGAGTGAGGTTCGTAGAGGAACAGGGAGCTTGTTCCACCACTGGGGAGAAGGGTGGAGAAGCTCCGTGGTAGGGACAAGCGCGAACCATTCACCTGGATGGGAGGGAGTCCGAGTCACCTTGCTGCAGCAGAGCGGAGTGGTCGAGCTGGCGTGTAGGGCTGAATCATGTCCTGCAGGTAGGTGGGGGCTGTCCTGTTAGCTGCAGTGTAGGCCAGAGTCAGGACTTTGAACCTGATCTGGCAGCGACCGGTAGCCAGTGGAGTGCCCGCAGCAGAGGAGTGATGTGGGAGAATTTGGGAAGATTGTATCAGGACCAGTACCCTCTTTGCTAACCTGCAGCCCAGGTAGTTACAGTGAAGCAGTGTTTGCCCTGGACAACGCAGGAACTCAATTCCAGATTCAGTCTCTCTGAATATGAGGAGGGCACATCAGATAGCAAGGCTGGCTAATAATATCCCCATCGGCAGAATACTACATCAAAAATGTTGTTTTTTTTTGCGCTCAATTGGAGCCTGATGGTTCTGACTAAGTCCAAAAAACCGAAGCCTGGAAAATCCACCTGCAAAATTCCCAAAGCGGCCAGGAAATTAGATTCAGCTCGATCACCGTCGCCCCCCTGAAAGCTCCAGAGAGAGAGAGATGCACACGGGTCCAAAAACGAGGTTCAGCTTCCCCTAAACCCAAAAGCTGCCAGCCTGATGAACAAGGCCGGTTGTTAATGTCTCTGTCTGAAAGCACACCTGCATTTCTGACGGGGGCTGGGATCAGAAACGGAGGAGCCGCTGACTCGGTCCGCCGTGCCGTCTACACCAGCCACGCTCCGCCAAGATCCAAGATCAAAAACAACAGCGAGATGCGCGAGCGCACTCTGCATCTCATTACCGCGGTAACAAGGGCCACGGACGCCAATGGCTCTTATTAGAAAGACCTGCGGAATGAAAGGAGCTCCAGTCTCCTTTTACCGTTCTCTTTTCTGTTTTCTTTTTTTTTTTTTTGCTTTGAGATTCGTAGCCTTCTGAGATTGTCTAGGGGCCTCCAGAAGATGCTAAAACTTCAGGTTATAACGCCACATCCAACCGAACATGTATATCCAACCAAACACATGCATCTAACCAAACACATGTCCAACCGAACACATACGTCTAATCCCAAACACATACATCTAACCAAACACACACCCAACCAAACACGTCCACACTACACCGTCTAACACACACCCAACCAAACACATCTCCACACATCCAAAAAACATACGTCTAACCAAACATGCATCCAACCGAACACACACATCTAACCACACACATCCAACCGAAAACATACATCTAACCAAACACATGTCCAACCGAACACATACATCTAACCACACACATCCAACTGAACACATACATCTAACCAAACACATACGTCTAACCAAACGTGCATCCACCTGAACACACACATCTAACCACACACACATCCATCCAAACACACACATCCAACCAAACACACATCTATCCGAACACACGGCCTCAGTTTTATTCTCCCTTAGAATGTCACCACCTTCCTCTTATTTCCAGCTACAGTCATCTTTCCCAAACTGACATCACAAAGCCGGAGTAAAGCGCAATTTACAGCAGAATTTTCAAATAAAATATTAACTCAGAATAACAAATAAGGCTTGTCACAGAGGAACACCTTGGGGGGGCGAGGGGGGGGGGGGAGGGAGGATCAAAGGTGTCTCCCTAATTGGCTGTACATTGGCAGTTTCTGCGTTCCCCATGGTTAGTCGATGGCAGCTACCAGGAGAAATGTCATTAATTGTAGTCATTTGAGTCAGCGTTATTTCATTTTCTGAAACAAAGAGTGTGAGAGAGGGTAGGCGCGAGGGCGGGGGGGGGCGGTGGGGGGGAGAGGGGTGCCTGCTGTGTGCTGTGAGGATTTTGTGTCGCCATTTTATGTTTCTCAGGAGAGAACTGCTCTTCAACCGCTGGTCTAATTAAACAAAACATACAGATGGGTCTCCCTGAATCGCACCTGTTTAAGGCAGAAAGAGTGGTAGTTGCAATGACAGGAGGGACAGTTATAATCAAGAGTACCAAATACAACAGCTGGATCTGAAAAAGACAGACAGAGAGACGGACAGAAGAAGAGAGCGCACAGGCCTTGCTGTTATGCTCTTCACTGGCCACAGGGGGCAGTAGAGTAATCAGAAACCCAACTGACCACAAGCACCAGCAACAAAAACCACCAGGGTTGGAAAACAGAAAAAGATTTAAACTTCCACCATACCATTTGCTTGCCCAAGCCCACCTCCAGCCAATCGGAAGGAAGGAGGAATAGCCTGTGCTCGCTAGCAAGCTGCTTGGCTTAATATTTCATCTTGCTTTGACAGTGGCTGAACAATAATGATAACAGCTTATCACCACCTACAGCATCATCACTGTGTGCCCAGGAAGTGGTGCCACTGCTGCCCATTTCATTTTTCAGTTGGAAGAGACCCTAAAGCCTCCAATGCTGGACTCACACAGTATACCTCACACAGTGCAGCACGGCAGTTTGTGAGTCCTACCTCACACAGTGCAGCACGGCGGTCTGTGAATCCTACCTCACACAGTGCAGCACGGCGGTCTGTGAGTCCGACCTCACACAGTACAGCATGGTTGTTTGTGAGTCCTACCTCACACAGTACAGCATGGCGGTCTGTGAGTCCTACCTCACACAGTGCAGCAGGGCGTTCTGTGAGTCCTACCTCACACAGTGCAGCACGGCGGTTTGGCTGTTTGTGAGTCCTACCTCACACAGTACAGCAGAGTGGTTTGTGAGTCCTACCTCACACAGTGCAGCACGGCAGTCTGTGAATACTACCTCACACAGTGCAGCACGGCGGTTTGTGAGTCCTACCTCACACAGTACAGCACGGCGGATAGTGAGTCCTACCACACACAGTACAGTGTGGCTGTTTGTGAGTCCTACCTCACACAGTACAGCGTGGCTGTTTGTGAGTCCTACCTCACACAGTACAGCACAGTGGTTTGTGAGTCCTACCTCACACAGTACAGCACGGCGGTTTGTGAGTCCTACCTCACACAGTGCAGCATGGCGGTTTGTGAGTCCTACCTGACACAGTGCAGCACGGCGGTTTGTGAGTCCTACCTCACAGTGCAGCACGGCGGTTTGTGAGTCCTACCTCACACAGTGCAGTGTGGCTGTTTGTGAGTCATACCTCACACAGTGCAGCCTGGCGGTCTGTAAGTCCTACCACACACAGTGCAGCACGGCAGTTTGTGAGTCCTACCTCACACAGTACAGTGTGGCTGTTTGTGAGTCCTACCTCACACAGTGCAGCACGGCGGTTTGTGAGTCCTACCTCACACAGTACAGCACGGCGGTTTGTGAGTCCTACCACACACAGTACAGTGTGGCTGTTTGTGAGTCTTACCTCACACAGTACAGTGTGGCTGTTTGTGAGTCTTACCTCACACAGTACAGTGTGGCTGTTTGTGAGTCTTACCTCACACAGTACAGCACGGCGGTTTGTGAGTCCTACCTCACACAGTGCAGCACGGCGGTCTGAGAGCCTGGCGGCTTGGTGGTTGGGGAATCAGTGGGCTGTAAATTGAATGCTCAGCTGGAAACACAGATCTATCGGGGTAGTCTCCCCAGTAATATGGATGAGCGCACACAAGCATATCCACAAATGGACTCTTACAGCTGAACTGAAATGCTACTAAAGCAATTATACCCCATCCTGTGGGGCCGTCCTGCCCCAGCCACACTCGCATTGGGGGGGGGGGGGGATTTATCACCAGATTGCCAGACGAGGCCGCAAACGGGACCCCCCAGGTCTCAAAGGCAGACCAGCCAGTACCCTCCAGCAGCAGGTACTCATAGAGGGTATGCATTGACGTCACTTTCCCACCGGAATACGCCCCCTCAGTCGGGACTGAGTGGCAAAACATCCTGCGACATGGCTGCCTTTAGTAGAGGAAACTGCAAAACCGGGAGTAAAACAAACGTTTTATCTGCTTAAATTAAAGGCAGTTGGACTCGTCAGTGATCCTTACAACTTACCAAAGAACCAGTGGTCCATGGACATTCAACAAGAAATCGGAGCTATCTTTTTACAGACTGCCGAAAGCTAAAGAAAAGAAAAGCAAATGGATCGCTGCAATTCGCAGAAACAACTGGAATCCAGGCACCGAAACGTGGATTTGCGGTTGTTATTTTGTGTCAGGTATGTTGGATTTTTGGGTAAAATCATACCTTAATTTATGCTTGGCTAGCTAATACTATCTAACCATCCCCCCTTTGTTTGTAGAACACAAGGCTCATCATCATGGATAAATGCTTATAAAAACTTTACAGTTAGCCTACACAGAATATAAATGAAAGATGCTAAATATTTAATTCATGAGTAGTCAATACAGTATATAACTTAAGGTATGATTTTACCCAAAAATCCAACATATCTGACACAAAATGACAACCGCAAATCCACGTTTCGGTGCCTGGATTCCAGTTGTTTCTGCGAATTGCAGCGCTGCATTTGCTTCTCTTTTCTTTAGCTTTCGGCAGTCAGGATAGATTCAACAAGAAATCGAAGCTATTTGTACAGTCAATCGCACAACAGCTCTTTCCCATTTTAGATGTGTTTTTTGTGTTTTCACGGCATTCAAGCTGAACGCTAACGCTATCACTTAGTAGTCTTTCTGCCACTCAGTGGGTGTAACCGCAGTGACTTCCACTTACTGTGACGTCATGTGCATACCCTCTATACTTTTCATGGGGGGTGTGTTGTATGATTGGATCAAACATTAGTACCCCATCCCCAAAAGGGGCCTCCTCTAGGTCACACCTCTACGCTGCCCCCCAGTGGTGGAATGAGTGCCCTGCAGTCAGGACGGCAGAGTTAGTGCCAGAGTCCTGCACCCCCTTCCACGAGTGCACTGGACTCTAGTATGGGTTGTAACCCGGTTGACATGGCAACAGCATAGTTTCCCGCCCACACCTGTGTGTGTGCTTACGTGAGTCACTCTGGAAGAGAACACCTGCTCAGCGTGCTCCTCGGTGGAGGCGAGAGCTCTGATTGGCCGAGGACGTAGCGGCCCTTTCGACCGCGTCACGCAGTTCCTTTCGGTTTCCTCCGCCGTTCCTCATCCTGCTTATGCTGAATGAAATTAAGTGCCTCTGTGCCAGGACTGCCAGGGGCTCTTCAGGTTTGGAGAGCCGTTAGACGGGGGCGGACTTTCTCAGCGCCGCACTCGAGGCATCGCAGCGGGAGCCGGAGCTGCCCTTTCCGTTTTAATGAGAAAAGGAAGTCCGCCGTTTCTCAGGCCAAAGTTCCCCAGGAACGAAAAAAAAAAAAAAAAAAAGAAACATTTCACAAAAGCTTTATTAGCTCTCAAGTTTTACCTGGAAAGTGAGGACAATAATAATAACAATAATAATAACAGTGGCTTGCATTTATATAACACTTTTGTATAGGTCTTTTCTCACACTCAAAACCTCTCCTCAATCACCATCAGTGTGTAGCGCCCACCTGGGTGATGCACGGCAGCCATTTTGTGCCAGAACGTCTCACCACACCTCAGCTGAGGTGGAGAAGGAAAGAACATTTTTTAACCAATTAAATCAGGGGATGATTACGCAGCAGGTTCAGACAGCCAGATTGGGAATTTAGCCAGGACACCAGGGAAACCCCCCCCGACTCCTTGGGACGAGTGTCGTGGGATCTCAAACCGCCGGTTGGATAAAACCACGCGATCTCACGCAGGGGCAGAAAGCGGGAGAGCAGATGTGCGTGTGCTTCGGACGGTCGCGCGAGCGTTGCCAGGGGAAACGCGTCCCCGAGCTTCCCTCTGAACAGTCCTCACGGTCACACGCCGCAGACTCACGTAACTCTGTGCCACAGTGGCGCAGAACGCCGCCATTGTAGATCGAATGAAAGTTTTTTTTTTTTCCTGTGTTGTTAAAGTATCCATATCGTTTAGACCAAAATCAAAAAGTCAAAAGTTTACTTTCAGAGTGAGAGAAAGACATTACCGTTTATTTCCCCGCTGAAATTCGTCAGGCAAACGGCGCTGAAGGTGCGTCCCGTTTACTTCACACTTAAATTTGTCGGGTAAACGGTGGTGCCGGTGGGTCCCGCTGGGCCGGCGTCTGGCCGAACAGACGCCCGAGCCGGCGGGAGCGAGGTGGGGAACAGCCGGCGGGAGCGAGGTCGGGAATAGCCGGCGGGAGCGAGGTGGGGAACAGCCGGCGGGAGCGAGGTGGGGAACAGCCGGCGGGAGCGAGGTCGGGAACAGCCGGCGGGAGCGAGGTGGGGAACAGCCGCCGGGAGCGAGGTCGGGAACAGCCGGCGGGAGCGAGGTCGGGAACAGCCGGCGGGAGCGAGGTGGGGAATAGCCGGCGGGAGCGAGGTCGGGAACAGCCGGCGGGAGCGAGGTCGGGAACAGCCGGTGGGAGTGAGGTGGGGAACAGCCGGTGGGAGTGAGGTGGGGAACAGCCGGCGGGAGCGAGGTGGGGAACAGCCGGCGGGAGCGAGGTCGGGAACAGCCGGCGGGAGCGAGGTGGGGAATAGCCGGCGGGAGCGAGGTGGGGAATAGCCGGCGGGAGCGAGGTCGGGAAAAGCCGGCGGGAGCGAGGTGGGGAACAGCCGGCGGGAGCGAGGTGGGGAACAGCCGGCGGGAGCGAGGTGGGGAACAGCCGGCGGGAGCGAGGTGGGGAACAGCCGGCGGGAGCGAGGTGGGGAATAGCCGGCGGGAGCGCGGTGGGGAACAGCCGGCGGGAGCGAGGTCGGGAACAGCCGGCTGGGAGCGAGGTGGGGAATAGCCGGCGGGAGCGAGGTGGGGAATAGCCGGCGGGAGCGAGGTGGGGAATAGCCGGCGGGAGCGGGCGTCCGTCTCGCTGCGCCGCTCGGAGACGCGGTCAGAGAGCAGCCGAGTTTACCCAGAAGCTCGCGGCGACCGTGCCGAGCAGATCCCAGGCGCGTAACGAGGGCGCGATTAAATTAGGCTCCAGAGAGAGCTTATCGCCTCGAATTGGAACAGACAGCAGGTGATGTTTAGCACACTCAGTAAAACACCCCCAAACAGAAGTAGCTCGGCCTTCTGATATGTGCTCTTCTCCCACAGGGAAAAGCCACCTTTAACTAATTTATTTTAAATTCATCCCCTGGCCAACTCTCACCGGTGAATATCATTCCAGACAGATGCCAGGTGTGCTACCAAGACAAAAAATTGCCATAAGGGAAAAAAAAAAAAAAAAAAAAAAAAAGAGTAGGACACAGTGTTGCAGTCTAGGACACAGAGCATATATTTGTGCATTTTCCTGATATCTGCCTTGAGTAACTTGTTAAGCATATTTTTCAGTGCCAGCGCAATCAAACACAAAGCGATTGTTTTTATTAACAGCTGATAACATTTCTCAGAGCTGTGAGCACAGCTGTCACAGATGTCTGACTATTCGTCCTTCTCCCTGTCCTTGTTTTTTAGCCCCTGTATCCGATCAGTTCTGCTGCCTCCGTGTGAATCATTTCTGGGGCGTTACTCTCATTTGCAGATGGGTTTTGATCTTGAAATGTTTAAATTCTGAAATGCTCAAAATTTATCATCTGTACTTTTACAATGACACAAGAGATTCAAAGCTGAAAAAATTAAAGAGAATAATTTGAAAGTGGATTAAAAAAACAGATTTGGAGTGTGTGTGTCTGTTTGTCTACGTGCGCTTGAGCTTGTGTGTGTATATGTCTGTGATTGTGTGTGAGTGCATGTGTGAGTGAGTGTGTGTGTGTGTGTCTGTGAGTGTGTGTTTGAGTGTGTACGCGTGTGAGCGTATGTGCATGTGTGTGTGCGTGTTTGTGTATGCGTGTGTCCGTGAGTGTGTGCGCGTGTGCATGCGTGTGTCTGTGAGTGTGTGTGTGTGTGTGCGTGTTTATGTGCATGTGTATGTGTGTGTGTGTGTGCGCGTGTTTATGTGTATGCGTGTGTCTGTGAGTGTGTGTGCGTGCGCGCGTGTGCATGCGTATGCGTGTGTCTGTGTGTGTGTGTGTGCATGTTTATGTGTACGTGTGTGTCTGTGAGTGTGTGTGTGTGTGTGTGAGTGTGTCTGTGAGTGTGTGTGTGTGTTTATGTGTATGCGTGTGTCCGTGAGTGTGTGTGCATGCGTGTGCATGCGTATGTGTGTGTCTGTGAGTGTGTGTGTGTGTGTTTATGTGTATGTGTGTGTCTGTGAGCGTGTGTGAGTGTGTGTGTCTCTGAGTGTGTGTGAGTGTGAGTGTGTGTGTGTGTGTGTGTGTGTGTGTTTGATGTTCAGGGTTCATGGTGAATCTCTCCAAACCCCAGGTGCTCTCTTAGCCTCTAAAGCTGCAGCTGTCAGCGTCTGACTTCTCCACTTTCCCATCTCCAAAAATCTTTTCATTCGACATTAATTTCTCTTTCAGCCTCTGCACAGTATATTAGCCAAGAAAAAAAATCACGTCCTTCAGATCCGTCAACATGGAGTACTCACTGGAATACACCGTCCTTTCTGCTTAGGGACAGTAATTTAGATTACCAAATCAATTCATGGCATTTTTAGGCTTGGATTGTCTGTCATCCTTTCCTGCGAATTTGCACCCGGATGATCTGCATTTCTGTAAATTGCATTTCCCTCTTGTACTGCAGCTTTCCTCCGGTGCTGAAATCTGGTCGTGTGTTTGTTCCTGACGTCAGGGCGTATTTTCCCCCGAACGGATGGTTGTATTCGCACATGACACTGCCTGTCAGGTCGGGTCAGGTCCTGTGGAGGACGGAGACTTGACACAGCACTGGATGCATTCCAGAAAACCAGCCAGAACAGACAGGCTGAAGGACCCGACCTCCTCACCAAATACTCTCATGTTCTGAGATGACAACGAGATGCACATTCTCATATACATTACGGGCATTTAGCAAATACTCTTATTCAGGGCAAACAGCATTTAAAATTTTTTTTTACAGAGTATCCATTTTTATACACTTTATTTCATTATACAGTTTTTTAATACTTTGACCGAGGTGCTTAACCTGCACTGCTGAAGGGCACAACGGCTGTGTCCCAGCTGGGAATCGAACCTGCAGCCCTTAGGCTACAGTGCCGGTTTTCAGCTCGCTGGCAGGCTGTAGCGTTTATGCAGCTCCTGCATGAAGCAGAAACAGGACCTGACTAAAGCAGAAACAGAATACAAACAGCTGCATTTTACCTCTGAAAGCCAGCTGAAACACTGTTGTGAGGAACAGCAATCCCAAAGTGCACTGCCGCATTTTATTTGTAAAGAAGGGATTTTTCTTTTCTTGAATATGAACCAAAGAAAAAAAGCATTCTGAACCTGTACCAACATTACAATCTAATCAATTCTTATTTCTATATATCAGGTATGTTTTTTTTTAGCATGGGTTCCCTTTTAAGAAGCAAAAAGAGTTCTACTTTAATTTAGCTAGGACTTAAAGATATATAAACATTCATTAAATATGTGCGAGTGTTCTTGCGTTTGAAAACTGGAATAAATTCAGTATTTTTCTGACTCATGTAGGCTATTTTTTTCACTCCTTATATAAAGCACAATTTTATTTTTTTTACAATTATTTGTTAGATCCCAACCATCTGTCAAACCACCACAACAACAACATCACATTTGAAAAGCGGCTTATTTTATACAGCAGAAACAGCTAATAATGAAAGGTATAACACTGAGACGCCACTGAAGGTCAGGTTTTTATGAACAGGTGGGATTGTGGGATACGTGGCGTATTGCGGGGGAGGGTTGGATTAGCGGTTCTGCTGCGCGCGGAAATGGGCGGAGTCCGTGTGGCGTGTGCCGAGGGAGGGAAAGAGCGGGAAAACACAGGAAGGAGGAGAGAGAACACGGGGGGACAGCGGCCATTTTGTGAACACTCACCACACATCAGCTGAGATGAGAGGGAGGGAATTATAGGGCCAATCATACCTGAGAGCATCTTTAGTCTAAATAAGGGGCTTTGGCCTGGCACACTGATACTATACTATCTTTATACTAATCCCACAGACAGCATACATAACTGGAACTGCCAGTTACTGTCAAATATTTGAATAATTCTACGGCAAATAATCCTGAAGTTCTCTTGACATAACAGTCCTCAAATTAATGACTGCAGCTAGCTAAAGGGGTTAAATTCTGTTAAATTAAAATGGGTTAAATTCTGTAAGAATTAATGTAGTAAGTATAGGTTATGATTCACAGGTAAATCTCTCTTTACCACATCGCACTCAGCACTAGCAGCAAACTGGTATGATTGGATTGCAGCATCGGTTATTAGACCTTGAACCCAGGCATGGAGAAAAAAAGTCTATCCACAAGTTCAAATAAGTCTGCAAAAATCTACAGAGCACATGCAGCAAAGTTTGTGGGGGAAAAAAGTAACGATATCACAAAATCTTAAATAAATTACTATTCCAGACGTAAATATCTACACATCAGCAATGACAGTAATCAGAAACATCCCTGAGGTAATCACTGATCATGTTACGAGACATCAGATCCCAGGAGAGATGTGTCAGAGGCACAGAAACTCCACTCTGAATGTGGTGGGGAAATCTCCCGTCAAATGTGCATTTTACAACCTGTGTCCTTAGAATACAAATATTCTGCAGTCAAAAAATATAAATAAATGAACTCCAGTAGCATGTGGTCACTGAGGTCTGCAATATTCTTGAAGGTGTCAGAGTTTAGGAAAAGGTGTGTTTGGATAGTTTCACAGCGAACAAAGATCTACCAACTTAAAGCTTAACATCAAATACAAATCCCTGGCTCTGTGCTCACACCAAACTCACAGAATATTACATTACAGGCATACAGCAGACGCTCTTATCCAGAGAGACGTACAACAAGTGCATCAGAATATCTGCAAAGTATCTTTGTGACATAGTCTCTGTAAAAGGGTCTATAACAAGTAAAACTGAATTGAAGGTACAGCTTTCTTGTAGCAAGAAAATCCTCTAGAAACAGCAGAACAGACTGAAATTTGGGTGAATGGAACTAAAATAACTGTGAAGTTCACACAGGGATAAAAACTCAAAGCTCAAGGCCTACGCGTGTCTCATTACTTATAAATTAACAGTGGCACTTCCTACGACTGCTGATTTAAAACAAAATATAAATTTTGTACAGCGGCAGGTTGCGTTTGAAGAACATCGTTTTTAATCATCCCAGTGAAATTCTCCTCTGTCCGCCACGCAGGGTCCCAGACTTGAGTGCGCTAATTCTACCCGACACGACTCCGCTCGCCTTGCTTCCCACAATGCACCACTGCTTTTCTCCCGCGGGTAGAGGGCTGTCACGAATCAAACAAAAGCACTCGAGGAGGAGGTCTGGGTTCAGCTCACCGCTGACTGAGTGGAAGGAGAGACCGGCAGCGGCGCAAGGCCGGGGCTGACCTCCGGGGGGCAGTAATTACTTCCCGCCGGCGTGTCGCGGTGTTTCAGGGACGGTGTGAAAGGGAGCGGCGCCTGGCGGCGTGTGAATGTGCACAGCGGGCGGAACGCGACCCAGTGAGAGAGTCGCCAAGGTCGCGCTTTAGGACGGAAACCGGCGCCCAGCTCAGCCGCGAAAAAGCCCCGGGACAGAAGTGACCTCATCCCCGGCGGGACGCGGAGGGAGAGCACAAACACGCCCGTGAGCTGGATGTGTGCCCAGCCCCCGCACCCCCCGTCCCCCCCTCCCCACCCCCCCGCCACCCCCCCGTCCCCTCCACCACCCCCCCCCGCCAGCCCCCGTCCCCCCCGCACCCCCCATCCCCTCCACCACCCCCCCGCCACCCCTGCATTCGGTAAGGTCATAAAAATAAAGACTGCGTTCAGTAAAGTCATACAAATAAAGACTGCGTTCAGTAAAGTCATACAAATAAAGACTGCGTTCAGTAAAGTCATAAAAATAAAGACTGCGTTCAGTAAGGTCATACAAATAAAGACTGCGTTCAGTAAAGTCATAAAATAAAGACTGCGTTCAGTAAAGTCATACAAATAAAGACTGCGTTCACTAAAGTCATAAAAATAAAAACTGCGTTCAGTAAGGTCATACAAATAAAGACTGTGTTCAGTAAAGTCATACAAATAAAGACTGCGTTCAGTAAAGTCATACAAATAAAGACTGCATTCAGTAAGGTCATAAATATAAAGACATGCGTTCAGTAAGGTCATATCGTGATCATGTGCAAGTATGAGATAACACACGTGCCGACCATCAAGTGGATAATCTAGTATTATGTTTTTTGTGACATAGTTAATGTTAAACCAACACAAATTTTCTCTTGTACGAGGGCCTGAAGACCACCCAATTACAGGTACAGGTCCCAACCACATACACCACACACAAAAAGCCATTTAGGTTATATAACCCATCTTCCTTTGGGAGCTGTCTGCTCTCTTCCCCTACAGCCTCCTAGGCTGTCATCTGAGTCAAATATCAACATGCATTTTCCAGGAAAAATAGTGAAATAAATAAAACTTTGCTCACAAGAGACAATAACGCCGCATACTGAGCTTACAGGTACACAGAATACAATCATATTCTGCAAGAAGAAAAAACAGAATACAAAAACTGATTTCAAGGATCTCAAGACCATTCAAAAACGGAGGCAATTCGAGGAAATCTCAGTGATGAGAATTCCCCTGTTACCTCTGTGACTTGATTCAGTTATGAAGTGAGAAGAAACAGAAAAAAACAAAAAACATTCAACGATTGAGGCAATGATTGGTGGACACTTTCTGGTTATACTTCCAGGAGCCTTTTAAAGGACTACAGCAAAAAAAGTATCCTCATTCCTTTGAGTTATTGTTACCATCGTGCTCTGTGAGAGGTGGAGTTCCTCGCTGGCTGTTACCAACGTGCTCTGTGATTGGTGGAGCTCCTGGCAGGTTGCTACGTGGAAAGTGAGGAGTTGTGGTTCTTATGCTGGTTCTGTTCTCCAGGGGATTTGCTTACTGAAATCGTGGCAGAGAGCTGCAGGTGAGGGACACTGCTGAACCCATTACTGACAGCTTTCAAACACATCACCTGTGTGGAGAGCACATGGGGAAAGTGCCCAGCTTTGGAACTGAACCTGCAACCCTATGTCTAAAACTGTGTCACCAAAAAGAATGGTGTTTGCCGCTCCATGCATGAACGAGAGATTAGCAGGGTGTAATGGATGGACAGAAGGATGGACAGTTGGACTGATAGATGGTTGGATGGATAGATACCAGGGCCATTCACACACACACACACACAGACACAGACACATACACACATTCTCACACACACATGCACACACACACACCACGTACACCCACGCACGCCCACACGCCCACACACACGCTCTTCCTGAAACCTGTGTATCATGAACGAAACTGTCCGGCCTCATCCTCCAGCAGATGGCTTTAAAGCATGGGTCTATTCTGCAGGGAACACTCAAGTACATTGAGTCATTGATTTTAAAATGGAGCCATTAATGCGCTGTCCTGTCCTCTCCAACAAATGAAAGGAAAAATAAGTCTCAAAAACCGGTACGAGAACAAGAGCACTTAGCAGTCTTTATTGGGGACTCATACTTGCCCGGCCCAGGGGTAAACATCGTGTTCCCCGTCTTTAAAAGGCAAAATGGAACCAAATGCAGACGGGTCTGAAAGAAGGGCACAGATTTGCCCGAGGATTGTGGGTAAAAGTTGTGGGTGCACTTAAAGGTAGCATGACTGAGTGTCTTTAAAGTTGTGCTCAGGGTTTAGTGGAAATGGGTTTGGGTTGCGCTGAAAATAATCATATTGGACCCAGTGTACTTCAATTTCAAAAATAATGGTCCAGCCTGGCTCTTTGAAGGACTAGCCTGCTCTAGTGGGGACAAAGTTTTTTTCCAAACCGGAAATGAGCGTGGCTATTATAGTCGGTTATGTCATTTCAGATTCTAACCAATCACACTGCTTTGCTGTGGAGTGCAAAGCCATTTGACTGGTTCGTGTTGCTGTAGCTGGGCCACATTTCCGGTAGCTCCGCCCACTCAGCAGTTCACGGAGGTTCGTTTTCTCTTGGGTAGAGTATGATGTCACGGACACCTCAAAGCTAAGCTGCAAATCACAATCATCTCGAATCCGTAGAGGATCCTTGTGTGTAATTAACACCTCGGTAGGTTTACAGAGGCATCGCCCACCTGCAGCTGGGGCTCATTATAACTCCACCCCCAGTGGCGAGGACACCTGCACAGCCTTTGAACTCTTTGCACCAACATTTCAATAGTAACCAAAATATGGGAAAATGTGGCTAATACTAATTGGCAAACTGACTCTCCCTCAGACTGACTGAATGCGAGAGGCCTCTCTGTTTGGATTATGATTATTTAACGCGCACAAAAAACCCACAAAATGGTGCCACTATATTTAGATGCAATCAGGTTAAAAACCGGAGAGGCTGCAGCAAACGAAAGGCTCGTTTAAACTGTCACACTGGTTAATTACTCAAAACAGTCAGAAACTGAAACAATTAAAATATGTTGGCCTTGTCTGTTTTGATCTTGTGAGCCTCTACTGTTGCATGCTGGGAGCAGGAGTCCAACATTTAAGCAGGTTCAAACGGGGTGTCTGTGAACTGCAACCTGTAGTCTGCTGTAATAGTGTACTACAGTGTGGACTGTCTATATCCTGTAGGATATAGAATGACCACTGGCTCTCCTGCAGTACTGTGAGTGGCTTGTAGGGTGTAAGACAGTTACTGGCTCTCCTGTAGTACTGTGTGGAGCCTGTAGGGTGACAGCTACTGGCATCGAAGGTTCACCTGCAGTGGCCTCTAAATGCACAGGTGTCTGTGGCTCAGTCGCTTGATGGGCCCAATTATTGATTCCAAACCAATCAGCGGGAAAATGAGCCACTGATAACGTATGACCACCTCCCCCCCCCCCCTCCCCCCCTCGCAGATCGTTCCGGAAGCTTCCCTCTCCCACCCATTACGGAGCGGGACAGGGACGAGGCAGGATTGTGGAGTGTTGCAGCGGAACCCATCGCCCGAGGCGGCGATCACTGAGGAGGGTCCGTGTTCCTCTTAAACACCTGAGAGCCGGCCTGGGGGTTAGCCCGGAAGGCCGAAGAAGCCTGGTGCTCTCCTGGGCCCTCTCCCCAGCGAAAGCTGTGCGCTTGGCGGGAAGCCATCCAAAGCCTTATCAGGCTTAGCAGCTGTAGCCTGGAGCCCTCGGCGCTGTCTGGAGAAATGCTCCACTTCCAGAGAACAATCTCAAAAATGATATACACAGTGGGCAGCAGTAAGAGAATTCAGCCCAACCCAAGCCCCCCTTCCCCCCGAACATATTTCATATTTTGTTGCCTGCAGACACTTATATAGGAATTAAGAAGCCTGATCTACTCAACTTACTGCAGATTTTCAGGGCAAAACACAAGTAGTGAATGAAAAATTAAAAATAAACTGAGATGTTTATTTACACTTCTTGCTTTTATGAACCTAAATGTGTTCGAGTGAAAATAGTTATTGTCAAAATCACATAATAATCTGAATGGCTTCTATTGGGTGCACAGAACAGACGTTCCCACAATTTCTGAAATATGAGCAACTGAAACGCGTCCATGTCTGTATGGTTCCTCGGCCAGACAGTGAATTTCAAGCAGCGACTCAAACGTGCCAGCAGAGGAGCAGGGGTGCTCAGTCCTGCTCAGCACACCGCAAGGCGGGTCCCAGAGTTCTGCCCTGGAGCCAGCTGAATTGGCTAGAGAGTGAGTGAGATGGAATACTGGCCAAGATAATAGGCTGTCGTATTGGCAGGAAGAGGAAACATCCGACACTGACTCCTGGGGAAAAGGGTCGATATCGGCTTCCTCTCCAAAAAATACCCCCTGCCCGATGATCTCCTGAGGCTGGGACTGGTCCTGATGGATGGGAGCACCTCCCTTTCCGTGCCTTAGCCAATTACTGCGCAGAGGATGCTGGCAACAGAAGGGCAGCTGTTAGAGACCTCTAAGTGTGAGTGAGGAGTTTGGCTGTACCCCATCAACCCTGTACTCTGGTTACTACCACCAACATCACCATCATCATCATCATCATCACCACCATCCTTATCAGCATCATCATCACAGTTGTCAGACTAATTATCATTGCAGTAATCTCCGTCATCGTTGCCATCGACTTCCTCATCGTCCTCATCATGAGCCCATGTTTTGACTGCAGTTATGAGTGATGGAATGTGACCTGAAGGCGGCAGTGTTGAGCACTGCTCTCAGGATGACGGTTCCGTCGTAGCCTCAAGCAAAGCTGTGTCCTTGAAAGCCTTCAGTAACATGGATGTTATATAACAGCAGCCCCACTAGGCAGTCTGCCAACCGGGGGTGAAATAATGACAGCGTGTAACCCGGCCCTCCCCCCCCCCCACCGTCACAGCGACGGATGCAGAGGTCACGGAACTCATCGTTCCTCTCCCGGCATCTCCCAGCGATGGCGCACCTGCCATAAATTCATTTTAAACCCGCAGCGGCGGCTCTGGCTCACCCGCCATAAATCCGTTCGCTCACAACGCGAGGTGTCTCCGCTCCCTCTGACCTTCGCTCAGCTTAGAGACTACCTGCGGAAACGAGGCAGGTGGGGAACGCCAGGGGTCACGCAGCCAATCGGCCGTGAGCAGGGACAATCAGGGGGCAGGGAGACTCTCGGGGGATTGGACCAGAGCACCGGGGGGGGCGGGGTTAAGGGTCTTTGCGGGACCCTTTAATGGCCGCAGTTTGCTGGTCCATAACTTAATATCTGCAAGATGGATGCGTGCGGAAAGGGAGGCGGCATACCCAAAACAGATTTGAGGGGGTGATGGATGATCCCCCGCTTGTGTTCCTGAGAGCTGCGCTGCAATCACAGCAGAGCCAAAAGCTGCCCCCCCCCCCCCCCCCCCCCCCAGTGCTGAGGGGAGGGGGGGAGGCGATCAGCCTGAGGAAAAGCTCTTTTCAGAAAAGCGCAGGTTATATTATCCATGACCAACACACATCAGTTAAGGTTTGCATAAGATGTATACTCCTTACTGGCAATTTTTTTTTTTTTTTTTTTTTTTTTTTTTTTTTTTTTTTTTTTTTTTTTTAATTGTTTTGTTTTGGGAGGCTGAGAAATGAAATCATGGTGAGTGACAGCTCATATTTTCAAACTGAATCTGATTCTGGGCGCTGGAGGGTAGTGACTAACCCTGTTCACCCCAGGATCCCTGCTCTGGCGGCCTGCATAAGCTCTAACAAGATTACACACACCTGGTGTGAGGACAGGATACTACCAATAACAGCATTCCAGGCAGAATTTATACTACCACAACCCATGCTTTAAACACAAAATAACAGGCTTTGTCCTTCAGTTTTATCCTTTGTTCTTTAATCCTTTGGTTATCCACACTGTCCCAGGTTACAGATGCAGCTATAAGAATATCCAGAATGAACGATAAAAATGGCTTACAGAAAACAAAGAGAGGGATCAGTTGGAGATAAGGAAAAAAGATCACAAATCCAGAGGCATCAGGTGGACAGGAGGTAAAGTAGATTACACATCCAGAGGCATCAGGTAGAGATGAGGTAGAATAGATCACAAATCAAAGAAATTTGGGGGAGAACAGATGAAGTAGATCAGTGTTTCTCAACCCTGGTCCTGGGGACCCATGGGTCGTTATCAGTTCTGCAGAAGCCTGATAACGACCCATACATTTGAATCAGGTGTGTTGGAGCAGGGAGACATCTAAAACATGCAGGGCAGTGGGTCCCCAGGACCAAGGTTGAGAAACACTGAAGTAGATCATTCTTGCAGAACAAACTCCCAACAGTGAATCATGATCTTCTATAACCCTGGAAATGTTGAAATGCCCTTGTTCTTTAAGCCCTATTAGTATTGGAAAAGCACAGCCAGAATGAGGCAGCCCTGCTAGCACAGAACTAGGACAGCCAGAATCAGTTAGCTGTGCTAGCAGTAGACAACATGTCAGAACAAGGCGGCAAATTGGCGGTGAAATTCTACCACCCTTCCTGCCTCGGTGGATGCTGAGAGGGCAGGGCATACCGATTAGAATCGGAGAGATCAGCACTGGGATGTCTGTGCCGAGAATGAGCCTGTCATTAAAGAAGGTACGGTATTCCTTCTACCTGTAGTGTCACCCGGGTTACCGGGGGGAAAAAAAAAAAAAACAAAACAAAAAAAAAAAACAAGAGGTTCTCCACATGTTCTGCCAAAGGCCTTTCTGGTAACGATCTGATAAGGACACCCATGGAAGGACACGCACGAAAATTCAAAGTGTTGTTTGAAACATCGTTCAGGCATAAATAAAGTAAAAATAAGAGCGCGGCGCGTTGTTTTCGATCAGAGAGTCGAGTCCCACTCAAGCCGGGCTGCGCCGTCTGCATTTCGCTGCTCACAAACCGAACCAAAGGGAGCGTGATTGTTTCCTGGTGGAGGTGGAGACCCCGACTCGCGGGGATTGCTGCAGTAATGGCGGACTCCCTCCACGAGCGGCCGAGCCCCCAGGCGTGTACTGATTGGCTGAGGCGGCGTCGCTCGTTAGAATCGGCCCACACGGCTTCAGCAGGCGGTTTTCGGGGGTGGCTCTGCCCCTCGCGGCGCGGGGTGGGGGGGCTAGCGACAGGCGGGAAACGCGGCCGTGCCGCTATGTTAAAGTCGCAATTATCCGAACTTCACCCGTGAGCGTGCAGCTCGTTACGCCCAAATTAAGGAGGTACCACCACTCTGAGGAGCTAACTTCTGTCTTACAGGTATGTCACAGTCAGCACAGCCAGGGGCTCGGACTTGAGAGCACTTAATTACGATAAACCTAATTAAGACAAATTAACTTCTGTAATTACTGTAACGGCTGTGTCCCAGTACGGGAATTGAACTCGTGGCCACCTGGAAGCTTTTGGAAAAAAGCATACTGATCCACCCAAGTAGCCAATGACTGCGGGCGTCCTGAACAGGTGTTCTGCGGAATCTCACCATCACACCTGTAAGGAAAGGTGGTGGAGTGTCACTGCCCCCAGTTAACAGTAGGGGGCAGCACTGGGTAATAACAGCATCCAGGAAGGAGAGTGGAGAACTGTCTGCTTTCTGAAGCTTTGGTGAACTGAGCAAGACTGAGGCTCATTCCAATCACTTATTTTATCCATCCTTGTCTCCTCAATCCTTGCCTGACCTGGAAGTTGATTGTGGTCCGCCATTTTTAAAGACATTCCAACCGGTTAAATGCTCCTTGGAGGAGCGAGGAGGCTCTCGAAGGATGCTTGAGCAAAGAAACATGACTGCATCCTTCTGCGGAAGAGTTTTTTTTTTTTTTTTTTTTGAATGTGTGATGAACAAATGTTTGACCTGTGGATCCACTTCTCCACATCTCCCATGTCTGGGGCTTCAAAACTGATGCTTGGCTGAACAAGGATGTTCCATTTGCCCAATACACGTTTCCTCGATTCCTCCGTCCACACGTTTCCTTACTTAACTCCACCCATCGGAGGACGCAAGTGAGGAGAGGATGTGAGGAGGTAAAATAAGCGGTTGGAAAGAGCCCTGATTGTACCGTCTCGGTTTCCAGTTCAGAATTTGCAGTGCAGGTGGGAACGTCAGTAACACACAGGATGCAGCCTGCCTGTTCTGCACACACACCCTTATACGTCGCTGCTCTTGTGATATGTGCTTGTGTTCAGCCCTGATGAGCTCGTAAGATGTCAGTCTGATGTTCTCTTTCTGCACCCCTGGTTGTCGGTTTGCTGGAGGCCACCGCAGCAGCAGCGAACAGCACGCGCACTTTCACCACGTCACACAGCGGCTGGTGTTCGCCCCGTTTTCGAGCTCAGAGCCAGAGGCGGTGTTCGCGGCCCTAAAATAATAATTTTCATTTTACCGCGTAAGAGCGGCCAGCGAGCCAACCCCACGCCGCTTACACGACACCTCTGACGGACGCTCGAGCGGCGGGAGAATCTTGCGTCACACGGCGAGGTCCGGACGGCGCCAGCGCTAATTGGGTCGGACGACGGGAGCGCTGGCGGTCCGCGGTGCTCTGGTGCGCTCAGAGACCTCGGCGCATCTGGCATCGAATCAAACCACACGCCCACAGCACCACCTAGTGGTGTGTGTGATGCGTGTGCGGCTTGGAATGTTACTGTTACTAGAGATCTACTACTTCATAGCATCAATGGGTCCCTGTAAGATCCTGGAACTCAGATCAATAATACGAATAAAAATAATAACACCTCACAGCCAATGGGATATAAAAGTGACACCTGACAGCCAATGGGATATAAGATTGACACCACACAGCTAATGGGACAGCGTCTCTCCTCCCCCACCACTAAACTGATTGCTTTTATTCATTCCTTTACTGTAAAATTGGGGGGTTATCTTGTTCAGCAAAATGAGAGGCTGGCACTCACTGACTGAACAGTGATAACGAGGGATATATTTTGATGAATTTCAGTCTCAGTCTGAATAAATCCTTCTAAAATTTTTCACTCTGTGTCTTTTCCCTCCAGGTTGTGTTTAAAAAAAAAACCAAACCAGACCCAGCCAGATTTTTTTTTTTAAATCCACGGAACAAGATGTCCCTGAAAGTCCAGACCAGCAACGTGACTAACAAGAACGATCCCAAGTCCATCAACTCGCGCGTGTTCATCGGCAACCTGAACACGGCGGTGGTGAAGAAGCCGGACGTGGAGGCCATCTTCTCTCAGTACGGGCAGGTCCTGGGCTGCTCCATCCACAAGGGCTACGCCTTCGTCCAGTACGCCAGCGAGAGGCACGCGCGGGGGGCCGTGCTCGCCGAGAACGGGCGGGTCCTGGCGGGGCAGACCCTGGGTAGGCCAGCACAGCACCTTCCCACATGCACACCTGTGTGGCACACACCACCTTCCCACCTGCACACCTGTGGCACACACACCACCTGCACACCTGTGTGGCACACACCACCTTCTCACCTGCACACCTGGGTAGGCCAGCACAGCACCTTCCCACCTGCACACCTGTGTGACACACAGCACCTTCCCACCTACACACCTGTGTGACACACAGCACCTTCCCACCTGCACACCTGTTTGACACACACCACCTCACCCACACACCTGTGTGACACACACCACCTTCCCACCTGCACACCTGTGACACACACCACCTTCTCACCTGCACACCTGTGTGACACACACCACCTGCACACCTGTGTGACACACACCACCTTCTCACCTGCACACCTGTGTGACACACACCACCTTCCCACCTGCACACCTGTGTGACACACACCACCTTCTCACCTGCACACCGTGCCGAATTAATCCAGCACCAACATCCCTCCCACCTCTCCCTCACTCCCTTTCTCACTCTCTGCTTCCCCCTTCTCTCTCTTCTTTGCTCTCACACACTCTCTCTTTCTCTCTCTCTGTCACACTACCCCTTGCCCGCATCTTCCCTCTTCTCACTCTCTCTCTCTCTCCCTCTGTCTCTCTCCCTCCCCCTCTCTCTCTTTCTGTCCCCCCCTCCCTCCCTACCTCCCCCCCCCCCTCTCTCTCTCTGTCCCCCCCCCCCCCTCCCTACCCCCCCCCCCTCTCTCTGCAGATATCAACATGGCAGGAGAGCCCAAACCACAGAGACCAGTGGGGGTGAAGAGACCAGGGGCAGCTCTGTACAGGTGTGGTATAAAGCTGCTGTTCTTCACCTCCTCACAAAAACAGCAGATTTTACTCACACCCCTAATGCAGGATATCTGAGTGTTACATATTATATAATATTATTCACACAACTATGCATTTCAGACAAGGGTAAATTCAGGGCACAGAAGGATGAAAAAACAAACCGTTTCCTACCTGTACACCACAAACAAAAGATGTGATATGTAAATTCTTTCAAATACAGTACTGTATATGTACTGTACATGCATATATATATATTTTTTTTTATGTTTCTCAGAAGAGTATGCAGATACATTTAATGGATGAAGGAGAAAAGCAGAAGCGATTTACAAGGGAACCTCGCTGAAAAAAGTGGACTCAATGTCAATTTGATTCCCGTTGAAAAAGTGATTCCATTTTTGTTATTTGCATATAAAAGTGGAGGTCTTTGTTTACAAACACAACAGAGAAATACACTTTGGGATAGTCATCTCTTGGTTTAAATCACATTCCGATCTCCTAACAGACGCTCTCGTCCAAAGCGAGATACAGACGTGGAGAACACCAGTGTTGGTTGAGAGATTAATTTTGGTTAAGAGGTATTCTTAGTTTACCCTTTTCCCCTTTAAGGAAGTTGAGCAGTTAAAATGGGCTGTTTCAGGGGGAAAGTTCTAGTTTTTTACCAAAGGAAAAATTCAGCCTGTTTGATGCAAATGAATTGGAATGGGGGAGCTGTGGGGGGGCATCCTGCTCAGACCCTGAGGTAACATTGAAGAAATGTGAGAAATGCTCCCAGATGTTATGCTTTTTTTGCTTTATTGCTGTTTTTCAGTCTTCGTCTCATGTTGTCTTTCAGTGGCTACGACTCCTTCAGGGATAATTTCTACGACAGGTGCGCAAAATGTGAACATCTGAACACCTGCACTGTCGCGATAGGAAGAGTTTCGGCTTCGGGAAGCCTCAGAGACAGTGGCGCTGTGACGTGCTCTCTCGGCACGTCTTAGATTTGGAGCGATGAATGCGTTACGTCTGGCGCGCGAGCGCAAACTCCTGGCTCGCGGCAGAGAAATGATTGACAGCCTGACTCACGGCAGGGCTCTTGAAGCCTCGGTTTCCCGCCATGAAGGCGCAGGTCAAAGACTGGTACAGTGGAACCAACATGACTAAACAGAATGACAAAACAATGCCAGGATTTCATCTGACATCAGACATCCCCCTGGCTTGGCGGGCTTTTCTACGCCCTCGCGGAGAGAAAAGCCCTGCTTTTTTCAGGATAAGGCTGCCAAAATTGCAGGCAGAAGCCTAGCTGATCACACATTTCAAGGCACAGGAATCTTACCTAACACTGCACATTTCATCTTAATGATTGTTTCAAAGTTCATAAAGGCAAGATTATATTGTAACGTAACATATCGTTAAACATATCTGTCTGTCGCGCACATATTAACAGCCTAATATATGCCCAAAATTTAATTATAAAATTGTCCGACAAACGGAAACTTTATGGACATATTCGTCGCGATTTTTTAAATCCTAGCGCAACTTATATAGCCTATGGCTACCATGGTTCATCTAAACTGTTTTAATGCTTATCACAAAAACAAGAGGTTACAAAAAATAAATAAACTGCAGCCATTATTCTTACCTTCACACCACTGTGCGGACTGCTTTGACTTCATGTATTCCAAACTCCTGCGAAAAACTTCCTTCAGTCGTTAGAGCCCAGGCCACAGAGGTGTTCTGCACACGCGCTTCCGCGGCGATTAGTTGGCGTTAGCTACTTTAGTGGCGGATGCTACAGGAACAGCGCCATTTGCATTCTAATGATTTCGCTTGCTTTTCCATGATTGATGGTTAATAAAGGGCAGATCATTGTACAGTAGTTCCCTGGCCGGTTACTTTGGCCGTTTTTGTTACCAATACTGCAAGGCATGGGCTACGCTTTGTATAAACCAAGCAGTTACATTCGTCGGTGGGGAACCAAGCTAAGTAAACAAACGTGAATGAACTTTCAGGAAGTGAGAAGCAGGAGGTGGAGCTTACTGATTGCTCTAATTGGCAGCCAATGAATGAGCAGGTTCACTAAGGCTACGTTAATACCGCCTGGTAAAAGTGACCCAATACCGATTTTTTGCTCACTTGTATAAACAGGAAAAAAAGCACATGGAATCGAATATTTTCAAATCCGATTTGGGCCACATTGTTAAACGGATTAAATCAGATGGTGGACCTGCCTTGCTTGAGACTACACCAGGGGTGGCCAACTCCGGTCCTGGGGAGCCGCGGGGTCTGCGGGTTTTTGTTTTGACCTTAAATACAACAACCACTTACACAAAATAAACCAGGTGAGGTGAGTTAACTATGTAATCAACTGCTTTAATTGATCAATTAAGTGTCGAGTAAAAACAAAAGCCAGCAGACCCTGCGGCTCTCCAGGATCTGGGTTGGCCACCCCTGGACTAGACTGTCAGTGACGGCATCGCTGTCACCACATCCTCTGCGTCTGAATTTTTTAAATAGCAGAAGCTCAAACCGAGTTACTCTGAAGGCTAATTAAGCTTGCAGGAAGCCATCCAGGAAAATTAATGTCTTCCTTTGCAATGAAAAAAAATATGCATTGAGGGTGAATATTTAATCTAGCTACACCGTGTCCTCCCCTATCCAGACTTTTTGACTATCGCAGTCGGGCGTCGCAGATCCCGCGGCCGGTGCCTCTGAAGCGCCCTCGTGTGGCCGTGCCGGTCATGCGCAGGGTGAAGTCGCTGCCCGTGAAACTGGTTTCTCGATCCCCCGTCACGGGAAGCCGCTCTGTCCGACGCAAGCGTGAGTTTCCCCAAATATCCCGCCCCGGCCCATAACCCCTGCTTTCTGGACAAGGCCTGCAAATCATATCAAAAGCTGAATCAATTTAGCCATTACAGGACTGATTTTCTGTAAGCAGTGTGTAAAATGAGACTTATGTATTTATAATTTGTATGGCTGTACCACTTTGATTGCGTTGAGACATTTGCCAGATGCTCTTATGTAGAGTGATTTGCTCAGCTCACAGTATTCACATACTCCATGTACACAGACACAGATATTTACTGGTGCAGTTCAGGTCATGTCCCGAGCTCAGGCTCACAGCAGCAGCAGCGATGTCTCTGTCTTCTCTCTGCAGTGCAGACCAGCGAGCTGCAGGCTATCAGAGCTGAACTGGCTCAGATCAAGTCCAACATCGACGCCCTGCTGGGCCACCTGGAGCTCATCACAGAGAGCAGCGCAGGTGAGCGGAGAGGCCGCACACCACAGGTGCGGCTTTCATTTCTGCTTTGGGCGAGACACACTGCGGGACCACCCAGTCTGGCCTTAATGTCAGCTCTCACAGGCACGCTGGCTAGCCTAGCTATTCATTCATATGAAAATATTGGGGGTGACGTATCTCTCTCGGTGCTTCCCATTACTTTTTACTCCTCCACCTCCTTTCCTCCCCCCCCCCCCCCACTACCACTCGTCTCCTACCCAGAAGTATGTGGAGTAAAGGAGGGGAGGTGATGAGTTTGAAGTCGCATCTCCAAAACACTTCTGTGCACTTCGCTCGTCTCCAGTATTGGGACACTGGAGGGAGGGAGGACACAGAGCTCGGCTTCCGGGCCACAAGGTGGTAGTGGGGGATACATTTTTTGAATATTGGGACGCACCCCACACCTAGTGCATGTGCCACATACACACGGTCAGCTGACAGGAAGTCAGAGGTTAGGACTCACCTGCAGAGCCTCCAGTGAAGAGAGTTTTTAACTGAATTTCTTCCTTTCTGTCTGTCTGTCTTTCTCTCCATCTGCCTGTCCGTCTGTCTGTGCATCTGTCTGTCTGTCTGTCTGTCCATCGCCTCGCAGAGCTCCACCGGGCAGGTGAGGGTAATGGCGAGGTGTCTGCGGACGAATCGGCTGCGGACACAGAGTCACGTCACACCGACGAGGAAGAGGAGGGTGACGAAGACACACAGGACGAGTGTGAAGAGTTCACGGTGAGAAGGAGAGAGAGTGGGCGAGAGAGAAGGGAAAAGGAGCGGATTAAACACAGGGGGGTAGAGAGATGATCGTCCCATTTTTGTCTTCTCTTAGGAATGCGATCGCCTAAAAGGGACAGACTCCATCCTTCAATAAAGGCAAGTTTTACACTGCAAGGCTGAGTTTCTACATTCCAATACACTATCATGTACAAACTAGCCCCATTTCACAGAGGTAGAACCAGCGTTTATTAATAGTAAAAGTGCTTTTACTGTTTAATGTTTACCTGTTAAGTTCTACATTATTTGGTGTTCATTACATGTGAACTCACATCTAGGCTCTATACCTGCAATGTAACATTTTGTGTGAATCATATTGCACTGCCTGTAGGACTAGAGGATGGAGAGATGCATTTGTATATTTTGTGTCTAGAAGGTGAACCAAGCTCCAGCTGGCTGTGTCTAACTGTCCTCACTGCCTCTCACATTTTCAAATTTGCCACCTCAGAATGAGCACCAAAAGAAAGGGGGGGGGGGGAAAAAGTTTCTAGTTGTGCCTCAGCGACTAGATAACTGACGTCTATGGTTCCAGAATGGCTAAATGAACCTGTGAAATGGCACTGTTGGCTTTGAGTAACGCAAACGCAGCGAAAGTAGACCGGAGCAGCTCAGGGAACTCTGGGAACACTGTTTCGCCGTTTTCACAGTGTCCAATCCAATCGCTTATTTTCACCCCTCGCGTCTCTTCTTCGCGTCCCTTCCTCGCTCCTAGGCTCCACCCAACGGAGGACAGGAGGAGGAGGTGTAAGGATGAGATACGGGATGGAGGAATCGGGGAAACGTATTAGGCTGATGGGACATCCTTGCTCAGTCAAGCATTAGTTTGAAGCCACGTCATTTACAGACATGGCAGATGGGGAAAGCTGGATCCACAGGTCGATCAATTGTATGTCATGCATTCCAAAAAATAATCCCCACTTCCACGAGGGATGCACTCATGTTTCCTTGCTCAAGCATCCTTCGAGAGCCTCCTCGCTCCTTCAAGGAGCGTTTAATGTGTTGAGAATGTCCTTAAAGATGACGGACCTCGATCGATTTCGCGGTCACATGAGGACCAAGGAGACGAGGAAAGATAAAATAAGCGATTGGAATGAACCCGACCGTGGTAAGACCAGGCCCTGGCTGACTGCTTCCTGTTTCCTGTCTCCTTCCTGTCACTTACTTCCTGCTCATACCACAGATGCATCTTGAAGCTGCCCCCTGCACGTGTTGTTTTTTTTTTAACCCCACCACCAGGAGGCAGGGCAGAGCAGGGTGGGGTTTGTAAGTATGGAAACTCTTTCAGCTCTACAGGCGTCGGGGCCAACAGGAAGGAAGCACCGAAGGCAGCGGTGTGACATTAACGCACATTAATGAAGAAGACTGTTGAGGAGCCGCTGGGGGTTCAGGACAAGCCTCAACATCACAGCTGCACGGATGGACATGCTAGCCTAGCGCCCAGCCTCCTCACGACCCCAGACCCTCTCAATGATGCCAAGCTTGTTTATTTATTTGTTTTGTTCTTGGAATTTTTTTAAATCCACATTTTTTAAAACAAAATGAGAAGGGGGAGGGGTGGATGGGGGGATTGGTCACACTCCAAAATATAAACTGTGCATAAAGTGATAAGGATGACAGGTTGGATTCTATTGATAAGGTGGCTGAGCATCCTTTGTGTTTTCCTTCTCTTTTTTATATTTTTTATCTTTCTAAATGAAATTGGAGCACAGTTCTGCATTTGCGCATTCCAAAATATAATCACAGATGTACACTTTCTAAAAAAAACAATGTGTGGCCTGATGAACGCCTGTAAGAGTCCACATAAACGTGAGTCATTCAGTCTGTGTTCCTCTGTTTTCTAAAAATCTGTGTTGTGCTTTTACATCTGTATGGATGGAACTTTCTCTCTGATGTATTTCCAGATGAAAACTTGCTTTTAATGGCGTGTTTTCTGCTGGTTTATATATTTGATATTTCTCAGACATACTCATGACATAATCAATCATAATTGGATCCTTTGAGAGTTATGTTTTTTCACTCCATCTCTGCACCTCAAGCAATTATTTCAGATTTAATCCAACATTAATATTATTCATGTTATTCTGACATTATACCTGCACAGAGATGAGCCTCATTCCATATGCATGTCTGAAAATTTTACAAAATGTCTGCCAGCGATTATCAGTGCAGAAGATAATGACCATCACAGAGCCCCCTGGAGTGTTCAACACAGGGCTGATCAGAGCAGCAGCAGTCCCCACAGGGCATACACACACACACACACACACGCGCACGCACGCACACACACACGTACACACACACACACACGCAAACACACACACACACACACACACACATTTAAACACAGACACACGCACACGCGCACGCACACACGTACACACACACACACGCAAACACACACGTACACACACACACACTTAAACACACACACGCGCACACGCACACACACACGCACACACACTTAAACACACACACACACACACACGCATGCGCACACACACTTAAACACACACACACACACACACACACACACTTACACACACACACGCATGCGCACACGCACACACAAACACACATACACACACACACACGCACACTGCACACACACTGCACAAAGCCCTCTGCATAATGCAAGTATTTAAATCTTTGGTGTTTCTGCAGTTATGCTATTTTAAAAGCTCTCACACAAGCCCATGTTTTTGAGTGATGAGAGAAGTTTTAAATTTCAGTGCTGAAATTAGCCCTGTGTAGAAACGGCGACGTGCCCAACACTAGCCGTAGGAGTGCTGTGTGTCTGTGATTTCTGGCAGGGCAAAACGAGGGGAAGGATGGTTAATTTCTCTCAATGTGTGCATGGCGACAACACCACCAGAACTCTGTGGCAATCGCACCGAGAAACACTGGCAGTTAAGCAGTATTAAACAAATATGCAACACAACTCAAAAAGCAGTAGACACGATTTAAGTCAAGGAACGAGACTGGGAACAAATAACTTGCAACGTGTAGATCTCAAACAGCTCAGCGTTCACACTGCTATTGCCTGCTTTAAAACAATAATAATAAATAAAAACTCATTCCAAACCAACGGCCTATTTGAAAGGATCAGTGGAATTTCGAGAGAATGCAGTGCATATGCACCAACACCTTTTGAAACAGACTTTTACAGGTTTTTGGTTATGCTTTGTATGAATGGACCTTCATAAGCAAGACACAGGACCTTCACAAGCAGCACATAGGCATTCATGAATACTTATGTCAATAAATACAGACAGGCACACGGTGTCATGAGAACATCCATGGCTGCACACATTTAGACATAAGCATTTATGACTGGTGGTCATATAGTGCTTACAAAGGAGTTGTATTGCTTTTTATGAAGATTCATTCAAAAAATGCTATCCCTTTTGATTGTTTTTTTTTTTTAAAACTTTTTTTTTGGTAATGATAACATGCAAAAATAAAATAAAATGGACTCATTTCTGATCCAGTTTCCTATCTTTCTTTGGCAGAAGGACATGGGAACAAACCGCTTCAAACTACAGGACCTACATTTTACACATTTCAACTCATTTCCTTTCTAAACCCACAACTTTACATTGCGTGAATTTGAATTTACACTTAAGTCAGCTGTCACTGTTTTATACATGAAAGTACTGTATTATTCAACTATATTTTATGTCAATTATTTAAATTTTTCGCTGGGGCACCCCATAGTGGGCAAAGGGCCCGCAGGTTAAGTTCTCAGGTGAGGGCACAATCACTGTACTCTGAAGTGTGTGCAACACTATAAAACTTCCCCAGTGTACCCTAAAGAGCATGCAACACTGTAAAACTTCCCCAGTGTACCCTAAAGAGCATGCAACACTGTAAACATTCCCCAGTGTCCATGCTTCTAGTGCATGACCTATGAAGCTATTCACGACACACGCACGCACGGACGCACACACGGACACACACACCCACACGCATGCACGCACAGTAGAAATATTCATATTTACAAAGCAGTAACTCATTACGACACACATTTCAGAAAATCCTTAATACCTGGCTTTTCTTTTGAAGTCACTGTGGAGCCTCTCTAAACCTTGTGCTGTAATTCGGTGGATAATGAAAGGATTACAGCCTGGGACGGATCTGGCCGGACTTCAAAAGGAGAAGAGCGAGCCGGTTAATAATTCAGAGAGCTTCGCTGGCGGGATTTCTGCCTTCAAAAGCACTACTTTCCTCTTGTCTGATGCAGTACAGCCATTTACCAGACCATAAAGCCATTATCCTGCACCTGAACCAGCGTTCAATACACTGCCCTGTGGAAACAGACTGGCCCTATTACAACATAACTGCAGGAACCGTCCCCTAGCATTTAGGCACAGAATCAAACATAAAAGACGCTGCGATTCATCAAAGCGTGTTTGTTACACAGGGGTCTTTTTATAAGAGGACGTCGCTCGAAGCTCGACTGGGACAGACGAGAAGCAGAGAACAGTGCTGCAAATAATCTCAACAGGATTCCATGTGATTTGATACAGCCATCTTTATTTAAAAGTCTGATTTTCAAACAGTAAAATAGTGACTCCTCACCTGCCTCTGCAAACAGCAGCGAGCAGATCTCCCTGCCTTCCTCCAGCACACGCACACTCCTGCACCTGCAGGCGGAACCAGAGAGGGGGCGCAAGCAAGACTCCCAAATCACTGCCCCGTTCTCGCACACACGCGCTCGTTCTCACTTTTCAAAGGAAATTTCCTCTGTACGCACGAGCCAGTCTTTCGCACAAGGTGAGAATTTCTCAGGAATCACGTGAAGCACACGCATGAAGCCGAGGAGCCGTGTGGAGCCCCCCGTGACACCCACAGCGCTGAGGCAGGAGACCCCCCCTTTATATTAAAAAAACTTTTTTAAAAGGGGGGGAGGGGGTGGTAGTAAATCAAATTAACTTAAAGGCATTCAAGCGCAGTTTTAAAAAAAAAAAGAAAAAAAAAAGAAAAATAAAAGTGAAATGAAACTGCATCCTGTCAATAAACTGCCTCAACCACCAATAGGACAAAAGGGGAGGGGCCAAGAGGCTGGGAAGGGGCGGGATTTTGGGTGACCGATGAATCACAGAAGAACAGCTACTGCAGATGACAACAACACACAGCTTGTGTGCCCTTTTTCGAGTCGGTTTATTCTGTTTTTTTATCATTTTTATTTCTGTTTGTTTGTTTTTACGAGAGGCAAACGCAGCAACACCAAACCCGACCGCACAGTTCATGAGAGTCCACCCGGCCAGGCCACGCCCCCAGTGGGCGGGGCTCAGTAGTGGGCGGGGCTCAGTTGGCCTTGGCGCGCAGCTGCGCCCTCTTGCCCGTGACGGCCTGGAAGCCGGTCTTGATGCTGGCGACGGAGCAGCGGGAGTGGCAGGTCTCACACTGCAGGAAGTAGAGCCGCGTGTCCTTCTGCAGGATGGTCTCCGGGGAGCGGCAGGTGTGACACGTCACGTACTCCTCTGCAAACACACACACGCGCGTATTAATACACACACACTATACACACACATACACTATACACACGCGCGCGCGTATTAATATATACACACACACATACACTATACACACACACATGCGTATTAATACACACACACACACACACACACACACACACACACACACATACACTATACACACACACACGTATAAATATACACAAAACAAACTATACACACACGCATATAAATACACACACACACACATTACACACAAACTATACATGCACATATGTATAAATATGTACACACACAAACTATACACACACACGCACGTATAAATATATGCACATACACTGTACATACACAGGCGTATAAATATACACACATACAAACTATACACACACGCACATATAAACATATACACACACACAAATGCAGAAATACACACACACACACACACGTATTAATACATACACACACGTATAAATATATACATACACACTATACACACACGCACGTATAAATATACACACACACACACACACACACACACACACTATACACACACGAGTATTAATATATATACACACACACACACACTATACACACGCGTATAAATATATACACACACACACACACACTATACACACACGCACGTATAAATATATACACACACAAACTATACACACACAAACACACACGCATGCAGAAATACACACACGCACATAAACACACTCGCATATAAACACACACACACACACACACACCAGTACACGGTCACAGTCTGACACCAGTCACCCGCTGCCTCTGGAGCAGGCCACTTACTGATGTATCTGCGCAGGACGTTCTCAATCTGTTTCTGCTGGAATCTGCCTTTGATGACCAGCTGGTTATTTCCGTCTATGGAGCCACTGAGGGGGGGGAAGAGTTCGTGTTAGAACAGCTCAGAGAACAGCTGAGGGAACAGCGCTGGGAAGAGCTTGGGGGAACGGCTCGGGGGAACAGCCAAGAGAATTCACTTTCCTTACTGTAACAATGCACCATACACACAATACACCAAGAGCCAAGTCAGCAGGTACACAATAACTCGAGATCAAAAGGCCGAGTTCATCTTACCTTGTCCCGAGCTCAGCCAATAAGAAGGCCAGAAGATGCTTCGGCTGCCGATGCAACCTGGACAAAGAGTGGAATTGAAGCAGAACAAGCCTTAATAAACAATAACTGACACGTGTTACATCCTGCAAACAAGCTAGCTCAGCATAGCCAGGCTGGGACTCCGCTGTGGTGGGGGGGGGGGGGGGGGGGGGGGGGGGGGCACTCACAGTTTGCAGATATCTGTGAAGTTGACGAAGGAGGTCTTCTTGGTTCCGACTCGGACCACCTGCGGCGGCTTCATCACAAACTTCCTCTTCTCTCCGGCCACCATGTCGGGGTTTTTCTCCCGCATGATGTTGAAGACGCGGTTCAGCAGCTGCACAGGTGGGGACAGGTAAGATTCAGCAGCTGCACAGGTGGGGACAGGTAAGATTCAGCAGCTGCACAGGTGGGGACAGGTAAGATTCAGCAGCTGCACAGGTGGGCACAGGTAAGATTCAGCAGCTGCACAGGTGGGCACAGGTAAGATTCAGCAGCTGCACAGGTGGGCACAGGTAAGATTCAGCAGCTGCACAGGTGGGCACAGGTGGGCAGCTGCACAGGTGGGCACAGGTAAGATTCAGCAGCTGCACAGGTGGGCACAGGTAAGGTTCAGCAGCTGCACAGGTGGGGACAGGTAAGGTTCAGCAGCTGCACAGGTGGGCACAGGTAAGGTTCAGCAGCTGCACAGGTGGGCACAGGTAAGATTCCGCCCTCACCTGGCTGTACGGCACCGCCTCAAAGCAGCGTTTACACTCTGGAAACCCAGCCCTCTACAAACCCAACCCAACCCTCCGCAAACCCAACCCAGCCCTCTACAAACCCAACCCAACCCTCCGCAAACCCAACCCAGCCCTCTACAAACCCAACCCAACCCTCCGCAAACCCAACCCAACCCTCCGCAAACCCAACCCAACTTTCTACAAACCCAAACCTATAAAAAAAACCCAACCTTCTGCAAACCCAATCCAACCCTCCGCAAACCCAACCCAACCCAACCCTCTGCAAACCCAACCCAATTTTCTACAAACCCAAACCTATAAAAAACCCAACCTTCTGCAAACCCAACCCAACCTTCTGAAAAACCCAACATCCTGCAAATCCAACCCACCCTCCGCAAACCAAACCAAACCAAACCCAACCTTCTGCACACCCACGCAAGCATAGCTGTTCTGCAGTCTGCATTTAATCCTTATCCAGACTGACTCAGGTACAGCAGCAGCAGGACAGTAACAGAAATAACCACGTAATGGAAGAGCCCACGGCCAGGAACTCACAGCCTGTGACAGCGGCAACAGGAAGCGCTAAAATCAATAAATACATCTCCATCTCCGTTCAACTACAGCTCAAAACTGAATCTTGGCTCTATAGAGGAAAACGCTTATTGGCCAAATGGAAATGCAGTGTTTTGAGGGGAATGAGTCAGACATTGGCAGTTTTGTTGTGCTGTTGTGGGGTCACGGCTCACCTCCTCGTAGGTGTAGTCTCTCTCCGAGCCCGCCCAGGCAGGCCCCGTCTGGGTGCTGAACGTGATGCCGTCGTTGTTCTTCCCGTCCTCGTCCTCCAGGGCTGCGGGAGGAAACACACAAACGCTCTTATAGGTACAAGGCTCTGCCACTCACTGCGAATTTTCCCCTGGGCTGAGTGACACGTCCAGTTTACAGGGGATTCAGAAACACGGCAGGCGCCGATAAGCAGAACCGGTCTGCCACCAAAAAAACTTGTTGGGACACCTAGAAGTTTGAAAAACTCAAAACAACAAATTGTTCCAAAAAATATTTGAATGAATGAAAAAAAACTTTCACAATGTTGCTCCTCAGCTGAAACTGCTGCTCCATTAGCAGAGACTGGAGAAACACGAGCACTGTGCCCGACGCGGGGCCATCTTCAAATCAGAAAATCCCCTCTGATTACACCAGGGGCATGTAAACATGCGCTCACCACGATCACTTCCTCCAGCGTTCAGGCAGAACAGTCGTGCCCAATCACATGCCACGGAGGGCCGAGGGTGTGCGGGTTTCATTCCAACCAATCACTGCCCCTGCTGACTTCACTAATTAACACATATTCAACCAGAGAGGAGGGAACTAATTAGTGAAATAAGCAGGTGCAGGTGATTGGTTGGAATGAAACCTGCATACCCTCGGCGGTACGTGATTGGGCACCACTGATGTAAACAGTCCATTTAGAATCTTTAACTGAATTAATTACATTCAGAATGAGAAAATATGCATGTAAATGCAGCCACTGTTCTGAGTGACAAAGCACAAGGTAGTATATCGCCATCTAGTGGCTGTGACTAAGTAGAACAGAACAGGCAGGACAACAGTGCCTTGCCTTTTATCTTTAGAATGAAAACACAAGAAAAAATAAAAATGTTAGTTTAGTTTCAGAGGCAGATTCTAGTTTTAGTTTAGTTTTAGTTTCTTGAGTGTTTCTTAATTTTATTTCACCTCAAAAATGTAGTTCCTGCCTCGTTTTCTTACTAGTTGCAGTTTTCATGCACGGCAGCAACCTTGAGCAGACAGACGGACAGCCGGAGACAGCCGGACAGACGTACCTTCGTCCTTCTCCTGCGTGTCTCCTTCCTCCAGGAAGTCCACTTTTTTGGACTTCTTTTTTTTGGCGGGAAGCGTGATGCCCAGGTCGTCATCATCCAGGGGCTCCGACGCCTCGCCCTCAATTTTCAGTTCCTGTTGGGGACGGGGATGGGGGGGGGCAAGGTCATCCATGAGCGCTACCTTCAGCATGCAACAATACCCGGAACCCCAAAAACAGGACTTCACCCCCATTGATCACAAACTCCATTTCCATGCAACCGTTTGAGCAGCGCTGACCTTTAACCCTTCCTCCAGGTCGTTATCGAACACCTTCTTGGGCTTCTTCTTCTTCTTCTTCTGATTGAAGAAGTTCAGGTCGTCCAAATCGTCCGACGGCTCTGATGAATCAGGGATAAGAACGAGCGCAGGTCAGTGGTGAGGCCGGATCTGTCACAGTATGGCGCCACCTGCTGGCCAGCTGTTTTTCAGCCGCATGTTCCAAACCCAGATTAAAAGGGAGGATGTTTATGTCTCTGCTAGCTGAGGGAGAGCACAGTCAGGGGCTCTCATTTTCCCGTCTGAGAACATTATTCACATTAAAAAACCAGCAGGATTCAGCCCTGCAATGTAGGACGAGCAGCACGGCTGGACACCTCACCTGACAGGAGTCACCTGACAGGGGTCACCTGACACCCCATGACCACACACTGCTAACGGAGGACGGACGCTATTCACAGGAACAGCCAACAGTACGGAAACTCTGCTGTACATCAGTAAGGCCACCATTTCACACTAATCCGGTCAGATAAACTAATCTTATAAAAGGAACTCTTCCCTAGAGCACTGAGGAGCACAGCCCCAGCTCTGGAGACGCGGTGTTTCTGCTGGTTTTTCTACCAAACAATTATTCTGCCTCACATTTCTAAACGGCAGCACACACCAGGGCTGCTCCAGAGTAAAACGTGTTCACCAGGGAGACGTGCTCAGGCTGCAGCTGCAGGCCGTGATTCCATTAAAAACATCAGATCAAATAAGCGATCGGGACACTTAAAATACAAAGAGGAGAAAACCCCTAAACAGACTGGCCCTTGTTTTCCATCTCGGCCATGATGCTTCACGTTTGGGAAAGGCCCTTTCCTGTTTCAGCATGACAGTGCCCCCCTGGGCACACAGTGAGGTCCATATAGAAATGGTTTTGTCCAGAACAGTGTCGAAGAATTTGACTGGCCCGCACAGAGCCCAGACCTCAACCCCAGCCAACACCTTTGGGATCAATTGAAAAGCCAACTGCGAGCCAGGACTAATGGAGCAATCACTGCCTGACCTCACTAATGCTCTTCTGGTAGAATGGAAGCAAATCTCTGCAACAGCGCTCCAACATCTAGTATAAAGCCTTCCCAGAAGAGTGGAGGTTGTTATAGCAGCAAAGGGAGGACCAACTCCATATTAATGCCCATAAATTTGGACGAGATGTCCAAACACCCCACACTACCCATCTACCCCACTGCTTCTGAACAGAGAGAGCGCGTTAGCCAACGCTAACAAAATCAACTGTATTCACCAGCACCAGGTAAGAGTGGCAGTTCTATCACACTCTGTTTGGCAAACGAGAGTTTTCAGAGCCAGATGAAGTGGGGGGGGGGGCTGACACAGCTGCAAATCTCCCACACAGGTCAGGCAAACCTGGCCCCAGCACATTCTGCTTCAACCAGAACCTCACGCAGACTGGAGGCAGAGAGCCACCACAGCACATACGGTCACCCCCGTGACCCCTGACCTTTCCTCCTGCCCTCGTCCTCGTCCAGGTCCAGGTCGCGCTCCTCGCCGCCCTCAGGCTCCGCCTCCTTGGCCTCGGGCTGCTGCGCGTCCTCGCTCAGCCCGTCGCCGCCGTCCTCCTCCAGCATGAAGGGCTTCTTCTTCTTCTTCTTTTTCCGGGTCATGGTGGGGTCGAAGATCATCTGCGCCAGACAAAAAGGAAAATCAAACGCAGAAAACATTTAACAGCACCCTCTCTTGGTTTTCGCATAGCTTCTACAACTACAGAAGCAAGGTTTTCTTTTTGTGGAATGTTTTTTTCAAAATTCTACGTCAATGTTCTAGAACCCCACTGCATTCAGTTGCCAGTAAGTGATTGTTTCATCTGCTGTAGAATGTTCAGTTCAAAACATTCTAATCAGGAATCAGATTTTACCCCTCAAAGGGTTAACGCTACAGTACTGGGCTCAAACTGGATGATTAGACTGCTTTCTCAGGCGACATCCGGTCATATTGTCCAGCTGTTTACCACCAGCAAGAGCTTCGTGCACACGCCAGCCAGCGCGCTATCTATAATGACCCGTGTCCTTTCTATAGGAGTCAACACGCAGAATATCAGCCGTGGACACTGACAGCATCGGAGATCAGTGACTGACATGTCAGAAAATGACATCCTCGTGTACTACATAGGTAGCGTACGCTAGCTACCCTTTAAACAGAAAACAAGTTAACATTACCTACGTGATGGGCAGGGGCTGTTGTTGACTGGCTAAATCAATGTTGCGACGACATTCGCTAGTAGTACAGCACTGCACAACATTATGTTAGCCAGCCCAGTACTAGAAAGCCATGCACTTGCAAGTGTATGTGGAGATAAACGCGTGACAAATGACCCTGAAAAGCCACTCTGGAAAAAAAAAATTTATCTGACCTTCTTCACTAGTTTATTCACTACTTGCATAGCCAGCGTGAGGTAATAAACAACAGCAAGCATTACTGTAGCTAGTCAGCATAATGGCAAGGCTATGAAGCAAGCCAGTCAGCTCATTTTTCAGCTAGCTAGCTTACCTTCAGTCCTAGTCAGATAGCTAAAACTGTCGTCATTCTCGCTTTTATAACTTGGTAAGCGTTAGCTAAATAAGTAAATGTACCCACTAGTCTAAAATGAATGTTGTTAGAGAAAATATTAATTTAAAGCAGGCAGTCAGCGACACGACCAGTGCATTCCCAACTTCGCTTCGTGCTTGGGGAAGCGCCATGCGTGCCGCTCTTCACACAGGGAGCGATTTTTGCAGCCCACGGCCCGGCTGGCTAGGCCACATCGCGGCTCTGCTACTGCGACTCTCTCGCTCTCTCCTCCTCGAATAGGAACTAAGACAAGAGCTAAAAGAAGTTCACCAGCTCACCTCGTCTCCAGACATGTTTGCTATATGCTTTAAAAAAGTTTCTCGTTGATTTTTATTCCGTCTTCCTCCCTTCTCCCTGTCCTAGCGACTCTTTTCTTGCGTCAGCTGCGGATCATCAGTGGGCATGCGCAAACCTTCCGGTTGCCAGTCGCGCAAGCGCGCTATGAGTATGACATGACGTCAGGTAGCCGCCTCAGGTCACATGGAGTTGTGGCCGGCTCTCGGACCCGTACCTGCACCCAAAACAACCTGAAGCAGAACTTGGGACAGTCTTGCTGCAAAACGTGCGTGGGCCTGGCACATACTTCCCGAAATCCATGCGTGCCCAACGCAGTCACCGGCCTGAACGCTCTCAAAATCTCTCTCCAGCTTTGTCTTCCCCCCTTTTCATCCCTCACTCCTCTCCCTTTTCTCTTTAATTCATACCAGTGGTTCTGTTCTGCGTCTTTTCCATCTCTGTTTAGTTTCGGACGAGTTTGTAAAGTACGTTTGTAAAGAGTTGCATATAAAATTACGCAACAGATTTGGCTGTCTAGTAAAGACACTCCATTTCCAACTCATCCAGGGTATGCTGTGTGCATGTCAGATTATCTTTGGGTAAGACGTATGTCCAAAAGTGCAAATATTTCCTCCAAAATAACGACAGCTAAATACATAGTTGGTGACATACTAAGACATGTGCAGCCCTTCATTATACACTTATTTTAACAGTACAAAAAAAGAAACAGAAAATTATGAACAAGTTTAATGCTCATTCAAATAATAGTTTCATCTGGATAGTTAAAACATACAAATGCATACATGCCACTGTGTGGGTTACATCTTGCAAAAAATTACAACGCACACTTCTAGTCCTATGTAGAAAATGCACAGCACGTCTGTGTAAATGAAGTTTTATCTGCACAATTTTACAGGATGTCCCGTCTGTACCAGTCTGAACATGAGGCTGGATAAAAACCTTGCTGGCCTGGTTTCTCCCATCTTCTCATTTATAAAATCTGAAAATAAAATTTTTTTAAAAGCTTTGTTTCCAAATTAGTGTAACATGCAGATGAATAATTACGCATGTCAGGCAGGGAGACCAGGAGCTGGTCCAGGCATTTTCTGTTTTCTTTCAGTGGAAGCGTGCACACTGTACATCAATCGCCATTACAGACACAGAACTGCTTCAGCCCTGAAGCAGGAAGCAGGAAATGGGATAATTATGCAGCTCAGAGTCACCATAGAAACAAAGCTAGCAAGTGATGCATCGACAGCCAATGGAGATTGGTCTGAATAACACAAGGCAGAATTGAATATCAACTACAGGCTAAAGAAATGACTTTTATGAATGTGTAAACAACTGAAAAATAATGTGAGTGTTTTACAAAAGTATGTGTGCGTGTGTACAAACAAGTCAGGATGAAACGGACTACTAGTCTAAGATTAAAATAACAAATATAATCTTAGGGAACAGCAGCATTTTAAGAAATTTGTTATTCGGCAAAGAAAACGAAAACAATCTTAATTCAAATTCCCTTCAGCACACAGCCCCCCCCCCCCCCCCCCCAGCGCCACGGCTCTCACAGGACGTTAAACACGCCCAATGAGAGGAGAGAACCCCCAATGTGAGCCACCCCGTGACCCCAAGTCCTACAGTTTACCTTCCTCAGCTATAAAGCATTTTGGAGTAACACAGAAACACACACACTGAAAACAGCAAACTTAAAAACACGACAGACAAGCCTGACCGCCTCCCAGTGAAGGAGGCGGGGAATCTCAGGTGTCTTACACACACTGGAGCCAGACCGGCAGCTTCTGAATTGGCAGCAAAATGAAGTTTTACTCCCCAGAGGAGGTGTACACCAAGACCATGGGTCCTGACTAGAAGGCAGCTGGCGTGGGACTCAGGAGTGTTTGGACACGGGTTTCTGGACCTGAGCAGGAGGATACGGCGCCCTTACGACACGACTCAACGTGCCAATTCCTGAAAACGCACGGGGAATCCCAGACACACAGGCAAGGCAAAGCAAACATTTTAGGAGTGATAAAAATGGAACGAGGATGGGGGGGGGGGGCATTCCGACTCCCACAACAGGAAGTAAACGCAAACAGCATTAAATCAGACAGCAGTGCTGCAGTTACGCGTTCACTCTACAGTCTTTATGCTTAGTCAGGGGAAATCTAAACGCATTAGGATGGATGACAAATGAAGAAAACGGGCAACTGGAAGATTTGTGAGACACAGAGACCTGATTGTGTTAAAAAAAAACGTAACACAGAATAAATGTTAATCGAAGACCAAATTCTTCGAATCTTAGAAGCAAGTACTTGCATAAAATCAATGGTACATACATCAGTCTACATTCAACTGTTAAACAGTGAAAGGACCTCCAAAGCTCTGTTGTTTCTGTACAAAGCTGGTGAGCGGACCCATTGGCATTACTGCAGGTAGGGATACGGTCTGATTTCTCCTGCAGAAAGAGTCAGTCTCTCTAGTCTGGAGCCACAGGCTTGGTGTACACTCATCCTAACAGGAGGCACATGTGCGGAAATAGCAAAAGCTTCCTATGATGTGGAGTTCACATAATGATCAAAGCTTTAGGTTTGGATGCAAGGCCATGGATGTGTCAAGGACCTACAAAAACACCGATTTTTTAAAACTTTTTTTTAGGGTAACCGTTTCAGAGGTGAGAGACTTTGTTTACGGTTTGCCGCTGCTCTCCTCGTTTGCTCTGGAGCTACAGCTAGTTGCGGCATTCGTCTCTTTTTTTTGTTGCATTTGTTTTGTTGGCTTAAAAAAAAAAAAAAAAACATTTTTCCCCCCCCAAACACAAAGAACAACCACATCAGAGAATCAGAAAGTCCTCTCTTTCCTTCCAACACAGGGGAACAGCGTTCGAGGTGCGAAGTCTGAGGTCCGAAGGTTCGGGGTTCGAGTCCCCGGCCTACATGGCCTCCATGGCCCATCGCTCCAGGTCCTTTCATGTCATCTTCATCCTCCTCTTCCTTTTTCTTTGCTGCAAACGAGAGAGTCGCAGAAAGAGAGGTTCAGGAGCTGCGAGCTGGCAATGCTAACGCTGGCTAATCTGAAAGACAGAGGTCTGGCAGTGGACTGCGTTTCGCACAGAGCTCTTCAGGGGCATCGGGTGCGAATGCGCCGACGCACGGTCGCACCAAGGCCTCGTGATCACGCGCGACCTTTCGATGACATCAGAAGCGGCACGTCTGTGGCGTCGCTGAAGCAGGTGAGGTGCAGGTGAGCCCTACCTGGCCTGGAGGGCAGCGACGAGGAGGGCACACTGGGCAGGGGCACGTCCTCGGTGCCCCGGATTTCCAGAAGGTTCTTGTCCAACTCCTCTTGCTCCAGCTCTTCCAGCTCAGCCAACAGCTCATCCTGCAGAGAGAGAGAGAGAGAGAGAGGGAGGGGGAGAGAGAGAGAGGAAACAAGGCCATACCTTTTAGCTAATATGCAAACCAAACCCCGCCCCTTCCTAGGGGGCGTGGCCTCTTCTGTAACCAATCACATTAAAAATCCCCATCTTCCCCAGTTTAAAGGTACATGCAACTAAAGCTTTATCACAGCTTTACAGTTATCGGGATAAACAGCCTGGCCTGGTTTTCATCTGAAACCTGGTGCTCAAGGCCTTGGACAGCTTAAAGGTGTAATGAATACAGATGCACTGCTGCAAGCGCTTTTTTAAACACTGCCAGACAAACAGAGGGAGTTGAACGCCACCGATATTTAAGCCTCTTACCTCATCAAATTCCTCCCCGAAGCCCACGGGCTTGGAGATGGCGTCCGAAATCTCCTGCGCAAGCTCCTGCTGCTCTGTGATGTCCTGCATTAAATCGTCCACCTTGTCAATGTCCCTGAAACAGAAAAACGAGAAGCATGTCAGAATTCATCCCAACCGCAGGAACTCCACAGCATCTGTTAAGGCTCTGCTCTACTGCATGGATGGGCCCCACGGTCTGGTATCTGTTAAGGCTCTGCTCTACTGCATGGATGGGCCCCACGGTCTGGTATCTGTTAAGGCTCTGCTCTACTGCATGGATGGGCCCCATGGTCTGGTATCTGTTAAGGCTCTCTTCCAGTGTGTGGATGGGCCCCATGGTCTGGTATCTGTTAAGGCTCTGTTCCAGTGTGTGGATGGGCCCCATGATCTGGTATCTGTTAAGGCTCTGTTCCAGTGTGTGGATGGGCCCCATGGTCTGGTGTCTGTTAAGGCTCTGTTCTAGTGTTAACTGAGATGACAGCCTCTCTTTACACACCAGTGACCCCTGCAGGTCAGTCGGGCCCCTACAAGTCAGCCTGTTGTGTCTTCCTGTGCCTCACGTCTGCGTGAGCGCGACTCGCTAACAGTGGTGCGCTAAGAAGTGGCAGTGTGCTTAGTGGGAGAGCACAGGCTTGTGTGCGCTTTCCTGAACTGACCCCCAGTGGTTACAATGAGCACTGCAGCATGGGGATGGAAGGGGGGAAGAAACGCTTAAAATGGCTCCCTACATGTGGTCATGGGCGTGCTTCAAGGCCTCGGAGGCGAAGCCCATGTTCTTCAGCACTTCGGTGTTGGTGTTGGCGTTCTCCAGCGCGTCCCGCTGGAACTCGATGGTGGACAGCGTGCCGTCGATCTGGAACAGCTGCTTCTCGTAGCGCTTCTTGCGCTTGAGGGCCTGCAGGGCAGCTGTGCGGGAGGGGACGGGGCAAACACATCGCCATGACGATCGCCGTGGAAACAGCACGCCCAGAAACATCAGTTTGAGCCAGTACAACTGTCATCAATGAATCTGAACCATTTCAAAAATTTTCCTATGATATTGGAGAGGTAATTCACAAGCAAACACATTTGAATTGTTTGGAGCAAATATTGGCCCTGTGGCCCTGTGGCCTAAACCTGTCAACAAAAATCCTTCGCAAAATCAACTAGCTGTCATGGGGGAGAGAAGAAGTCAAGTCATAAATGCCCCTGAGGGCTGCTGGGTAGCTCATCCTGTTAAGGCTGTGCCGGTATATGGATGGGCCCCACGTCCTAGTATCAAATCACGACCACCGGTGCCAAGTGCGTCCGTCAAACCTTCCCATCCCCTGGCTCTAGCGTTGCCCAGGGATGGGAGGAGTTTAGTAAACGCAGATGAAGACAACTCCACACCAGCGACAGAGCGACTCCACAGAATGAGACCTCGTGCGAAACTGACAGGAATTAGTCCGTCGCGATTATCAAGTATTCCAAATGGGGGATAATCAGTCTAAACTTAGTAAATAAAATGAAGAGCGCTTAAGCCACCTTCAAAAGAAATGCGACTTCAACTGAAGGCAACAAAGAGCATTTTCATTTCGCAGAGGCTAAAAACCCAGCTGGTTAAAAAAAAGCTGGTGAACTGAAAAAAACGAGCATTCCATAGGTTATGTTGGCTTGTTAATTTTTTTTTGTTTTGAGAGAAAAAAATACTCGTTTATATACTTTTGCGGTTCATTATTATTTAGACAAACATGCCGTAATTTTCAGCCAAGTGGCTTGTTGATATTTATCAACATACAATAAACAAATGTTGGGGGTGGGGCTATAGAACTTAATGAACAGTGTCCACAAACACACATATATGTCAAGTTTCATGCTTTTGCACGTTTTGCAGTTCAAGATGCGACTGAGTCTAATTCTGTCTGCAGCATTTCGATAATGAAAGTACCTTCAGAGCGTACGATTATTTCGATTTAAGCATTTTAACCGAGGTCCGTATACGATGAATTCGTATATAACACATTATATTAAGCTAGCTAGTGCTACTTTAATGACAACAAAGCTAGCTTATAACCATTCAGCTGCTCTTATACAGATCATTAGATGTACGTATTCAGCTATCGCCAGCTGTTAGATAATGCGGTAGTCGGTTTCGGTTCTTTTTCTCGTACCATCAAACAAGTTATCCAGCTAGCGGTCTAGCTGGCTAACTGCATACCCTCATCACCGTTATCAGGCCTGCTACTGTCCGGGCCTTACCTCGTTTGTTTTTTGTGCCGTTCTTTTTCGCGATGAGGAGTTCTTGGTCAATCTTTTTCTCTAAAAACTCCTGTTTTTTAGCCAACATCTCCTCCGTTTCCCGAAGTCGTTGGATCGCCTCCTGCGTACTGGGAGATTTCCCACCTTTACCCCCACTCCCGAACAACTTTCCGAATATAGACATCCTGTCCCTCTTCAGAATACCCTCCACCACCAAATTAAGCGCCGATCGTGTTTATTCTGAATCCACTGAGTTTGTAGTTCTTCTCTTCTTTGCTTTTTTTGTGTTTACAGTTAATAGTAAGCCAGAGTATTTGTTCCCTGCACACGGTCTGCGGGAGACACCCTGCTCTGGCCTCAGTTGTTGACAATTCCCCCGTTTCACCACCAGGCCAGATGACGTCATCGCGTCAGCAGACCACGTGTCATGCGTCTATACTTTCTAAAATGCTGTCAATTCATTATTTCCGAAAGTCACTTAATTCACATTAAAGTATCTATTTTTTAATTATTTCGATTGCCCTTCTTTCTATTTCCAAACATTTCCCTTCCAAGCGCTATGTAGTAGCGTCACAGCTGTGTTTCATTGTAAAAAAAAAAAACAACGAACAAGTTAATTAGGGATTATATAGCCTATGGAAGTCTATGAACATATTTATCCAGTCCAGGTGTGAATTACATTTATAAAGGCAACAGTGCTTATCGAAATTGTCCTGGCATTTGAATGCCCTGGACCCATGCGAGAAATCTATATTATAGAGGAAGGCACAAACATTAATTTTGTTCGAAATATTGTCCAAAGAGTCAATAGAATGAATGCAGAGCTTTCCAGTAAACTGTAACTGAGTTTAGAACGTTTATACATAATTTTTTGGCCTGCACGACTTTCCATACTCCAGACTTCTGACAGGCCACCCCTCCCATGTGATGTCACGAGGAGCCTCGCTCTCAGCGCTTCCTGCTTCGTCACAGCTGCAAGGAGCTGTAGTCGCGCGGTTCTCCTAGCTGGCCTGCTCGTGGACCCGCGGGGGACAGAATTAATAACAAAAATATCTGCAAGATAACTACAGCGACAACTCGCCGAAACACTATCAGAAGCGTGGGGACATGGCCAGGCAAGACCAGGTGCTGCTGCTGGAACCGCAACACGAACTGAAATTCCGGGGTAAGTTAAGTAGGGAGGAGGGGGTGGCCTGCGGAGCGCTGATCTCCGACTCCAGCGGCCCCAGCGTTCATGGGCAGTGGCGGGGGGGGGTGGCTCTGACAGCTAGCCAATCTCATTTACGGGCTGTTAGCTTCCCCATGTGCGCTGAGCAGGTGAAAGGCGGATCATTACGTCAGCTAACTTGGCTAATGTTAGCATGCTACATTTCCGTTCGAGGCCCATTGGGAGGGTTCCTTCCTTGTCCCCGTTTTGCACTTTGCACAATTAACAAGCAACATGAGGCCTAACGTTAGCAAGATAGCTACATATCTGCCCACTTAGCTAGCGCGCTAGTGCCAGGCAGTGAAATGTATATCCATGGACTATGATTTTTGGCTGTGACTCCTCCCCAGTGGATGATCGGCGATGCATCGCATTCGCTCATGTACCCGGCCGTAAAGTTAGCCACCCCATTGCCCATCTGAAACTGACTGCTTGACTCATTCAGGGAGTCAGTTACGACGTTGACTGAACAGCCGAGTAGCCGGAATGCGACCTGGTGTGACGCTGCTGCGGCACGTACGCCCTCCTTGCGTTTTGTTGCTCAATTTGTAGGCGCACTGCGTTATGTTGTTAAACGTGTCAAACATGTCAGCTCCGTCGCATATGTATATCCGAGTGGTGTGGGTGGTGAAAGAGAGGTTATCTAGAGACTGAAGGCTTGTGCGTCCCAAAACACAGATATTTCATAGAAAATTCGGATTAACTAGATATCCTGGTAATGTGAAAACACGCACACTGTTTTGTCTGCTTCCCGTGAATCCTAATTCTTGACATTTCTGAGCACCACTGCCAATCTTTACAGTAGATACATGTACCTGCAGTGTCCAGCGTGGTTACGAATGCACTTTTTATTTTGTTGCTCAAGCTCACTGAAGCCATCAGTTTGTTTAGATTTTGCATTAATTTAGCATTTGGGCCAAAGGTTTCACGCAGCCGCTGTCATGGGTTACAGCACGTGTCCAAGTTCAAGCCACTGTAGGGTTCTACCGAACGCGCATAAAGCCGCACATTGTTCCTGTTTTGTATTGAGTGTAGTGGCGAATTAATGCGTAAAGCAGTTTATACAGTAAATTGTCTTTACAACTAACGTAATTACACTGTTGGGCTTCTCAAAGAGTGTCACGAAAAGGGGTTAGTTAGTGTGGAGTCCTGCTTGTTTTGGAGAAAGGCCTCTACGCTTATTTCTATAGTGCCACTGAGACACCATTGCCTCAGTAAATATCAAGCTACATAAGTATGTAAATGTATAGACCCTGTAATAATCCCTGGATAAGGGCTTTAGCCAAGCAAATTCATAAGTTGCTTATAAATGCGGCATGGAGTAAATATCTTAACTGCCTTATTTGTGACCCTGGGGTCTGGATACCAAATTGCAAATTCGATTTCTAAACAAAACACTACAGAAAAAATTACAAGTACATTCACTAATATTGTTATAATGCTGGTGAGTTGGATCAGGGGTCTCTGATCCTTGAGAGCCACTGGGTCTGATGGTTTTCATAGTTAGGAAGGACTGAATTGGTCAATTGGTGCAGCCTGTTACACAGTGAAGCCTGCTGGTTTTCTGCTATGCATGCTGGGAGTGTGAGTCCGGTGGCTGTCCAGGACCGGGGCTGGTGACGCCTGGCGTAAATCGAAACGCGAAACCCTAACATCCACGGGGGTGTGGAACGGCGCGGTATTGATTGTGCACGAGTGATCCTTCACATGTACTGAAGCTCCCGCCCCCCCATTTCCTCCAGGGCCGTTTACGGACGTGGTCACCACCACGCTGAAGCTGAGCAACCCCACGGACCGCAATGTGTGCTTCAAGGTGAAGACCACCGCCCCGCGCCGCTACTGCGTCCGGCCCAACAGCGGCGTCATCGACTCCGGGACCTCCATCAACGTGTCCGGTACGTAGAGCGGCGTGCGTTCACGCACCCCTGTGCAGGAGAACTGCGTAGAGCGGCGTCGCGTTCACGCACCCCTGTGCAGGAGAACTGCGTAGAGCGGCGTCGCGTTCACGCACCCCTGTGCAGGAGAACTGCGTAGAGCGGGTTGCGTTATGCACCCCTGTGCAGGAGAACTGCGTAGAGCGGCGTCGCGTTCACGCACCCCTGTGCAGGAGAACTGGCGGAGATTCACCAGGGCCGTCTTTACGCTGAAGACAACACCCTGGAGAAGTTTAGATTTGGCAAAAGGCAAATTTCACAAGAGTTAAAAAAAAAAAAAAAATCTAAATAGAATCGTCTCTCGTGGAACGGCGATGAGAGCACCTCCACGGCACGTTTGGAGGCGATGTCTGAGATGTCTGGAACGCTTTTGCTGCTCAACCTCTTGCAGTAGCGTAAACAAAGAAGAAATCTCATCCAATCCAAGACGGGCAAAGTGCTGCTCTGACTTTGGCCGTCCGTTATGTCTGTAGCAGCTGTTGGTTGCCCAGGCAACGCTGCAGGCAGCTTGGATGGCTGCGGTTCAGTTCCAGCCCCTGCACTGCATCCTGGGATCCCTGGGCTTCAGACAGAGCTTCAGAAGCACTGGCCCTCTGGACGCCTTTGGGCTGTAGCCACACTGTGAGCATGCAGATCTGGGGGGGGTGTAGGAGTACAGGTCATGTGACACGGGCCGCGGGTCATGTGACGTGGGACAGGGGTCATGTGATGCGGGTCAGGAGGAAGCACTGAGAGTGTGGTAACAGTGTGTGTCTCTTTGTCTGGCAGTAATGCTGCAGCCCTTTGACTACGACCCCAATGAGAAGAGCAAACACAAGTTCATGGTGCAGTCCCTGCTGGCTCCGCCCGAGATGACTGACATGGAGTGTGTGGTGAGTGGTTCTGGACCTCACAATGTAACCATTACCAAACGTTAAAGAGAAACCATTACCAAACGTATAAGAGAAACCATTACCAAACGTAAAAGAGAAACCACTACCAAACATGTAAGAGAAACCACTACCAAAGGCCTAAAGATCGTCTTAAAGATTGTGCTATCGGTTGTAATGACATTTAAGTTGAAGGTTATTAGGTTAAAGTTTTTAGACCTGTTTGTTGCGTTCTCAGGATTGTCCTTAATGTTGTACCTATTTAATGAGTGCAGACCTTGACCTGGCCTTGCCTCTGTTCTCTTACCCCCTTGCCTCTGTTATCTTACTCCCTTACCTCTGTTCTATTACCCCTTGCATCTGTTCTCTTACCCCCTTACCTCTGTTCTATTACCCTTTGCCCTTTGACAGTGGAAAGAGGCGAAGCCGGAGGAGCTGATGGACTCGAAGCTGCGCTGTGCCTTTGTGATGCCACTGGAGAATGATAATATGGTGAGCAGCGCCCCCTGTGGGGGGGGGGGGGGGGGTCATCAGTGACACGCCTCTCCCCTGGATGGCCCTAGGTCTTGCAGTACACTGCAGTCGGGGTGTAAGATATCACGGGCGTCTAAAAAAAGATGCACTTCTGTTACAAGGTTTGGTCAATCTCCCCCCCCCCCCCCCACCCCTGATACGTTTGCAGCACGACGCGGAGGCCAAAGTCTCCTCCTCCTCCTCCTCCACCCTGAAGTCGGAGTCGGCGTCCCTGCCCAAGTCGGCCAGCGCTGCACTGGACGACACGGAGGTGAAGAAGATCATGGAGGAGAGCAGGAGGCTGCAGCAGGAGGTGCAGAGACTACGCCAGGAGAACAAACAGATGAGGGTAAGGGGGGGGGGGGGGGCGCGGTGTGTTTGGGAGGAGGGGGGCTGGGGGTGTTTGAGGGTGAGGGGGGGGATGCGGTGTGTTTGGGAGGAGGGGGGGCGCCGTGTGTTTGAATGGGGGGGCTGGGGGTGTTTGAGGGTGAGGGGGGTCGGGTGAGTTTGGGAGGGGGGTATGGCTGGGTGGGTTTGGGGGGGGGGGGGGGGCTCTGGTAGTGTTCAGGGGTGGGTCTGGTTATGTTGGGGGAGGGGCTGGGTGTGTTTGAATTGAATAAGGGGGGTGGATCTGGTTGTGTTTGGGGGGGTGGGGGGGGATCTGGTTGTGTTTCGGGGGGTCTGGTTGAGTCAGGGGGGTTGGGGGGGAGGGGTCTGGTTGTGTTTGGGGGGGTCTGGTTGAGTTCAGGGGGGTTGGGGAGGAGGGGTCTGGTTGTGTTTGGGGGGGGCTCTGGTTGAGTTCAGGGGGGTTGGGGGGGAGGGGTCTGGTTGTGTTTTGGGGGGGGGGGGGGGTCTGGCTGAGTTCGAGGGGGGGATCTGGTTGTGTTGGTGGGTAGGGGAGTTCAGCTAAATGCTAAAGTTGAGGTTGAGCCCTAGATGAAATGACAGGCCCCTCTCCCTCCCCCCTACAGGAAGACGACGGTCTGCGGATGAGGAAGAACACGGCCATGTCAGCCCCTCAGCCCTCCTCCTCTTCCTCAGGGGTTAGGCTGAAGGAGGAAGGCCCTGGCACTCGCCTCCTGGCTCTCTCTGTCCTGTTCTTCGTCATCGGAGTCATCATCGGGAAGCTGCTGCTGTAAGAGACCAATGGGCTGAGGCCTGGAAACGCACACATAGCGATGATGATGATGAATGATGATGACGATGGATTAAGAATCTTAATCAGAATGGCATATCGTACGGATTGAGTTTAAAAGGTGAAATTGTGTAAAAATATAAAAAAAATGAAAAGATGATAGTACATCATATAATGAAAAAGGAAAAAAAAAGAAAAACAAGCCACAGGCCTTGCCTTTTAACTGTTATAACCCCATTTGCCCCGCCCCCTCAGCGCCCTTGACCAATCAGGGCTCAGGTTTGGAGGGGGGTGGGGCGGAATAGACACACCTGTACAGCGTAATAATCTGTGAGATCTAGCTGCTCCAATCAGGCTTTCCTAACAGCTGGGGGAAGGAGAGGGTCATGTGACTAGCGTGTAAGTGGCGTCCTGTGAATGACCTTTTAATGATTGCTGTTGTCATGGCCACGGGGTAGGTGGGGGTGGGGCTGACTGATGGCGAGGGGGCGGAGCTGTATGACATCACCACCCTGCATGGGGAGGGGCTGACTGTACAAACTGGTTCTGTTCTGTTCTGGGTTTTTGTTTTTCCAAACAATGAGGGGGGCGGGGGGGAAACCCTCTTCCTTTATAAAAACTGCTTTAAACATTGTGATAACTCAGCTTTTAGGACTTACTGCATAATTGCACAACTCCGTCATTTAATTATTTGCCCCCCCCCAACCTTGCTCGCCCCCTAGTTTGCACACAGGGATCTGTACGACTGCATGGAAGTGTCCAAGCCCTGAAGGGGCTCAAGCCTGTAAAGTATCAAACAGACCATTTCCCGAAACGAGCCTTGTGTCCTGCGTCCTGTATCTGCAGGCGTTTGTTGTTTATAAGAAGAGTAAAAAGCTGCAAAGGTGTTTTGGGTTGACTTTGTGACACATTAGCAGCTCCGCCCTGATTGGTCGAAATCGCTTAGCGGCCACTCCCATTATGAAACACCCCTCCCAAAACGAGGCGAGACCATTTAGACACGTTCTTCCAAAAGAGATTAAACGGTGGTGAGATCAAAGTCCTCCAGACGTTTGAGATGTCAGTCAGGTGTCAGGTGGCAGTGATTCTGCGCTCCTGAGGTTAAGAGATGAACTGTCTGGTTCTGGGACCGCCAGCAGTAGAAGGTTCTCACGTGCACATGGTGTCTCAACTCCTGTATCAATCAGACTGATGTCAGCTGTGTTCATTTTGATCCGACTCATCATTATAGCCATTAACCTTCTGTCATTATGAACATTGTAATGCACTATGTACAAATCAAGTTTCCTCTCAAACAGTACCCTCGTGTATAGAGGTATGGACATATTCTGGGTAGCTTAGACTTCTATGTGTGTGTGTATGTGTGAGAGATTATCAGCAAAAAAAATATTAATAAACCTGTCTTCTTTAAAAAATAAAAAAGGACCATTCTGTGTCTAGATATTTAGGATAAGGGTGTTTTCCTGATTGTAAAAATCTTGTTTGAGTTCTGATACTCTCTGAAAAACACACTTCCTGTTTTCTGCACATTATAGAATAGATACGTCTAACCAGCAGGTGTGTGGAGCACTTACATCAGTGCTGCCCAATCACATGCCACGGAGGGGTAAGAGTGCGGGTTTCATTCCAACCAATCACTGCCCCTGCTGAGTTCACTAAATAACGCACTTCAGCCAGACAGGAGGGCACTGATTAGTGAACGCAGAAGATGCAGTGATTGGCTGGAATGAAAACCTGCATACCCTCGGCCCTCCATGGCACATGATTGGGCACGACAGGTTTAGGTCATTTTAACACAACCAACAATACAGGTGAAGTTTACCTGCGGCGAGGGGGATGGTCTCAGAGGGTGTGGCCACAGGTGAGGGGTGTCCACAGCGAGGGAAAGATTCCTTGGGGGGGGGGGGGGTCCAGACACTAAAGAACCCGGGGGGGGGGGGGGGCACTAAAACAGACCGACACTATGGCGTTGCCCACCGCCGTCAGCCTAACTGTTTCTGTGTAAATAAAACAGCCTAAGAAATGAATATCTGTAGAAAAAAAACAAACACCAGTCTATGGCAACAATGTTGGGACTGCATAGCAACTTACTACATTCAATAAATAACACCCCAACCTCTCCTTTGTGTGAAAACGTATTTTTTTGTTGATGTAATTTATGTACAAGAAAACATGCAACAAGAAAACTTGCATAGCTTTTTATACCAGAGGGAATTACACAGCTTCCTTTAAAAAAATATATTAAAAAAAAAAAAAAAAAATGCTTAAAAAACCCTGTACCTTTCTGATATTAGCCAGACCACCCTATATATATATATAGCGATATATATATATATATATATGTATATATAATACCCTTCTCATGGCTTACTGCTGAAGCTAAGCAACCATTCCACCCTGTACCCTTCTGATACTGCTGAAGCTAAGCAGCCAGACCACCCTGTACCCCTCTGATACTGCTGAAGCTAAGCAGCCATACCACCCTGTACCCTTGATACTGCTGAAGCTAAGCAGCCATTCCACCCTGTACCCTTCTGATACTGCTAAAGCTAAGCAGCCATACCACCCTGTAGCCTTCTGATACTGCTGAAGATAAGCAGCCAGACCACCCTGTACCCTTCTCATGGCTAACTGCTGAAGCTAAGCAGGCATACCACCCTGTACCTTTCTGATACTGCTGAAGCTAAGCAGCCATACCACCCTGTACCCTTCTGATACTGCTGAAGCTAAGCAGCCAGACCACCCTGTACCCTTCTGAAGCTAAGCAGCCATACCACCCTGTACCCTTCTGATACTGCTGAAGCCAAGCAGGATTCTTACAGATCCTATTGCATAGGGCGTTGACCCTTGTAACCTAGTCATTTTTGCACAAACTGGTTCCCCACATTTGATTGGCTGAACACACCCTCATATTGGCCACCCACTTTGACTCTTTAGGTCTTCACTGTAAAAATTCAAGTAAGATTCAAGTTCAGACGACTTACCTGATGAAAGGCCAAACAGAACGTGTCCATGCGTTCCCCTCCCAATGGGCCGATGTCTCCGAGTTCCATCGTCCTCATCGTGGATTTTCAGTTTTCGATTCAGCTGTACGGACCGGTCCGGTCGGGTACCAAGTGAGGAGGGGAGAGGTTTCAAAAACCCCCGCCCTGGGTGTACCAAGCTACTATACCAAGTGCTGTCAATCACTTGTTAACCAATTAAAAACGGGTTTTCCCTCCACAGCAAAAGGCAGGCTGTGATTGCTCCCATGAGTGATTGTTGACAACTAGCTCCGCCCACTTTAGGGTTTGTGAATCCTGGCTCTCATGATAAGTAGCTGGTGTCGCTGGAAAACCTAAAACAGTTTTAAAAAACGATATACAATCTGAACCGCTCTTGCGCGTGCGAGGGGGGGGGGTGTGTAAAAAGAAGGATGCACGCCATCGTCTTCATCGGCATTTCTCCCACCTGCACTGCTTGAAAAGTGATGTCACTGTACAACGTGCACCATCTCCACAGCCTATTGGCTATCAGTGGTGCCCAATCATGTGCCATGGAGGGCTGAGAGTATGCAGATTTTCATTCCAACCGATCCCTGCACCTGCCGAGCTCACTAATTGGCTCTCTCCTCTCTGGTTGAAGGTGTGTTAATTACTGGCACATGATTGGGCACCACTGGGCTAGATGGAGTTACCATGGCAATCCTCACCCTGCATTTTGTCAGCACCTGCTAAAGGAAGACATGACATCACCCTGTGCACCAACATGGAGCCGCTCTTCTGCGATCTGTGGTTTCCCATGTTAACCAACCGCGGGACCAAATGTGACTTGAAGGATTTACAGGGCATCTCCTGAATCTGCGCCATTTTGCTTATGCTGTTGAATCCATCATCTCCATTTCCACATTCAACTCTGGGCTCTGAAATTGCCCATCACCCAACAGATTCATCCAGCTACACCAGGAGCGTCCACATTTAACCAAAAAGGGTCAGTGTAGGTGCAGTTTTTTTTGTTTTAGCACAAAACCAAGGCGCCTGATTCTGCTTATCGATGTCTTGATTGAAGACCATCATTAGTTAATCAGTTGAATCAGGTTTCATAGTGCTGGACTAACACAAAAACCTGCACCCACACCTTTTTGGATAAGATTGGACTGATCTAAACTTTCCAACAGTAAAACATGATCCCTCTCTTTTAACTTGGCAGAAAACACTTGTTTTGTGAGACTCAAGTGTTTAAAAACTGAGTCATAATTAAAAACTAGTAATGAACATTCTGCACATACTGTAGTTGCGAATTATCACCAATGGCAAAAATGACAATCAGTAGCAATTAATATGGGGGGGAAAGTACTTTTTTGTGTTGAATAACCTTCTCTTGCAGTTCACCCTTCTGTGCACTAGGTGGCAGCACCACTTTGACATGCTTGTGGTTCACATAAGCATTCCTGACTGGCTAAGGGAGAGCACTTTCTTCACCATGATTCAGGATCATTAATAACAAGCCACCTACCTGGGTGGCTGGCGACCAAATGGAGATTTTCATAAAAGGCAGTGAGAAAAACCTTAAACTAAAAATAAACACCGCCGTTCTAAAGTTTCCAGATATAGACAACCTCCAGGAAATAAACCTGCCAGACCAGGAACGAACTGAGAACAGATATATCCGGTTAAACGTTTCCTAATCTGCAAGGCTGGCCACACAGCAGTGAAGAGGAGAGCCAAGATGGAGGAGGATATCTTCCACAGAACCTCTTCCAGGGCTGAGCAGCAGCGCCCTCTAGCAGACTACTCACGCATATACAGCTGCCATAAAGCGGGGGTGTCCAGCCTTATCCAGAAAGGGTCGGTGTGGGCGCAGGTTTCCGTTTCAGACCAGCACTATGACACCAGATTCAACTAGTCAACTAATCACAGTGTTCAGTAAAGTCCTTCATCAGTAGAATCAGGTGACTTGGGAGTCGGGCCAAAACAAAAACCTGCACCCCCCACCAGCCCTTTTTGGGTAAGACTGGACACCCCGCTATAAAAGTGGACTGGAGTGATCAGAGTTTGCAGGGTTTCCTTACCTATTCGGGAGGGAAAATTATTTCTAGGATTACCCTGTTTAATCCTGCTGCAGGGGTGAGGAAACTAGCCTGCAACTGGATAGGGTTGCTGGTTCAAATCCCATGCCTGTATTTTGTGCAATAAAAGACGGTTGAAACAGCAAAGAGCAGTGATCTTCATTCCTGGTCCTGGCGGACTGCAGGGTCTGCTGGTTTTTGTTTTCAACTTAATATCAGAAACAAATTCAGACCCAGGAAACCAGGTGAGGTGAGTTAACTGTAATTGGCTGCTTTAATTCGACCAATCAAGCGTCGAGTAAAAACAAAAACCAGCAGACCATGAAGACCACTGGCACAGATCCTACATAAACCTCAGTCTTTAAAATCCCGAACAGAATGCAGCATACTGTCAGTACACCAAATCTCCTCAGGAAACAGGGGATTATGGGAATTGGAGTTCAGAAGGTTTCTGAGCATTTGTGGAGAGAGAAGAGTTCTGTTATGGGCACACCAGGAACAACCCAAACAACTAATGCACTTACTTTTTTTTTTCTTTAGCAAAAAAATTTGGTTTATGTAGAAACAAGCAATGTTTTTGCATTTGGATACTTTCCCCCTCTCCTTTAGAGTTTAAAGCCAAAAATGAAATAATTCACAACCACCCACCCCTCCAAAAATGTAGGCAGATGTTGGTGACAAAAAAACAAAACAAAATAAAACAAAAAAAAAACAAAAGAAAAAACCTAAACAAAACCTGTGAACAAGACCTTACTGAAAGGATTTAAGTTATCACTCATATGTGTGTGTACATACACACACACACACACACACACACACATACACACACTCTATACATGTATACTATATATAGTGTACAATTGTGTCAGGAGTTCTTTGTTTTTACTAAAAAGCAGTCATTTAAATCCATATACATTATATATATACACAATGTATATGGATGAAAAATATATACATAAATCAGAGAAAAATAAAAATCAATGAAACAAATATGGGGGAGGGGTGAGGGAATGGGGTGGGGGGGCAGGGGGTGATGGGAGGTGGGGGGGGGGGGGAGGGGGAGATGGAGCTCTACAGCGCAGAAAAACATACCTCACATCTTAGATCATTTTACACGCACAGTCGTGATCAAGGCACAGGGATCAGCTAACAAGTTCTTTTTTTTCTCCAATAAAGTTGTACAAAATAATGCATTTTACAGTCTGTACAAGAACGAGAGTCCAGCGGCACCACGGAAACAGACGTTACGGCAAGCCTGGGCGGGGCCTGGAGGGGAGGATGGGGGCGGGGCCCGGGAAAGTGGGAGGGGCCAGGGGATGTGGGCGTTTCCATTTGTGTCCTGCTCGCCACCTTCCTTTTGTTAAACTTATTTTTTATTTTTGAAAATTCATTCTTCTTTCTTGATAAACACCACACCCCCACACACACACACACACAAAAATTAAATAAAAAAATTCTGTGAATGAAAGATTGTTTGAACAGGTAAATGGTCACAGAGGTAAAGGAGCAGCCATGACAGCAGTGAGCCGGGGAGAAGACCTGCGTCAGGGTCACAGGAACAGAGAAAGGGCAGTGAAGGTGCAGAATGAGAGAAGGAACGAGAAACAGAGGGGAGGAAAGAAAAAGGGAAGAAAAGACACAAAACAGTCGGCACACAAACAGAAGAGCTGACTCGTGACTACAGAATTTTTATAATATATAATATATAATATATATATATTTATATACATTCATATATAAATATCTATATATGTAGGTTGGATTTTTTGCACTGAATTAAGTCTTATGTCCTCGTTTGTTTTTTTTTGGCCTTTCCCCAATCCGGCCAATCACAGAGCGGGTCAGGGTCAGGTGACAATCCCATCAGCGTGTTCGTCCGAGGTGAATAAGCGTCCATGGCAACAGAGCCGACCCCAGGCCACCTCCCCCTTTCCACCTCTTCATTCTCCACCTCCTCCGTGTCTGTTCATCACTCCCCTCCCTTCCCTCTGCCCCCCCCTACATGGGGGTGTGTGGGGGGGGAGGAGGAGGGGGGTGGAGTCAGTCAGGGGCTGCACGACCGCAGCTCCAAAACCTGCACCTCTGACCAACAACAGTGCGACTACACAGCAGTGTGTGTGTGTGTGTGTGTGTGTGTACAGTACGTGAGTGTGTATGAGTGTGTGCGCATGTACGTGTGTGTGTGAGTGTGTGTGAGCATGTGAGTGTGTGTGTGTGAGAGTGTGTGAGTGTGTGAGTGTGTGAGAGAAAAAGTGTGTGTGAGGCTTTCAGTAGTCCAGGTCACTGCAACTGCATTTTTTTTCTCTTTATTTTAACGCTGAAATAAGGAGTTGCCGTGGGAACACTGAGTCTGGACGGGGCGGGACGGGGAAGGGGGGGTGAGGCGGGCGGGGCTGGGGGGGCAGGGGCGGGGTCACAGAGTCTGTCTCTCCGGCCCCTCCCATCACAAGAGCTCGTACTGGCGCAGGTGCATGCGCTGGATGATGTCGCGGCAGTCGTTGAAGACGCGGCGGATGTTCTCCGTGTCCACGGCGCAGGTGAAGTGGGGGTAACAGTAGTGCCGGCCGTCTCCGCTCGCCGTGCTGATCCTCTGCAACACGGAGAGGAGAGACATGAACCCCCAAACCCAGGAGCCTGAACCCCCAAACCCAGGAGCCTGAACCCCCAAACCCAGGAGCCTGAACCCCCAAACCCAGCCACCGGAACCCCAAACCCAGGAGCCTGAACCCCCAAACCCAGGAGCCTGAACCCCCAAACCCAGGAGCCTGAACCCACAAACTCAGGAGCCTGAACCCCCAAACCCAGGAGCCTGAACCCCAAACTCAGGAGCCTGAACCCCCAAACTCAGGAGCCTGAACCACAAACAGGAGCATGAACCCACAAACTCAGCCACAGGAACCCCAAACACAGGAGCCTGAACCCCCAAACCCAGGAGCCTGAACCCCCAAACCCAGCCACCGGAACCCCAAACTCAGGAGCCTGAACCCCAAACTCAGCCACCGGAACCCCAAACTCAGGAGCCTGAACCCCAAACTCAGCCACCGGAACCCCAAACTCAGGAGCCTGAACCCCCAAACTCAGGAGCCTGAACCACAAACAGGAGCATGAACCCACAAACTCAGCCACAGGAACCCCAAACACAGGAGCCTGAACCCCCAAACCCAGGAGCCTGAACCCCCAAACTCAGCCACTGGAACCCCAAACTCAGGAGCCTGAACCCCCAAACTCAGGAGCATGAACCCACAAACTCAGCCACAGGAACCCCAAACTCAGGAGCCTGAACCCCAAACACAGCCGCAGAGAAACCTGAACCCCCAACTCAGAAGCCGGAACCCCACAGCACAGGCCCAGCACAGCACACACGCAGCACAGGCCCAGCACAGCACACACGCAGCACAGGCCCAGCACAGCACACACGCAGCACAGGCCCAGCACAGCACAGCACACACGCAGCACAGGCCCAGCACAGCACACACGCAGCACAGCCCAGCGGGCGAGTCTGCAGACCCGTGTGAGACTCACCAGGAACTCGTCTCGTATGAAATACTTGGCTCTGGTGACTCGCGGGTCTTCCCCTGGCTCAGGAGACGCTGGGGGAGAAACAGACAGACAGACTGACGGACGCAAATTCAGGAGAAAAGGCAGACAGTCACTGGCAGCACGATCACACTGAGCATGCTCCACACCCAGGGTTGCCAGGTCTTTGCACAAATCCACCCCACTGTACCAGAGAGCAAAACATACATGAACAGAGCAGCAAAAGAATCACCTCCCGTCCACGTATGCTACATCAGCACATTGGCCATGATCTTTGCAAACAGGCATCCATATTGGACTTCCAGTCGTGACTTCTAACTTACAAACTCAACCCATTGAGAAAGAGAAACCATGGGAACCTTTATAAGGAATAATTAGGTGTGGCAACCCAGTCCAATCCCAAACCAGGAGAATACATGGCATGAAATCGGGAGGACTACCATAGATATAAACTCAAAGCGAGACACCACACAAATGTTTAATGGATGCTGTACACAGTTTTCAACACCCTTCCCTCAAAAGCCTCCTGGAGAAGGTTCAAAGCCCCAAACTGGAGCCAAAAGGTTTTAAAAAAGCAGTATTGCTCATTCTGAAATTCAAAGCCTCCAACCTCTGTACAGAATTTTTTTAAAGACTATTACAAAGATCGTTGAAATTAAATAAACCATGTGACAGAGTTTCAACAAACCCTCAGAAACAACTACTGACAAATTAAAAACCCAAATTTGAACAAATGGTTTATAACCATTTAATCCGTAATGGTGTTGTGAAATGGTGGTAACTGCAGAATAGATTGCTGTGCTTCGGACCAACTGAAAACAATTCTAGAATACACAGGGAGGAGTCAGGAGTGCCCTCTTGTGGTATGAACGGAGAGATGCAAGAATTTACTTCCTGTTAAAACTCTTGAGGATGTAGTTATCACAATTCTGAAGGTAAAATCACACATTTGTGTGAGTGTGTGTGTGGTTTATGCCTCACCATCATCAGGCGTGGTGTAGCGTGCAAAATCTGGGAAGTACTCCTCGATTTTGGATTTCCCTGCCAAAACCTTCTCGGCCAGCAGGTCCTGTTTATTGAGGAAGAGGATGACGGAGATTGTCCGCAGCCACCTGGAGACACACAACAGAAGCCTTTAGACTCTGGAGCAAGCGACAAGTACGTGCGTGTGCGTGCGTTAGTGTGTGTCTGTGACTCTGACTCTGCGCGAGTGCGATCACCTGTTGTTCCAGATGTTCTTGAAGAGGTTGAGGGCCTCCTGTACGCGGTTGGTCTGATCGTCCTCCCGGACCACCATGTTGTAGCTGCTGCTGGCCACCACGAAAATAATGGCCGTCACATCTGCCAGGAGAGCCGACAGGTTACCATGGAGACGGCGTCATTTTTTTTCACCAGGGCAATATTTCAGTTTTTATATATTTATACAGCTTCTCATCTGTACCCCCTTTCAGATGATAAAACTTGAAAACTGAATTAGTATTTTTCACCAGTGTAGTTAGTGGGCACGTTTGGGGTGAATGGGCTGTAGCCCTGGGGGAAAATCTGCCCGTTGAAGTTTAAATGCAAGGGAATGAGAGCTGGGGTCCTACCATTAAAACACTGAATCCACTTCCGCCTCTCGTCCCGCTGACCGCCAACATCAAACATACTGCGTTTAAAAAGCAGAGAGTTACATGACAACATAATCACACTCTCCAGATAACTGAGAAACTGTATGGCCCCCTACTGGCAGGCTGCAGTACAGCACACAAATTAACAAAAATAAAACAGATGACCAACTCACTGGAAATTAACTTTGTCGATCTGGAATTTTGTCTCAAAAATGCCTCTGGTGAGCACTCTGCATCGCAATAGGTCCTGGGAAAGAAAGAGAGGGAGGGAGAGAGAGAGAGAGAGAAAGAAAGACGAGAGAGAAAGAGGGGGTTAATTTCACTATGCATTAAAAGCATAGATCACTGATAACTAATCTTTCATAAACAGAAGCATCAACAACCAATAAATATAAAGGGACAGAGACAATAAAATAGTTTTTAAATGGCTGCACACGTTTTGAAGAATGAGGATTTGATGTTAATATGTAGACCTCACAGCCTGTGCCTGTGTCAGCCTGTGTTAGCCTATGCTCCATGCGTCCATAGTTCTTCACACACACAATAATGGCTGCAGACACAGTGTGCCAGTCAGAGGTCAAAGGTGAGAGGAAGGTGACTGACCTGATCGGAGGGAGTGTAGTCGCTCTGCTTCACAATGTCAATCCTGTCTAAAAAGCTGAGAGAGAAACAGCGTGTAAGTTTATGATGGAGGACAGTTTCACACTTTAAACATAAGGCAGCTGCAATTCATCCTTCAGCCAGCAGAGGGGGAACTTCCTAGTAACAGGTGTAAGGGGAACAGCTCCTCTGTACTCAGTTGCAGCTGACAGAACTGATGAACCAAAGACGAAGTCGAATAAAGGAAGCAAGATATGAGCTTGCTTATTGATATGAGCTTTTTGATGATGCATTGCTGATGCTGATGATTATATCAAAATCAATAAAAAATTTGATGCAAAAAAAAGGAAGCAAGGCTAGTTCCCTGTGGAAATAAAACTATGATTGAGCTCAATAAACAGTGAGCAGCATCCCGGACGCTGTGCTGTGTAGGTGTGTGTTACGCACGGCCCAGACACCACAGCTGCCATCCTGGAAATGTTCACATTATCTAGAGGAAGTAAAGCTGTCTTTAAATTATTAAATTTGAGTTATTTTGCATAAATTCAGGAAACACTGTTTTATAGATAATTTAAAATGTATCACATGGGAGGAAGTTTCACTCCAACATGGCGTCAGGGAAAGAGACTTTTGAGAATGTTGTCAGAACATTTACAGCGATGTTTGTTTTTAAACAGATGTACAAAGAGTGTATGGAATAACTTTTGCATCGAAAATGTCTGTTTGTTGAGGTTTATTTATAGGGCTGGCCTAAGTTTACTTAAAGGTCAAACATAAGGTCATTCTTTGGAGCTGGCTCTCCAGTCGTCCAATGAGGCACACTTGTGACAGGAGAAAACCAGTGATTGGCCACCTGTTGGTCCAAAATGTTGATGTCCACTCACAAACCAGTCGGATTTTAGTGGCATGTGGATACAACGGGACAGGAGCAAAGTGACCGTTGGTTACCATGGCAAACTCACAGCGTAACCATGGCTGCATTGACACTGCGCTTGCGCACAAGCAGACGCACCCGGCACTCAAATGCCATGGCAACCAGGAATGTGACACGGAAGGGTGAGAAGTGACGGGACCAGCGAGGCCGGGCACAGGCCAGGGCGCTCTGAACAACGCCCAATCGGAACAATGCCCAATCACAACACGCCCAATCGGAACAATGCCCAATCAGAACACACCCAATCAGAACACACACCCTCAACCTCTCCTGTCCCTGTTAATCATCTCAGCCTACACCAGAGGACACTACGCTGACTCCACGAGGCCTGGCTCCCATCAGAATGCACTGTCACATAGAAGGTGAGACCTTCCATGCAGAAACAGCAGCCCCTGGTGGTCAGATGAAGTAATGACATGGTGTTCCCAAAGAGTAAAAACTAGGGATGCAAATTTAGTGCAACTCCTTTAATTGATCTTCAAATCAAACCAAATTTATTTATAGAGCACGTTTAAATACAACCCACATTAACCAAAGTGCTGTACAGGCAGGTAAAATCACAGAGTAAGAACAAATCACCGAATAAGAACAGAAATACTGAGTAAAACCACAGAGTAAAAAAGCATCAAAACACACGCATAGGCACAAATCTACAGTCACAGGCACAGGCGCAATGGAATCACATCAGGAGGATCCAAACTACGAGAATAAAAGCACGATTTCAGCCTGGACAGGAATCAATGGAGGGGGCAGATCTAATTGAGTGGGGGATGCTGTTCCATAGTCTAGGGGCAGCAACTGCAAAGGCGCGGCCACCCCTGAGCTTAAGTTTTGCTCGCGGGACAGCCAGGAGCCCCAAGTCAGACGGCCTGAGGGACCTGGAGGTGGAGTAAGGGGTTAAAGGATCTGAGATGTACGAGGGAGCCTGCCCATTTAGGGCTTTAAAGACAAACAGGAGAACCTTAAAATCAACTCTAAACCGGACTAGTAGCCAGTGGAGAGAGGCCAGAATGGGGCTAATATGGTCCCTCTTCCAGGTACCTGTCAGGAGCCTGGCTGCGGCGTTCTGGACCAGTTGCAAGCGGGACAGGGATGACTGACTAATTCCAGTATACAGGGAATTACAGTAATCTATGCGGGAGGATATGAAGGCATGGATGACTCTCTCCCGATCTTTAACTGACAGAAAGGACTTGATTTTGGGAATGGTGCGAAGCTGAAAGAAACTGGCTTTAACTACTGCATTGACCTGCTTGTCAAATTTAAAGGCGGAGAAATATCACTCCAAGGTTTTTGATATAGGGTTTGACGAGGGTGGACAGGTTGCCTAGGCTGCTGGTAATCAATTTGAACGGAGTCAGGGGGGCCGAACAGCATAATTTCAGTCTTGGGCACCTATTAATCGATATATAATGATTACCTGATAAGCTTAAAATCTCCTATATGGCCTATAAAAACACTCAAAACATGCCTACCACTTAATCAGTTGCGTATTTTTAAAAACAAGGTGCTGTTTGGCCCTGTAGGGGTCCTCAGGGGCCACTGCATATTTGAGACACAAACACAGTGAGACCCAGCCGCCCACCAGCGCAGACAGGGGTTTCCACAGGCTGCTTCAAAGGTGGTGAATGCGCGACTCACAACGCACTTTCGTTTCTGAGCTCGCTTCAGCGCACAGGGACGTACGGAGCGCGGTCAGAGTTTTAAACACTCCACCCAAACATTCAACCATCCGACCTGTGGCACGGGATGCTCAAACCCCACATTCCAGCAACCGCAGCCCAGGCGAGCCAGTGCCCCGTTATGGGCTGCATGGGGGGCAGGACCAGCACGCGTTTTCTGGAAAACAGAAAGCATCACAACAGCGTCATCAGAAAGGGCTCTCTGAGAAGACGCCTCGGACCGAAGAGAAGCGCTGCTGGCAGCGAGCATCCCGCAGCCGAAGGGAAGCCGGGGGAATGAAGCCTGCCTCTCAGCCAGCCAGCACCTTTCAAACGGGCTCCTTTACCAAACTCTATAACCTGACTTATGAAGCCGAACTTATAAAGCGCTTTTAAACAAACTGCTCCTGACTGGCTGGGGCTTTTAGAGATTTAAAAAAAACATTTTAAAAAACTTAAAAAATGAAGCGGGAAAATGGCTGTGTGAAACACTGAAGGGTGTTTTCAGTTCAAACCACTGAACCACACACACACACACAGGCACACACCAGCACATACACACACATACACACGTGCACACACACACACACACACACACACACACACACACACGCGCACACACACACGCACACACACTGTTTGTGCAAACTGGCGCAGAGTGACAGAGAGTTTGTGCAAGACTGGGAGAGTGAGGGAGAGAGTAAGGAGAGAGGGAGAGGGAAAGAGAGAGAGAGAGAGAGAGAGAGAGAGAGAGAGAGAGAGTGTAAGGAGAGAGAGAGACGTCTTCAAAAATAGCTCTCTGGCACCCTAGTCTGCAGCTTGGTTGCCACGGAGACGAAACCACAGGCACTATAAATAGACCATTAGCTCCAAATATTAACTGGTGACGGTACAGGGACGGAGGGAGGGGGGGGAGAGAGAGAGAGAGTGAGGGAGGGGGGGAGGGGGAGAGAGAGAGAGAGAGAGAGAGAGTGGAGGGAGGGGGGAAGGAAGCAGAGACAGCAGGAAGAAAGGAAGTGAGACAGCAAGAGAAAAAGGAAGTTAGTGAAAGAGTGAGAGTGGGAGAGAGAAGGAGAGAGCCAGCCCACACATACACACACACATACAGACACACACACATATACATACACACACACACACGCAAACACATGCTCACACAAACATACATATACACACATACAGACATACGCACATACTGTATATACACGCACGCACGCACATACAGACATACACATATATATACACACACACACACGCACACATACACACACATATACACACACACACGTAGATGCACGTATGTGCACACACACTTGGCTTTACACGGTCCAGGTTAATTTTTATGTTTTCCTATGCACATGACAGGACAGGACATGTAACAGTGATATTCTTCCCCTGGCAGTTATCCTGCAGCCTCATTCACAGCCCATGAGGTGCACCCAACTGACCAGCAGGGGCCACTAGAGAGCGATGAACGCGGACCCCTAACTGACTGACCCCCCCCCCCCCCCAAGCCTCAGCGATGGACATTGGGTTGGGAGGGGGAGCTACTGGCCAGTCGGCACTGGTACGGTCTGGGTTCGATCCAAGGCCATGCAGCTCACCTGTGCAGCCTTAACCCCAAGCCATCCAGCAGCCCACAACTGCCGTGTGACTGAAAATGGAGCCCTAAATGTGACCAGAAATGTTTTTATTTCTAAATTTTGCTGAATTATAATGGATCTCTATGGGGACATAACCATACCGCTGCTGGCCTCTAGGAGGCGACGGACTGAAAGTCCGGGTCCAGTTATACAGCTGTGTGTGGTCTTTCCGCAAACCACCTGTAGGGGGCTCAATTTCAGCTCGATTCCAAGAGGAAGGCTGCTTTCCAAACCTTATACCCGTGTTCTGCCTAGAGCATACAGCACGGGCGGAAGATAAACAGCCATGTGATCAAGTGCGTTCCAAACTCAAGAACGCAACAAGGCAAGGATGCGAGACTTAACCAGAAGTTCTCTTTGTGTTCTAAAAAAACTAAGTGCACTCCGATGCAGACTTCTCCATGTTTTCCTTACCAGAAGCCACTGCGTTTTCTGCTCTGTATTTGAGGGTGAGAAGGCAGAAGGAGACAGAAGACAGGAGGATTTCGTGCACAAGTGTGGGTATAATGTATTAACAGATTTTTGTAGTGTCAATGTGTTTCTTGCTAAGATTAGAGGTCAGTTGTGGTGATACCAAAGTTCCAGTACATTTAAAATCTAACGGATTTTAAGCGTTCTTATGATAAGCGTCGTCTTGTAAGTGTACCTGGAGGCGTGTTCTTACAGGAACATGACAACGCAGAACACAAGAACACAGTTTGGAATGTGACCAAAAATCTAATTCTGTGCATTGCAGACTCTTCCTCCAGTGGAACACTGATTGCAGTAAACCAGGGCTGCCCAACCCTGTTCCTGGAGATCTACCGTCCCGCAGGTTTTCATTCCAACCCTAACAGAGCACACCTCATTCTACAGCCAGAGCAAGGCTGCCCAACCCAGTTCCTGGAGATACACCATCCTGTAGGTTTTCATTCCAACCCTAATTTTGGCACACCTGATTCCACTAATTAGCAGCTCAAGCAGACCTCTAGCTGTTGAATGAGGTGTGCTTCGTCAGGGCTGGAGTGAAAACCTGCCGGACGGAAGATCTCCAGTTAGAAACGGTTCCCAAATGAAACCTGCTGTTACCCAACACTGCAATGTATTGCTCCTAGTCTGCTGCAACAGGCAAAGATCTGGAACTGACAAGCAGTGATTTTGCTGTGGTTTTTCAGGAAGAAAACCCTTAATCTGGTAAATGGTGGTAGCCTTGGCAAGAAAACATGAGTTTCACTCCTTAAATGTGCTCTGCTGAGCTGCTAACCGGCCGTATTCAGACACACCAAGTAAGAAAGGAGCCCGCCCTTCTGCTTTAGCATCGCTAGCATGCTTAGAGCTTAGAAAGGCCTAAAGGACCCATCCAAAGTGGAACTCACAACAACAAACATGTTAAAACACATATTTGATATTCTAGAAGTTCTTTTTCTTCCAGTTTTGGAAGAAAGGTTTTGGAAGACTATTTTCAAACGGTACAAAAGATCAGATATCAGTGATGACAGAATCCTGCAGAGTTTCAATAGGCGACGGTGTCAGTCCTGAACCACAGTAAAGGACAGACAGGAACTCAGCGAGCAACTCGCACAGCCTCCAGAAAAATCCCTCCAATTACAACCCGGTAAATGCAAAAACCGTAGAGGAAGTCTGTGCGCATCAGTGCTCTGAGTTTGCACTGATACCGTCTGAGGGAAGTGGAGATGGGCAGACTGGGCTTGTCCGTGTTTGGTAAACTGCCCCGTGTTTGGTAACTGCCCCCTGAGGGGTATAATACTCACTACTGCGCACAGTCGATCAGCTGGTATTCGTTGGACCGCTCGAAGCAGGCCTGCACCCCCTCATCCTGCCACAGGTACTTCGCGTGCTCATAGAACTCCTGCAGAGGACAGCGAGAGGTGGGGTTAGAGCCAAGGGAGGCGGGGTTGATACTTTTTTCAGTTAATAACTGAAACAGAAACTTAAACAGAAAGCAATCACTTGAGCAGGTAACTCTCATAGGGCACTCCACAACCTGTTCCTCTTTCTCTAGACTTAGAGTTCAGGCAAAATGTTTTCTTTTTTTTTTTGTTTTGGTTTTGCAACAAAATCACAAAGTTGTGAAACCTTGCCTTGGAGTGAAGTATTTAATAACACAAGCACAATGTCTTTTCATCCCAAAAGGGGCGGAGCTTCTACAGGTTGTCATTCACTTCTTCGCAATAACCAATCAGGAGACTGCTGCTCAGCAGAACACACTTCCGTTGCCCCAGAAGCAAGCTCCGCCCACTGCAGGGATAACAGGCACCACTCCTCTGCTGAATATTATGAGAGGGTGTGGGTTTACTCATGCTCAAAACATGGAAGCAGTCTGGTTACTCAACCATAATTATCAATTAATTATGTTGAGCAATTACGTAAAAATATACTGCACTCGGGTGCTTTCCAAAGAACGCATTTAGGGTGTTTCTCAGCAGTGAAACAGGTGCGGTGTGATCTGAGTCATAAATAACTGAAAAGGCATATTGATGAATCACGTTGACACACATTCATTAAGACATTCAGACTGGCTGTACTTCAAAGACCCTCATATGAAGAGATGTGCATATTAATAGAATTATGTATGTTCAGATGTGGAATTGCGGTAAAAAAAAAAACTGAAAAAATAAATCAGTACATCAGTAAGATAAGTCTACTTTAATTAAATAGATCAGGGTTAAAGTGCTGGAACATTCCAAACAAAACAACAAACAAAAAAAAAAAAGCCTTCCATAGCCCTGATATTAATGACAACAGTTCTGGAAAATCTCAAAAACTCCCAGTGCATTCTGGGAAATGGAGTTGCAGAGCTTTTATGGAAAAAACTATCCTGTGTCACGCTGAAGATGTGAACACTTAGAGAGCTCGTCCCTGCCGATGAAGAAGCCCCCACCACAGCCCCCCCCTACAGAAAACAGAAAGGAGAGCAGTGTTCCACAAACAGAGTCTCTCCTTATCAGTCACATGCCTTCATTGAGGGAGGGGGGGGGGGGGGGGGCAGGACAGGGGGGCTCATTCCAATCCTGCTGCTGGCCCATAATGCAGTGGGGGTAAAAGATCAATGCTATATTGTTTCTCTCGATCCATTTGCTGTTTTTTAAATTATTATTTTCAGAATTGTTTTCAAAGGTGGTCTCACAGAGACACTCTGGACATTTTGTGTTGGCTTGCTTTCAGGACCCTCACTGTAACCCCACTGTCTGCTCCACACACCACTCTAACCCCACTGTCTGCTCCATACACCACTCTAACCCCACTGTCTGCTCCACACACCACTCTAACCCCACTGTCTGCTCCACACACCACTCTAACCCCACTGTCTGCTCCACACACCACTGTAACCCCACTGTCTGCTCCACACACCACTGATGAGGTGCCCTTGGTGGGGGGGGGGGCAGCCTTTTCTCTTTTTCTCTTCACATTTCGGAAACCCTGTGCCCATCCCAGACGGTCGTTCCAAATATGGCCATAAGGAAGCAGAGTGGAGAGCACGCCAGCAGTGCTCGTATTTCCAGTAAGTGAACATTCGCACGTGGTTCCCTCTCTCAAAACGGCCCATGACCCCGCCCAGGACCCCGCCCAGCGCCCTGCTAACACGCAGCTAGTAATACACAATGGTTTTCCTCCTGGCAAAGATCTCTGGGAATACCGGCATCCATGACACCGGCATTACCAACACCTGCCGTCACACCTGCCGTCACACCTGCCGTCACACCTGCCGTCACACCTGTCTCCACTAAACAAATTTACCAGCCCTGTGACCCCAATACAGCTACAGGAAGGAACTGACAGGGCTAATTAGGTGCACAAATGCCTGTGACGATTGCACTTCCAAAATGGAGCGCACCCTGAGGTCGTACTTACTCATTCCGTAAACTCGTCTATGACTCTAATCACATTCCACAATCACACCATTCAAACCGGGATACACCCGTTTGTTCACAAAACAATCAGCCAAGAAAAACACAGTGTGGTTCCGCTTGAACCTGGGTGCAGGGTGGGGCGGAACCAAGAGAGGCACAGCCTCCGTTTCAGTCAGTGACTGTGAGGGGAGCGGAACTAAGAGGAGCACAGCCTCCGTTTCAGTCAGTAACGGTGAGGGGAGCGGAACTAAGAGAGGCACAGCCTCCGTTTCAGTCAGTAACGGTCAGGGGAGCGGAACTAAGAGGAGCACAGCCGCTGTTGCAGTCAGTAACGGTGAGGGGAGCGGAACTAAGAGAGGCACAGCCTCCGTTTCAGTCAGTAACGGTGAGGGGAGCGGAACCAAGAGAGGCACAGCCTCCGTTGCAGTCAGTAATGGTAAGGGGAGCGGAACTAAGAGGAGCACAGCTGCTGTTGCAGTCAGTAACGGTGAGGAGAGCGGAACTAAGAGGAGCACGGCCGCTGTTGCAGTCAGTGAGGGAGGCGCACACTGCCGTGCGCAGGGGGGAATCCTCCTGGGTCACAGGTTAGCAGAAGTGTGGCCCCAGAGGGGGGCTGTTTAGGGTCATTAAAGGTAATCAGTTAACGAGCAGAGCACAGTGGCCACACCCGCTTCTCTGGGGCTCGTATAATTTCTCTAAATGAGACCCAGGGGGCGGAGCCAGGCCCGCTAATCACTGCCCCAAGGCCCACAGCCCCCCCCCCCCCCCCCCCCCCCCACGGCTCTGGCAGGTACAGGAGCAGAGAAGCCTGCGTCAGACGCTGGGTCCCTGCACTGCGCTGAGGCTGTGTGGGAGGAGCACTGGCAAACTGGCCAATCCAGAGCAAGCACAGGACAGGTGGGGGAGCCGGGTCTACCTGGGCACTGTAAGGTTATGAGCCTCACGAGGAATGCTAAGCTAACAAGGAATGCTAACCCAGAGGTGCCAGTCTGTCAACTGGCTGGAGCAACAGTGCGTTTTTTTGGGGGGCGGGGGTGGATGGGGGGTTTGGGTGCTTGGGCACGGAGTTTGCAGACCAGGGTGGGGGTGACTGAAATTGCCACCTGGGGGGTGGGGGGGGGGCAAGGTGCTCTCACTTTGTGCCGTGAGCTGATACATTATTTGTTTAATCTGGGAACTGGTTTATTTTTAGTTGTGGTCCGTCTATTTGCCGTGAGATCCGTCTCCAGTCCGAGTCTCTGCAGTAGGACTGCACAAAGGAGTCACATTCCTACCACAGAACACCCAAATATCTACAAAATACAAAACACAGGGGCTTAAAGCACGTCTGTGCGCACGCCTCTGAGTGTTATATAACAGGAGATGGGCTGGGCAGCGTTTGTGCGGACAGCTTTCCACATCGAGAGCTTCAGCCCGTCACAGCCGCCCGGCCAACCAGTCGGGTGGGTTCGGTCAATGCCACGCCCCGTAAAGAATGAGCCAGGGGCCGAGGCGTGGAGCTCTTCACCACACCGCACCATCGCTCCACATCTGTCACTCAGGAAATATGCAGAAGGGGTGAACACGTTCCTGCCAGACTGCCTTCGCTGCACCGCAGGTCTCCATGGTTTCCCGTGGTGTTTTTGTTTTATTTATCGACGTGTACACCGACATTTATGGAAGTAAAAGTCATTAAAAGTGTCCATTTTCCATACGTGGTGCAGTACGTGAGCTGAGTGCAGAGGTTTAATCTGTGCGGACACATCGGGGGACCTCCCATCCCAACGCGGAATAGCGGTCCAACCGTTTGTGAAATTACACCTGGAGACAGGTGTTCCATTGGCTAAGCTCAGGTGGAACCCGTCAGGGTACGGTGGAGTCAGACCTCGATTGGTCCTCTCGCAAGCCCCCATTTCTGTGAATGAAAAAGGGGGTTCTCGCCGGGTCGCTGTGACTGAGATCCAGAAAAGACCAATGATTGGCTGGTTTGTAACCTGTCCGTTTACAGTAGTATTGCGGTCCTATCTGTGTTTAGCGGGTCTGTGAATAATCAAGTGTCTCCTCTCTACCTCTCTATCCCTCTCTTCTCTCCCTGTCCCTCTGCCTTCCTTCCCCTTCCCTCCTCTCCTTCTTTTGGTTTTCTACCCCCATCATGTTCTCTTTTGCTGTGTGTGTGTGTGTGTGTGTGTGTGTGTGTATACATGAGAGTGTGTGTGTGTGTGTGTGTGTGTGTATACATGTAAGAGTGTGTGTGTGTGTGTGCGCGTGTATACATGTGAGAGCGTGTGTGTGTGTGTGTATACATGTAAGAGTGTGTGTGTGTGTGTGTGTGTGTGTGTGTGTGTATACATGTAAGAGTGTGTGTGTGTGTGTGTGTGTGTGTGCCCGTGCGCGGGTACTCACAGAGGGAAACTCGAAGTCATTCTGACTGGCGAGGTTGAGGATGTACTCCATGTGGGCCTTGTTGTCGGGACAGGCCAGCAGGACGGGGGGCACCAGTTTGCTCATGGCCGACACGATGGTCTGGAGCGCAAGGGAGAGAGAACGCACTTACAGTCAGAAGGCACAGACCACAGACCCAGCCCAACACACACCCCACACACTACAGACCCCACAAACCATACACTGTGCACACCACTGACCCCACAAGCCACTCACCCCACAAACCACACACACCCGCACACTACAGACCCCACAAACCACACACACCCTGTACAGTACAGACCCCACAAACCACACACCCTGCACACCACTGACCCCACACACCACTGTCCCAACACACACCACAAACCCCACACACCACAGAGCCAGGGTCCACCACAGACCGAGTGCAAACCACTGACCCCACACACCCCCCACACCACTGACCCTGCACACCACAGACCCCACACACAACTGATCCCGCACACCACAGACCCCCATGCAGCTCACCTCAATGGCTTCCTTAATGTTACTCTTAATGCATGGAATCTTCATTTTCCTCTCCCTGAAAAATAAAAATGAGTGCTGGTTCAAATATCCAAACAGGCAGTTTTTTTCCCCGCAGAAAAACCTTTTTTTTTTTAAAAGCGTAGTAGCACCCACACAGGCCGCAGTTCTGCTCTGCGCAGTCAGGAACACTTCGCTGCGCTCTGCAGTCGGTTTATTTCAGGTATATTTTTAAACTCCACTTGATGCAATTTCAGGTCCATATACAGATATTCTTTACAATTTTCTTCATTACAAAGAACAAACAAAAACAAGCAAATACTGACATTTACTTGTTTTGTACAGGACAACCTGTGGAACCATCAATGAAATGAAAAGCTGCACCTACAACTTTCTAGGGATGATCTCTCTCTCGCTCACACAGACACACACACACACACTCACTCACACACGCTCACACACACGCTCACATGCGCTCACACACACGCTCACACACCAAACAACCACCAACACTTTAAATGGGCACATTTCCCTGCTCAACCTGAGAAAACTGACAGAAACATGCCTGGCCATCAGCTTTCACCAGCAATTCAACCCAGATCATACATCACATCTTTTGCAGAAATGAGTCCATTCCATCAGCTGTCTGACATGCATATAGTGCAGATCTATAGTCTATCCTCAGGTAGTATTTTTGGTGACGGAGGACTTTATCAGAATCTGCACTATCTGTCTGTACCAGAAGCATCGGACCACTGCAAGCCTGCATCAGCTACTCCTAAAGATCAGTGTACTTCAACACAGCGATCTGTGGGGAGGACGACCAGCACAAGCAGTGCTGAGTGTGTTAAGCTTTGGCTGTTAGCATGGCAGTGTGCCACTTCCTGCACAAGAAAACTCCATCCTGTGAGCAAATCACAGGACCAATCAGAGTCAGAGTCCCACTACAGACTGGACCAATCAGAATCAGAGTCCCACTGGACACTGGGCCAATCAGAGTCTGAGTCCCACTGGACACTGGGCCAATCAGAGTCTGAGTTCCACTCCACACTGGAGCAATCAGAGTCTGAGTTCCACTCCACACTGGAGCAATCAGAGTCACAGTCCCGGTCCCACTCCACACTGGGCCAATCAGGGTCAGAGTTGCACTGCACACTCCAGCACAGCTGCTGTGATCAGGAAGCATCTCTTCAGCTCACAGGTGTGTTAAAAATAACCACCAGCAGGTAAAGTATCAATCATTAGCTTTTTTAACTAACCGTACAGCTCACTGGTGTGGGCAGTGCTGGAAACACACAATATCCTCACGGCTTTCCCTTTTACATCCACCGTCCAGTTTCTCTGTCAGATATATTACAGGAATATGCAATGCAAGCCAAACAAACATTCTCACTGGATTGACTGACTGTCATTTTTGCATCAAGCTTCTAATTTTTAAAAAACACATTTACATATAAATGTTCTTGTTTCTCCCAATTTGGAAGCCTGCTGGCATGTACTGACCCGTCCCCATCAATACAACATCCTCCATCGATTTTGGAGATCAGATGAATCCAGATTCTTCCCTGAAAGGCAACCTCTTCCCAAACCTCAAACTCTTCCCAGCAACTCAGACCCTCCCCTGAAATTTACTCTCCCCTGAAACACAAACTCTGCCCTGAAATTCACTCTCCCCTGAAACTCAGACTCCCCTGAAACACAAACTCTGCCCTGAAATTCACTCTCCCCTGAAATTCAGACTCTTCCCTGAAACTCAGACTCTCCCCTGAAATTCACTCTCCCCTGAAATTCAGACTCTCCCCTGAAACTCAGACTCTCCCCTGAAATTCAGACTCTTCCGTGAAACTCAGACTCTCCCCTGAAACACAGACTCTGCCCTGAAACTCAGACTCTCCCCTGAAACACAAACTCTGCCCTGAAATTCAGACTCTCCCCTGAAATTCACTCTCCCCTGAAACGCAGACTCTCCCCTGAAACACAAACTCTGCCCTGAAATTCAGACTCTCCCCTGAAATTCACTCTCCCCTGAAATTCAGACTCCTCCCTGAAATTCACTCTCCCCTGAAACACCTTGTCAGTCTTCGGGCTGGAATAAAAGCTCAGCGCTGACAGACTGAGCTTCGGACAGCGAGCGCCTGACCAATCAGAGTCACTCTTATGTGAGGAGGTGGGGACAGCCTAAACTCTTGGTTTAGAGGGACAGATACTCACTCTGTATTGTAGCCATTGACATGCAGGATCTTCATCTGTTTGACTACAGTACTCTTCCCAGACTCTCCCGCTCCTGCCATGCGCGCGCACACACACACACACACACACACACACACACACACACACAGAGGGGGAGAGAGAGTGAGAGAGAGATCAGTCATTAGGCAAATCTCACAGAACACGGTCCTCATCTGACATTACTGTTGGCATTAGTATGACACAGAGGAACCCCACACACTCCCCAGTGTAGGAGGGGTGTGTGCCTTTCCATCCCCTAGGTGAGAATCATTCATATGCACAATAATATCATCCTATATGGCAGGTGCCCTGGAGCCCAGGTGCCCTGGTAGGACCTCCCATCAACTCTTTATGAGTGATGTCATCAGTGAAGCCTCAAACCCTTCAATAAAGAGGACCAGAGGCTCTCAAACATACGTCCATAAGCGACTGAAATAAGCAAGCAGAATAAACTAAAATTAAGCCCATAAAAAGCGCATGTTTGAACGGAGCATAAAGTCCCCCCCAGTCAGCAGTTAACAGCAGTGCGTAGGGAGGAGGGAGAGTGACAGTGCGGGGGAGCGACAGGGATCCTCTGAATATCTCAGAACGTGCCCAGTTCAGTTCGGGAGTATCAGAGCACCTTCCCACACAAAGGACAAAACTTACTTTACCTACTTTATAAAAAATAAATAAATAAATAAATAAAAAAAAAAAAAAAAAACACATCAGTAGCTCCAGAAGGCGACGTGCAATTTGGCCGTTGCATCGCCCAGGGTCTGGGAGGGTTCAGTTATTAGGGGGGTATTATTACCTCAAAATTAAATGACTTCATTGTGGGACGTAACTTCAGCTAGGACTGTATTCAACAAGCGCGTGAATTAGCAAGTTAACTAGCTAAATATAAGCTGGAACTAGCAAACTGCAGACTGGTGTTAGGACTGCTTACCCTTTTACAGCACGATACTCAGCATGATACCCAATGACATCCTGCGGACATACTTAGCCAGCAGTAGCTAGCTAACATTCCCCCCTCCCCAAAAAAACTGAGTGTTATTCCACGTACAACACAACGTCCAACAGAGGAGTATACTGAAGAGTCTGCTTGTGCGTGGTTTCAGACCGAGCGAACATGCATCCAGCAGAGACAGACTCCGGAAGCAATTTCCAATTCTTGAATGGTGACTCTCTCTCACACACACACACTCGCGCGCGTGTGCGTGCGTGTGCGTGCACACACACACACACACACACACGCACACGCACGCCCACACACACACGCGCACACACACCAGTCTTTGTGCATGTGCTGGGGTTATAGGGGAATTCAGAAGTAAAAAGAAGGAAAACCCCACACACCACTCTTCACTGCTCCCATTGATTGAGCTATGCGACTGACTTTCACCCAGACTCAGACTTCATCAGCCACCAGAGAGTGACACTCACCCCGCTAGTACAGGTAAGCACTAACACAGCACCACAGGTAAGCACTAACACAGCAGCACAGGCAAGTACTAACACAGCACCACAGGTAAGCACTAACACAGCACCACAGGTAAGTACTACATACAGCACCACAGGTAAGCACTAACACAGCAGCACAGGTAAGTACTAACACAGCACCACAGGTAAGTACTAACACAGCAGCACAGGTAAGTACTACATACAGCACCACAGGTAAGCACTAACACAGCACCACAGGTACGTACTACATACAGCACCACAGGTAAGCACTAACACAGCACCACAGGTACGTACTACATACAGCACCACAGGTAAGTACTGCATACAGCACCACAGGTAAGTACTAACACAGCACCACAGGTAAGTACTATATACAGCACCACAGGTAAGCACTATTTACAGAACCACATGTAAGTACTACATACAGCACCACAGGTAAGCACTAACACAGCACCACAGGTACGTACTACATACAGCACCACAGGTAAGTACTACATACAGCACCACATGTAAGTACTACATACAGCACCACAGGTAAGCACTAACACAGCACCACAGGTACGTACTACATACAGCACCACAGGTAAGTACTACATACAGCACCACAGGTAAGTACTAACACAGCACCACAGGTAAGTACTATATACAGCACCACAGGTAAGCACTATTTACAGAACCACAGGTAAGCACTATTTACAGCACTATAGGTAAGTACTAAGTACAATACCATAGGTTAGTGCCACCTATAGCATTACAGGCAAGTTCTACCCACAGCATCACAGGTAAGTACTACTGTACTACCTACCTATACTACGCATACGCACACGCAGCGGTCCTCACGCGTGTTAAAGACACACGGTGGGACAGCAGGCCCCGTGTCTCCACCCTGGGAGACCAGGCCCCGTCTCCACCCTGGGAGACCAGGCCCCGTCTCCACCCTGGGACAGCAGGCCCCGTCTCCACCCTGGGACAGCAGGCCCTGTGTCTCCACCCTGGGCCAGCAGGCCCTGTGTCTCCACCCTGGGCCAGCAGGCCCCGTCTCCACCCGGGGACAACAGGCCCCGTCTCCACCCGGGGACAGCAGGCCCCGTCTCCACCCTGGGACAGCAGGCCCCGTCCCCACCCTGGGACACCAGGCCCCGTCTCCACCCTGGGACAGCAGGCCCCGTCTCCACCCTGGGACCGCAGGCCCCGTCTCCACCCTGGGACAGTGAAAGCACACGCCTCTAATGAGCTCGGGGAGCTGCGGTTCACCTGGAGAGCGAGCAGCCAGGTGATGCTCCCTGCTTCCCGAGGGCCTGATCCCATATTCCCAATTCAATCTCCCTTCCGACGAGGGAAGGAGAGAGCGCTTTGAGTGAACAGGAACACGCACACGGCACTCAATTCAACGCTGAACCGTGCGCAAAAATGTCCCCGTAAACCTCTCCAGGGCTGAGCTCTGAAGACCAGTCTCCTCAAAGTATAAACACTACCACCTGATTGGATGCCATATCCACTTCCCAGCAATGAGGTCACTGATTGGGTCCCCTTTCTGCTGAGTTGAGGCCAGTATCAGAAAAGTCCATTTCCAAACAATGTGACAGGAAATAAAAAAACAGGCAGGAAAAACAGTCATGATGGAAAGCGTAGTTTGTCCATGTCTTCAATCTACAATAAGTCACAACATAAAATTAAAGGACACCGCAGCATTGACACTGTACACTGGCCAACAGGAAGAAAACTCTCAAAAGGTTCCAAATCCACCTGCTTAATTAAAATTAATTGAGAATCAGGTGATGCTGCAAGGGTGTAATTATACAAGAATGTGTAATTAGTGCTGGAAATGTGACCAGTTGTGTGACTCACTCTGACCTGGTGCAGTGGATGTGAGTGATCTGCTTTAAGCTGGTGCAGTGGATGTGAGTGATCTGCTCTAAGCTGGTGCAATGGATGTGAGTGATTCGCTCTAATCTGGTGCAGTGGATGTGAGTGATTCACTCAGACCTGGTGCAGTGGATGTGAGTGATCTGCTCTAAGCTGGTGCAATGGATGTGAGTGATTCGCTCTAATCCGGTGCAGTGGATGTGTGTGATTTGCTCTAAGCTGGTGCAGTGGATGTGAGTGATCTGCTCTAAGCTGGTGCAATGGATGTGAGTGATTCGCTCTAATCTGGTGCAGTGGATGTGAGTGATTCACTCAGACCTGGTGCAGTGGATGCGGAATGAAACCGCACATCCACGGCGGGGACGCAGTGTCTGCCCTTGGCCGAACTGTGCAACTCAACACTGTACAGGAAGCACCCGAACCTCACAGGCGGGACGGCCAAAACAGCAGCGCAGGGCTATGCTACGCTAACAATCTCCCAAGGAGCACACCGGCTGGTGCTAAACTGATAGGCTTGGGAGCACACTAATGCATCCCATTTAGTAGACATGCTCCTACGTTATATTTCCAGTTAGCACACATCAATTTTCAGGAGCAAATACTCCTAAAATGGGAGCACTGTAGCACCCTAGAGGGGGACATCCAAAGGAGCAGGGGCACCCCAACATACCGTACCGTAGTGATTCACGTTAAAAGCCATTCTCAGGGATCCATGGGCAGTGCCACGCTGGGATTTGAAACGGCAACCTCCGAGTTACACACTCGGTTTCTTAAAAACCCACGACACGGCCGTCAGGCTCGCCTGCGGGGCCTTCCAGAACCCCAGAGCCACCGTCGGTCCTAGAATCATTCGGCGTTCTGCAGCCACTGCAGAGAAGGGCGCCGCCTACTGTACACCGCACACATTACCCTCAAATTCAAGACACACCAAGGCTGAACTGTTCTGTACAATGAGGGGACGAAATGAGATTCACATGCACTGAAGAAAGAAAATGGTGTTCTAACAGTGGAGGGTTCAGGCGGGTCTGTGATGGCGTGGGGGAAGTTTCGAGGCCCAGATTGGGTGCACTCACACCCTCACAACTCAAGGGCGATGCCAGTCAGTAGTTAGCGGGACCCATTTGACAACTTCGCCCCACGTAAAGTGCTTCCGTCCTGCAGAGAGGGGGAACCGCCAGACGCCAACACCACCCTGAACACAGGACTGCAGTATGAGGAGCACCAGCACGCCTGAACACAGGACTGCAGTATGAGGAACACCAGCACGCCTGAACACAGGACTGCAGTATGAGGAACACCAGCACGCCTGAACACAGGACTGCAGTATGAGGAGCACCAGCACGCCTGAACACAGGACTGCAGTATGAGGAGCACCAGCACGCCTGAACACAGGACTGCAGTCTGAGGAACACCAGCACGCCTGAACACAGGACCATGGCAGTATGAGGAGCACCAGCACGCCTGAACACAGGACCATGGCAGTATGAGGAGCACCAGCACGCCTGAACACAGGACCATGGGCAGTATGAGGAGCACCAGCACGCCTGAACACAGGACCATGGCAGTATGAGGAGCACCAGCACGCCTGAAACACAGGACCATGGCAGTATGAGGAGCACCAGCACGCCTGAACACAGGACCATGGCAGTATGAGGAGCACCAGCACGCCTGAACACAGGACCATGGCAGTATGAGGAGCACCAGCACGCCTGAACACAGGACCATGGCAGTATGAGGAGCACCAGCACGCCTGAACACAGGACCATGGCAGTATGAGGAGCACCAGCACGCCTGAACACAGGACCATGGCAGTATGAGGAGCACCAGCACGCCTGAACACAGGACCATGGCAGTATGAGGAGCACCAGCACGCACGCCTGAACACAGGACCATGGCAGTATGAGGAGCACCAGCACGCCTGAACACAGGACCATGGCAGTATGAGGAGCACCAGCACGCCTGAACACAGGACCATGGCAGTATGAGGAGCACCAGCACGCCTGAACACAGGACCATGGCAGTATGAGGAGCACCAGCACGCCTGAACACAGGACCATGGCAGTATGAGGAGCACCAGCACGCCTGAACACAGGACCATGGCAGTATGAGGAGCACCAGCACGCCTGAACACAGGACCATGGCAGTATGAGGAGCACCAGCACGCCTGAACACAGGACCATGGCAGTATGAGGAGCACCAGCACGCCTGAACACAGGACCATGGCAGTATGAGGAGCACCAGCACGCCTGAACACAGGACCATGGCAGTATGAGGAGCACCAGCACGCCTGAACACAGGACCATGGCAGTATGAGGAGCACCAGCACGCCTGAACACAGGACCATGGCAGTATGAGGAGCACCAGCACGCCTGAACACAGGACCATGGCAGTATGAGGAGCACCAGCATGCCTGAACACAGGACCATGGCAGTATGAGGAGCACCAGCACGCCTGAACACAGGACCATGGCAGTATGAGGAGCACCAGCACGCCTGAACACAGGACCATGGCAGTATGAGGAGCACCAGCACGCCTGAACACAGGACCATGGCAGTATGAGGAGCACCAGCACGCCTGAACACAGGACCATGGCAGTATGAGGAGCACCAGCACGCCTGAACACAGGACCATGGCAGTATGAGGAGCACCAGCACGCCTGAACACAGGACCATGGCAGTATGAGGAGCACCAGCACGCCTGAACACAGGACCACGCAGTTTTAGGAACTTGCACCAGCATCATCCACCTGTCACAGTCTAACGGAATGTACAACTGGCTGCAACTGCCACGCAGTGCACACACCGGAGTAGTGCAGATGGTACTCTTGCCCACTGTGAGGATCGCTGAACAGCACAAGGGTGTTTAGTATATTTTTCATATACTATTATAAAAAGTAAAGGATGGAATATCCATTTTAAAGTGCGTAAGCATGGACCGTTCTCTTCATCTCACTCTGTGGGACAGGCCAATCAGAAGGCAGTATGACATCAGGAGGGGCACTGGGGGTGCGTTAACAGCCATACACAGGCAGTCTGTCCACTTTCAGAAACCTCGATCGAATTCCTGGAGCCAAAATCTGTCGCCTTTCTTTGCGATCTTTCTGGTCCCCCTGCAGAAGGCTGAAGGCCGTTGCTGGCAGAGAGCAGATGCCGTTGGCAGTCACACTTTTGCTTAAGTTATGTTATCTAGTACCTCATTTTAAAATCAAGGACGGAAGCTCCATCTTTCAACAGATAAGTCATTCACTTTGTCAGGGTTTGTGTGGCCCTGGCTTCTTTTAGATGACATCACTACCAACACAACACTGCAATTGGTGCAACAAGTAACAACCAATAACTGCCAGTAGCTCCTGTCCTGGTGGGCGAACGCAGTTCATGTTAGTCGACTAAACTTAACCAGACCTAATGATTCCAATAAAACGCATGTCTACCTTTCCACAAAAATATTTCCTTTTTTTTTTAAGCATTAATACTTTCTGTACAGCAAAAACACCAATAATACTTCCCACTCAACCCAATACTTCCCACTCAACCCAATAAGTCCCACTCAACCCAAAATACAGGGATCAATCAACCCAACTGCCATCAGACCTGGGGAAACGCACACAAACAGCAGCGAGCGCTAAGCAACTGTTAATTTCTCAGGATTCCAGCACAACACGTTTTTACCTCTAAAAGGGGGAGAAGTGCCCACTCGTCATTAAGGAGAAGGAGCGCAGCGCCTAAATTATTGTTCCGAAGATGTGCGGCAGCCAGCACGTCTGTAAACTGACCCCAGGCTTACACACATCATGCTAGAAGGCTACGGCAGGAAAGCTCTTCCGATTGTGACTTATATTGCAGTTTGAGGTGTTAATATTTATCATTTCGATCACTTTCTTTTTACTTTCGCAATGGCCTACATTCTCACGGACGACGGCTCTTTTACGTTAACGGCTTCGAGGGCTAGGACACGCGTCCAATAAAAACACAACCAATTAAAATAATCCTTGTCACTGGTGGTGCAATGTCAACGGGAACGAGGTTAACAAAACACTGAAAATGTGGGTGACAGCATTTACCCAACAGTGCACTGAGGCCGAAGGCACCATCCTCTTCTCCAGAGAGAAGTTAGCAGCTGCATTCCCAACATACATTTATAAATGTGTTCTAATTTTCTTTTTTTTTTTTAACACATTTGCAGTTTTTTTCTTGGATGATGGCCTTACACTTATTAATTGTACCTTTACATTACCATATTCACCCTTTCTTTATTGCGCTTGGGAGATTCTGAGGGCATGTTGGTTAGGTTCCATACTCAAAAAGACTGGTGAAGTAAAATCTCAGATTCAAACCTGCAACCCCTCTGGGTGAGAGCCCTGTTCCTTAACCACTACACCACACCGGCATCCAATCAGAAAAAGGCTCGAGTCCCAAGGTCTACAGCTGTGTAACAAGCTTTCTTTTTAACTGAAGCACGATCAGGCCAATTATTTTACCTTGGGCTGTGCTTTCACATACGGGCATTGATATGACGACAAGATATTGAAACAGGCCCAAAAGCATGACTTTCGCCTTTTTAAAAATATAATTTGTACAGTGGAAGAAAAACAACTGCCTTCAGAATCTCGTGAAGACTAGAAATCATACATGCCCTTAATTTAAAGAAAAATGTTTAAAGGCTGTCATTTTAAAATGTGCCTTGTCAGACAACCCACATCGTTCCAGATGCGTCGTTAAAATCTAGCCAACAGCTCGTACCAATTTAGGCAGTTGACATGTACCTAACGTTAATTTACACGAATAAACCTTATTCCCTTGTGATAAAGGTATTTTTTCAACCCAGTGGTCTACCTACCGCTTAATCAGTATATTACCGAATACAAGTAGGCGAAGGATTAACTTATTTTCCAATAGTTACTCATAACATTCGTAAAGAAAAGTTGTTCATGAACCGACATGGGGAAAGAGTTGGGGTAAAAGTGAAATATCTAGTTCAGGCTGTGCCAGGTAGAGGGCACGTCTTGTTATGCTGCAAACGTGTTCTTCACAGTGTCCCAAATTAACCACCACTTCCCCGCACGCGGAAATACCGGTAAGGCGTTCGGGGCGGAGAGGGTGTGCTGCATTTGCACTAAAAACAAATCTACCTCCTCGACAAACACTCGCGCTTCACAATCAATCGGGAGTCGCTCGGGCCTGCGGGGTTGGCTAAAATTAAATACGTCCCAGATTGGGGAAATGGCCACGAAATGGTGAACCCCAGTAAATCGCCATGCTAGACAGGCTTTCCCAGATAGGATACACGACAGCATGCATCACAGATCCGTGTAGGCTACAATCGTAACAGGCTACTGTAGCTTGAACAATGCAGCCATACAACCTTTTAAAATACTGAACATTAAAAAGGCGTGACGTGCATGATGTCACTTGACAGAAAATGACAAAATGGTTGTTGCGAAAAGGGCTCGTTTACATGTAGGCTACAGCAGTGTGTGTGTGTGTGTGTGTGTGTGTGTGTGTGTGTGTGTTGTGTGTGTTTAGTGTTCACCCGCACCTAAAAATACCACAGGCACACACAAACATGCGCGGGCCTACGTAAGGTCCCGGAAAATGTTATTTATTTATTTAATGTGTTTTGCTAAACCAGCAAAAAGACAGGTAGTGGTCAGCTAACAAAATAAACATTTAGAGCGTGCTCACCTGGCACGCATCAAGCCAAATAAATTAGCCTATTAACACATAACCAACCTAGACATAGGCTACATCACATATTTCATACATATTTACACTCGAGTCAGTGTGGCACTTCAGAATTTCGTAAACTTACCTAGCAGTAGCAGCCGGTGTGTAGCGCGGTATAACTGTTTGTCTTTCTGTAACTGTTTTTCAATCTTTTTGTTCGCTTCTCGTTGAGATTTCTCTTCGTTTCGTTGGTCTTCGGTCTTACTGTTGCTCAAACAACCCATCTTCCCGCGAAAACAAATAAGGATAAGGGGAGGGGGAATTTAAAAACTAAACAATCCTGGATCCCTCAGTTGGCCCACGAAATTAACACACTGACAATGATTTGTGACATATCGCTCGTCCAGGGCCTACTGAGGCTAACGCTAACGACTAAAGAACAAACGACTGTTGCGACCGGAATTCTTTTCTAAAATATTGTCTTAAACGTACTATTGTTACGAGTACATTATTTTATACAGAACAGTGAACGGGTTGTTGGATAGTGTGGATGACGACAACAGGGCCACCTTCTCAGGCGGTGAATTTGTTCTAAACTGTTTATATTAAACAGGCTGTGTGTTGGTCTTCTATTCAGTTTAACAGGCTAAATTAATTTTAGATTTCCCTCTATGTCACGGTTTCTTTAAAATTGACTTAAATTATTTCATTTCACGAATCCCACTAAGGTCGCAGCCTATGGTTGAAGCTACAGCGAAGAGGAATCCAAAACCGATTTTATTTCAACGTCGAGAATCCTTCACTTGCCCCAAAGCACGTAGGCCTATTTCATTATCGTTGGTAAAAAAAAATAAAAAACATAAATGTTAAGCCTACATTTGGAACGTCTTGTATGTCTCTTAATTTCTTTCCTACCCGTCTTCCTCCACACAGAGACGAGAGAGCGACAAGGAACCCGAAAAAAATAAAAATAAATATTTACACTAAAATTACCGCATGTGCATTATTCTGACAGTTTTCCGATCTGGCTAAACTCCTCTAAACCTCGTAAATGGATCATGTTGTTCCTACTGACACTCTGATGATCGGTTTTAGTCCCAGAAATAATTTGATTTTTTTCCTCCAATTTTCCTTCTCTTCAGCGATGGTTGCTGTTGCTGGTTTTGTCCAAATCCGAAAGGCCCCTCTCTCTCCCCGCTTTTGTTGTTTTAATTTCTGTCGCTTTTCACATCCGTAAACCTAACAGTACCGGTCTCCGACTCGTAAGGTAACTCCTAAATCGGCTCCGATGTCTCTGATTATGGCGAAACTACGAGAATTTCTTCGGTATTTTCCCGATTCGTGCAGGTATGGGCTCCAGTCAGCCCTAGCCTTGTACTCCCTTTCAATCCGAATGGTAGGTACACATGTGCATTTAGATACATGAACACACCGCGGCTCCTACGAACACACTCCGCTATGGCCGGGATTCCTCCGTAGACAGGCCGCGTGTACACAGATGCGAAAAAAGCTGTTTCTCGTGCGCTTTATTTGCTTTTTTCCTTTTCTCCGGGAATTGTACATTGAGACAGACAGCGTTGGAGAGATGGGGTGGGGCAAACAGCTCACATTGAACCCTGGGAACGACCATAGTTTAATCACATGACTGTACAAAACGTCATCATGTTGCAATCCTGCGGAGGGAAGGCGCCCTCTTCAAAGGCCGGAGAATGTGCGGACAGCACGCGCCAGAGACGGTGACCCCGCGAGTCTTCCTCAGAATCTATGTTCCTCAAGACACATTACAAATATTAATATTACAGTTCACTTCATGAAAATGGCTCCAGCATGACGTGTACGTGTTCGATGTAATGAAGAGGTTCTATTGTTAGCCTGTTGAACCATTGGCATTTCAAGATTTAGCCTGCTCCTGTTCCATCTGTTTCAAGACAATGGTGAAATTACTGTTTTTTTTTTGTTTATTTGTTTTTGGAAGATGAACTATTTATTTGGAAATTTGTAAATATTAGTAGTATTTTTTATATCACAGGCGTCTGGGAGAAACGTGCACTGGCTGTGTCAAAATGTAACAACGAATTAGGCGTTGCACGTACCGATTTATAACACATAGTACAGTAGTGATATATCGGAGCTTAATTGTGTTATCTATTTTAATGGAAATTGTTTTATTTACTTTAAAAACACGCAGATTTAACGACATTTTTTAAGGCAGGTAATTTAGCATCCTGATGGTCGCCAGTAGTCTATAGCCCTATTTGCAAACCAGTAATGAGAAAGGTTCCTAACTTCTTATCATAGAGGCTTATGGCAGGATCAGTTTCGTATACGTGTCGTTATTTTTTGGAGAACCCACTTTCATAAATCAGAAACAAAACCATACCATGACAGCTAACAAACAAACATATCGACTGGGACACTCCTCATTCACGTGGATATTGTCTTTATTTTTTTAGCGACTTATTTCCAGTATATGCGATATTGCACATCTACGTACGAAATCCATTGAGTCACACACTTTTGGGAATGTTCATTCCACGTGAGAGAGGCATTCATCTTCAACCCGATTGCGTTTTCAGCTTTTATTTAGTTACAATGGCGACCTCTACCGCCGTGACCCACGTGAAGCGACTTGACTAATCTGCAGAAGTTGGCATATCATTCTTAACAAACCATTTATCGTGTGGTATCTAGTACACGTGTAACGTTTTAAATGAAAGTTTAGTGTTGGTGATACTCGACGGAAAGCTCACTCCAATGCCATTAGCAAACTCGGGAGAAATGTAACTTGCCGGAGGTCACGGAGAAAATGACCACCTAAATGTCATGTGCTAAGTATAAATACCTAAACAAACCCAGACTCTAAAAATGGAACATTTAACAAACCAGTTTTCTGTTTTGACATTTGTATATTTAAAGGACACTTTTTTTTTTTTTTACTACGGTTACCAATGATGTTGTCAAGAGAACTGTGTGCTGGAAAGTAGGATGCAGTCTTATTTATTTTTTACATTTTTAAAACTCTAAAACACAGACAAATTTGTTGTCTCAGTCATGAAAGTGTGGAATGGTGGGGATCCCCCGTGCTGTTTTGTCCAAATAATAATAATAATAATAATAATAATAATAATAATAATTGTTATTTTAGAAAGAATCTCAATACCGTGTATTTGAGCAGCCTATCGTTCTTATTCAACAGGTTATTTGCTTTCTTATTTTGCCATGTTGACAGAGTAAGGGTCTATACCAGTGTTGTCCCGTGACTTTACATTACACTACATTACAGGCATTTAGCAGATGCTCTCATCCAGAGCGACTTACTCAGCATAAGTTATGATACTTGAGTTATGATAACACAGCTTGAATTATGATACTTTATTTATAATAATAATAACAACAACAACAATAATAAATCAGTATTAACAACAACATTATGATTATTATTATTATTGTTGTTATTTTATGTGTTTATTTTATGTGCAGGCACGGGTGCACACATGGAAACAATGTTTTTCTACCATCCAGTTAACCGAACGAGCTCAACCGTCAGAAAGAAAAGTGTTACGCGTCACACTTCAATGCCGTCACTGTTTTTGTTTAATTTAGAGAGTTTAATAGCGCAGCACACCGTTGCATTCTGGGATTGCCTCTGATGCCATTCCAAGTGTGTGACACCACAGGCTCCAAACCTCCCGCCTGTCTCCCTGGCTCTTTCACACCCCTGCAGTAACCCGCCACACTGCATTTTTCTCCTGTGTGTGAGACGGGAACCTCTCCACAAACGGACACAGTGAGCTCTTTAAGGAACACTTTCCCAAGCATTTCAATACAATAGTTAGTTTTATGGGAGGGGGGGGGATCTAATTTTAGCGCTCTGTTTGCGTCTTCATTAACATCCCCCATGACGGGAGGGGGAGTTTGTTTTGATGATGTACAGAACAAGAGGTACACAATCTTGCACTTTCAGAGTTGAAAATTCACATTTATGACTTATTCCTGTACATTCAACATTACCTAAACAATTTATCTAACCATCCCAGCATGCATTGGGCAAGAGACTGGAATCCACCTTTTACAGATTGCCAGTCCATCACAGGGCACACCCAACCCATTTGCTCACACACTCATCCCTATGGGCAATTTAGAGTCTCCAATTAGCCTAACCTGCATGTCTTTGGACTGTGGGAGGACACCAGAATACCCGGAGGAAACCCACGCGGACACGGGGAGAACATGCAAACCCCTATCCCCTATGTGTGTGTGTGTGTGTGTGTATACTTGACCATGTATATATAGACATTGTCAACTTTAACCATTGCAGGAATGGAATATTCTGCCAAGGTTTTCTTCATTTACTGTTTCATTGGACTTTTAATTTCCAGTGAAACATCAAAACTGATCATATGTACTTACCATCTGCGTCATAGTCCCATCTAGTAGACTGAGTTGCACTGAAACACTAAAATGTAATGTATCCGTTGCTTTTCCAGGAAGTAAAAAAGCAAGAATAAGTAATGTGTGTGACTGTTTTCACATCCGCAAACACCAACAAAAATAATTAAAAATAATTATCACAAGTGCCACTAGAGGGCAATAAAGCATAATCATCGCCCGTTGAATACACTGAATGAATGAGTTCAAAAAAATAAAAATAAATTTCCTATTTAAACATGCATGTTAAACCCATTTGTGCCTCTGTTGTATTTACGGTGAGTTTCTGCGGTATTTAAATTTTTTTTTTTTTTACAATTATTATGTAATTTCATTGACGATTATTTATATGCGAAAAACCGGGATTACATAACATCAAAACGTAAGAACGAGTCCAAGATATAAAACAATATGTTAAGCAAAACATCTCAGAGTGCATAAATATTTTAGTACAGTCAAAAGGCAAGCAGTTTCTAATGAGTCTGAAAGCATGTAATTTGTAAAGTTATGAAAATTTAGCTAATAGTGCAGAATAATTCAGAGATATTTAAACTCAGATTCCCGATCAACAAGAACACATTGATTTCAGTTTGGAGTTTGTCTGTAATGGGCTGTTTTCTCGATGAAAACAAACGTAAACAGAATGTGTTTCAGAATGTTATAAATGTGGGCTTTCTCTTCACAGAATTCACTGGAAAAACTTGGTACGGGTAGATCTTTGTTACTTCATAATTGTTTTATTACTGACCATAAAGTAAAATAAATTTTCCAGCATAATGTTCGACAAATGTGACCAATAAAAAATCTATCCAGCAGACCAATAAATACTGAGCCCATTTACTACAGAGCTCTAGAAATATAACACGCTTTCAGCAAACTGTTTACCATCGCCCTGGGGATTTTGCATTTGGCTCAGGACGCCCGCATTAAACTGTTGCAGTTGCTAATAATAGGGCTCAGTCCTCAGTCCCCTTCTCTTCTCCTTATACACCAAATCCCTTGGCCCTGTAATCTCTGCCCATGGCTTGTCCTATCACTGTTATGCCGACGACACACAACTCTTTCTCTCCTTCTCCCCATCGGACAAACAGGCCCCTGCCCGCATCTCCCCTTGCCTGAGGGACATCCAGAGCTGGATGGACAATCACCACCTGAAGCTCAACCCGGGAAAGACGGAGCTAATCTTTATTCCTGCTCTAACCTCTCCCCTCCTCGATTTTTCCATTTCCCTAGGGGACACCTTAGTGACACCATCACCCTGTGCCAAGAATCTCGGAGTGGTGATGGACAACAGACTGTCCCTCTCCAAGAACATCGCAGCGGTAAGCCGGGGGTGCAGATTTTTCCTGTACAACATCCGGAGAATCGGTCCCTTTCTCACCACCTACTCAACCCAGCTCCTGGTCCAAGCAATGGTACTATCCTGCCTGGACTACTGCAACTCTCTTCTGGCTGGACTACCGGCATCTGCCATCAGACCCCTGCAACTCATTCAGAATGCTGCAGCTCATCTGGTCTTCAACCTCCCCAGACACTCCCACGTCACTCCCCTGCTCACTACCCTCCACTGGTTGCCTGTTATGGCTCGCATCAAATTTAAAACTTTGGTCCTAGCATACCAGGCAGTCAAGGGATCAGCCCCAGCATACCTCCACAAGATCATCAAAACCTACATGCCAGCCAGACCCTTCCATTCCACTATCTCAGGACGCCTGGCACCTCCCCCTCTTCGCACTTGCGCTCCCCGATCACATCTCCTGTCTGTTCTGGCCCCACAATGGTGGAATGACCTCCCCGTGGAGGTCAGAACAGCTGAGACCCTGACCCACTTCAAGCGACAACTGAAGACTCACCTCTTCAGGCTGCACCTCTCCCCATCCCTCCCTACCTCCCTGTAATCTCTAAATTGACTGTAAGCTTAGGGTTGTAACTAGGTAGCTGTTTCGTAGTTGACTTAGTTAATGCACTCTAGTCTTAACTACTGCTTGTATTTTTGCATAGACTGCGTTGTTGCTGTTCTAGTTTGTGTTAGTGTTAACCAGTTTAACCTACACTGTCCAAGTTAAAATATGCGGTTGTTCCCTGCACTTGGAACGGTACTTCTCTCTAGGGTTTTCGACACACTTGTCCTAGTTATGGTTATACACTTTGTTGTACGTCGCTCTGGATAAGAGCGTCTGCTAAATGCCTGTAATGTAATGTAATGCAATGACGTTCCACCAGAGGGTAGTGTTCTGCCGCCGATGACTTGACTTATTGCTTTATTGAGGCAACTACGCTAAAGAAACGCAGAACAGCCTCAACAGAAAACACAGAAACAAACGAGTTAAACAATTATCATTTTTCTGCCTTGTTAAGCTCTGCTTAATCCCTTTCCCGCACTACCCTGCACGCGACGACGTAAATTTCCCTCTACATTCGTACTAATGCTCAAAACGTGCCGCGAGCCACCACACGGCTCAAGGAGACGCGCGCTCTCCACTGAGTGCTACTCACAGAGTAGATCAGCGGTCCTCGCGGTGGCCGTTAACTTCACCCGGTGACAGATATCCCCTTTTGTTTCCTCCGCCCTCTCCCTTAGGACGTCGACATGCTAACATAAAATCTGTGATGCAGAGGAAGCGCGGCAATCTGAGGACAGTGGGTCGACTTCTCCTTTGGGACGCTGGTCTCAATTAGAGAGACTATGGCAATCAGCAGCACTAAAGCTAATAAAAGTTTAAAAGCAGTGTTTTTTTCTTCAAACAAGTGCGGGGGGGGGGGGGGGGGGGCATGTATTGCAAACACCACAGTGACCACCACCCCATCTCCCGCTTTTAGTGGAACTTAAGAGTCTCACAAAGTTCATCATTTATCATAAGCATAAACGGACTCCCCCCCCAACAAAAAAAAAAAACAGAAAAATTCTTAACTCAGTCGTAAAGGAGTGAGGACCGTTCCTTTTTCAACTGGAAAAGATGGACAACCTTGCTTGACCTTGATTTAAATGTCTGGGTTATGGATACTGCCAGAATTCAGGGTTGCACAGATGAGTATTAAGAAAGTGCTTATATGCCTTTGTCATGAGTCAATAAAATAATTCCAAGTCTTTCAGTGTTGATGGACAGCCTATAGCGCAATACAGTGGAGGAATTAGGCTATTGGGTCTTCTCCAGAGATACAGAGAAAACGGTAATGTAGCCTACTTTGTAATTTACATTGAAGGGATCTGTCCTGTGTACACAACACCCCTGGATGAAATTCCATTTGAAATCCTTTAATGTAATCTTACCCCTTTGTCCGTCATATCCCAGAATGAACCTGGCACGGCTGGCCTGGCACAGGTGACCTGGCTGAATAAGACCCCCTGGTTAGTCTACAGCTCGCTTGGTGAGGGGCCTGGACGATACCCAGCTCAGCAGTGGCGGTTGAGTGGCTGTGGGATTAGCAGGCGATCCCGAGGCAAATGCCTCAGCCCCAGAGAAATCCACTCAATTACCCTCTGAAGCAGATTTGAATTGATTGTGCCGATGGCTGCTGAGCCGGCATCTAATATTTCATTGACAGTGCAGTTTAAGTGCTCTTAGGAGGGAAACGGCAGGTAAAAGAACGGCTATTAGCGGCTCCCGCGCTGCAGCTGCGGCACGCGACCCGGCCAACCGCTTCCAGCCCTCGTTAGCATTGCGTCTGTTGGGAGTGTTCGAGACCACAGCAGCTCGTGAGGTTTCTCCCGCCTCCCCGCTGACACTTAATGGCTTAATTGAGCGTATCACATGGGGGAGAAAAAAAACACTACAGCCTCTGTAATTATCTTTGCCTAATAGAGAGAGAAAAAACAAAAAATCATCTGCCCGCAAATGCAATAAAATTATCGGCCAATCTCGACCATAATTTGCCGCGCAGGGAAACTGCTATTAATGAAAAAGATGGGCAGTTGCAGTTGATAGATGGATCAGCCAATCAGGTCAAGCCCTTTGTATTCCACACGAGGTGACAGCCAATCAGTGGCAGCTATCGCCCCAATGTGAAAGGGCTACACTACATGTCCAAAAGTATGTGGACACCTGACATCCAAAATCTCATTAAAAATTATGGGCATTAATATTCCATTCAGCCTGAAGAGCATTAGTGAGGTCAGGCACTGATTGGGCCATTAGTCCTGGCTCGCAGTTGGCTTTCCAACTGATCCCAAAGGTGTTGGCTGGGGTTGAGGTCAGGGCTCTGTGCACGCCAGTCAAGTTCTTCCACACTGTTCTCAACAAAACCACTTCTATACAGACCTCGCTGTGTGCCTCGCTTGAGCCAGCCTGGGTCCAGCTCTACAGTGGGAAAGGGCTATAATGAGCCAGCCTGGTTCCAGCTCTACAGTGGGAAAGGGCTATAATGAGCCAGCCTGGTTCAGCTCTACGCTACAGTGGGGAAGGGCATATAATGAGCCAGCCTGGTTCCAGCTCTACAGTGGGAAAGGGCTATAATGAGCCAGCCTGGTTCCAGCTCTACAGTGGGAAAGGGCTATAATGAGCCAGCCTGGTTCCAGCTCTACAGTGGGAAAGGGCTATAATGAGCCAGCCTGGGTCCAGCTCAACAGTGGGAAAGGGCTATAATGAGCCAGCCTGGTTCCAGCTCTACAGTGGGAAAGGGCTATAATGAGCCAGCCTGGTTCCAGCTCTACAGTGGGAAAGGGCTATAATGAGCCAGCCTGGGTCAGCTCTACAGTGGGAAGGGCTATAATGAGCCAGCCTGGTTGAGCCAGCCTGGTTCAGCTCTACAGTGGGAAAGGGCTATAATGAGCCAGCCTGGTTCAGCTCTACAGTGGGAAAGGGCTATAATGAGCCAGCCTGGTTCCAGCTCTACAGTGGGAAAGGGCTATAATGAGCCAGCCTGGTTCAGCTCTACAGTGGGAAAGGGCTATAATGAGCCAGCCTGGGTCCAGCTTTACAGTGGGAAAGGGCTATAATGAGCCAGCCTGGTTCAGCTCTACAGTGGGAAAGGGCTATAATGAGCCAGCCTGGTTCAGCTCTACAGTGGGAAAGGGCTATAATGAGCCAGCCTGGTTCAGCTCTACAGTGGGAAAGGGCTATAATGAGCCAGCCTGGTTCAGCTCTACAGTGGGAAGGGCTATAATGAGCCAGCCTGGTTCAGCTCTACAGTGGGAAAGGGCTATAATGAGCCAGCCTGGTTCCAGCTCTACAGTGGGAAAGGGCTATAATGAGCCAGCCTGGGTCCAGCTCTACAGTGGGAAAGGGCGATAATGAGCCAGCCTGGTTCCAGCTCTACAGTGGGAAAGGGCTATAATGAGCCAGCCTGGTTCAGCTCTACAGTGGTCCAGCTTTACAATGGAAAATGAGCCAGCCTGGTTCAGTGGGAAAGGGTTAGTGAGCCATCAGCTTTACATGGGAAAGGGCTATAATGAGCCAGCCTGGTTCAGCTCTACAGTGGGAAAGGGCTATAATGAGCCAGCCTGGTTCAGCTCTACAGTGGGAAAGGGCTATAATGAGCCAGCTGGTTCAGCTCTACAGTGGGAAAGGGCTATAATGAGCCAGCCTGGTTCAGCTCTACAGTGGGAAAGGACTATAATGAGCCAGCCTGGTTCCAGCTCTGCAGTGGGAAACGTTGTAGAGCTGGAAAGTTCTCTTTCTGCGAATGTTGTTAGCCAAGTGTGGTGCTACCACTCATATTGATCACGTGATCAGTGTTTTTCTTACACTGCAAGTCACTCCGGATAAGAGCGCCTGTTATGTGCTTAAATGAACAAATAAATATGTAATATGTAACACTGATAATTTATGAGATCATTCATGAACTACCGTGACATACCAGAGGGCTGAACAGGATCCTCGTTTAAAAAATAAAAAACAAAATAAAAAAACAAATGCTAAAACCAAACTCACACTTGCTGGTGACAACAAAGGGAGGTGGAGCCATCTGATTGGGTAGACAGAGAGCTAGATGAGCACCATCCAATGAGCCTGAAGCACGATGACCACTGTCCAATGAGATGGAAGGGTGTAGGTCTCACAGGAATATCTTTATATGCATAATTCTTACTGCTACGGTAAAAGAGTGAAATACTTGGATTGCTGAACCTGCGTAATCAATAAAATCTTCTTTCCCCATTAAGCTATTTTGGAAGAGTTGAATAAGAGCTTTCTAAGTGCTTCTGCTGAATGCCATTACAGTAAAAACTAAGACCCTAAAGGTGTAAGCCCCAGTGTCCTAGTAATAATCCCTAGAAATGTGCCCCCCCCCAATAACACCCCACCCCCCTTGATTATTTGCATAGCCTCTTGCATTTCATATCCATTTTAACCTTTAACCTTCCTGTCTAAATAATAAGACTAAATATTATATTAATAATAGAAGCTACTGTACCTTTGCAGAGTGAAATTATTATTTTTTTTAATTAACCTTTAACCTTCCTGTCTAAATAATGAGACTAAATATTATGATATTAATAATAGAAGCTACTGTACCTTGGCAGAGTGAAATTATTTTTTTAAATTAACCTTTAACCTTTCTGTCTAAATAATGAGACTAAATATTATGATATTAATAATAGAAGCTACTGTACCTTGGCAGATTGAAATTTTTTTTTAAAAAATTAACCTTTAACCTTCCTGTCTAAATAATGAGACTAAATATTATGATATTAATAATAGAAGCTACTGTACCTTGGCAGAGTGAAATTATTTTTAAAAAATTAACCTTTAACCTTCCTGTCTAAATAATGAGACTAAATATTATGATATTAATAATAGAAGCTACTGTACCTTGGCAGAGTGAAATTATCTTTTTTAAATTAACCTTTAACCTTCCTGTCTAAATAATGAGACTAAATATTATGATATTAATAATAGAAGCTACTGTACCTTGGGAGAGTGAAATTATTATTTTTTTTAAATTAACCTTTAACTTTCCTGTCTAAATAATGAGACTAAATATTATGATATTAATAATAGAAGCTACTGTACCTTGGCAGAGTGAAATTATTTTTAAAAAATTAACCTTTAACCTTCCTGTCTAAATAATAAGACTAAATATTATGATATTAATAATGGAAGCTACTGTACCTTGGCAGAGTGAAATTACTTTTTTAAAATTAACCTTTAACCTTCCTGTCTAAATAATGAGACTAAATATTATGATATTAATAATGGAAGCTACTGTACCTTGGCAGAGTGAAATTACTTTTTTAAAATTAACCTTTAACCTTCCTGTCTAAATAATGAGACTGAATATTATGATATTAATAATAGAAGCTACTATACCTTGGCAGAGTGAAAACATTTTTTTTTTGTTGTTTTTAAATCACTGCAGTTGCCTGGAACCGCACTTTGGGAGGATAACCCTCCGCTGAGGATCGAAGTTTTCCTGTTTTTGTCTGAAGTAGTCTTTGTAGAGCATTCTGCCCCAGTCTGCGCAATACTGCAGCTCTCCCTCTCTCTCTCTCTCTCTCTCTCTCCTCTCTCTCTCTCTCTCTCTCTCTCTCTCTCTCTCTCCAGCGCTAACCCTGCACACCATCGCTGCTGCGCTCGTTAGCGGCTAATGGTCCAGCAGCCATTAATATTAGATCCACTTCCCCCCCCCCCCCCCCCCCCCCCCCCCAGCCTCCACACGGGGGGCTGAGCAGCCGCAGAAACGCTCGCCAGCCCGGCAGCTGAAACGCAGGCGCTGTTCGCTGAGCCACCTTGGAGGGGGCTTGTCAGTGGGGGGGTCAGTGTGAGGAGGGGAGGGGGGGGGGCAGAGCCTTTAGGGTGAGACAGAAAGGAGGGGGTTCTCAGTTCGGTTTTGTTCACTGATGGGACGGGGTCGGGCAGGACTACGCTGGAAGGTAAAGAGGGAGACCTGAACTGTCCTCTACCCCCTGGGGGTGTCTCCTCCCCCAAACATTGCTGCAGGACTGGGGGCCATGGTGGGGCTCTGATTTTAGGATGCATCGAGTGGAGGAGGGCAAAGCCACAGGAGACAGGCATTCGGGACCGGCTCCCATAAACCCGCAGACCAGCTCGCTTCAGAGAGGAGGGGGGGAGGCGCTAACTTCTCAAACTAAACCATCCTTCCACTCCGGTGGTGGGGGAAGAGAAATTTGGGGATTTTTGCACACACCTGGCAGCCGGGAGGCTCGGAGCACTTCAGCTGCTTTGGGGGGCTGGTGGAGGGGTTACCTGGGTGGGGGGGGGGCGGTGGGGGGAGGACAGCGTCATCTCCTGACAGATCGGCGGACTCACCGGCGGAGCAGACCGGAGGCATGGCGGCGGACGTGGTGGTGGGGACGCTCTACAAGCTGCTGCTCCCTCTGCTGCTGCTCGCAGGTCAGTCAGCCGGTTAACTGTCGTTTACCTGCGTTTACCTGCCGCTCTGTCGCTGTTTACCTGCCGCTCTGTCGCTGTTTCCCTGTCGCTCTGTCGCTGTTTCCCGAGACGGGATACAGAGAGCGGAGCGCTGGAGAAAGTGTGTGGCTGGAACGTTTGCTCTAGCTGTCAATCACTCTGTTTTTTTTCCCCCCACTGTGTATTTATGTACTAACAGTAAAAACATTCTTGCTATTTTGGTATTATTGGCGATGATGATGATGATGATGATGATGATGATGACATTCACAATATCTTTCCAAATATGTTGTTCAAAGAAGCTCAGAGTCAACGTGTTTGATACAAATTTGGAATAATGTCTTCGATATGTTTATTGACGCACAGGCAGAAGTTAGACATTGTTTCATAATTTTGACAAGCACTTGTTTTCTCAGGTAAAAAATTTTGTATAATTGGGAAAAAGGGAAGCTCTCATTTCTGTCTTGTGGTTCTCGTGCTCGTTATCACGACGGTGTTTGAGTTTATTACATGCCTTTAATGACAGAGGGTAAATGTTACAAAGCACTGTGAAACCCAGGCTGACTCCATGCACTGCACTTGCGATTTCATTTCTTCTGTAAACTGGATGAAATTAAGCACGGCGAAACTAAGCAGCAGTTTACTGATTTCTTTAAACAGTCAGGCTGGATTTTGTGGACATGAAGGAATTTTACTTGATAGGTTTGAAAGGAGGGGAATGTATCTGGAAAGATACAATTTCAAGAAATGTAAGAATACTTTACTTTCGTATTTCCAAGTGATGTGTCTTCTCCCAAGATGTTTCTTGTGTGCATTTGTATTGTGATAAGAGATACTCTTCCTTAAATTGATTTTACTTCAACGACTACAAACAACAACAACTTATATAATAATAATAATAATAATAATAATAATAATAATAATAATAATAATAACAATATTTGTCTGAATCATCTCTAATTTTGTTATCCTTAGGGAACTACATTTACAGTTTTTGGATTCAAGCTTGTTGGTATTTATTTGGCCTGCTCTGCAGCCTTGAACAACACTGAATAATGTACACATTTACACTACCCGAAGGCTGGCTCAGCAAATTCCCTCACAAATTAGTGAACAAATCTCCCCACGCATGTTGGGTGCCTCACAGTCAGACATCAGGCTGAAAGTAGACTTGCATGACGGCTACCACAAATGACACAGCATCCATCTGCTTTGGAACAGGCTTGGCTGAACTGAAGAGCATCTCTGTGAATTCAGCAGTAACTGATGTTTTCATATTGCATTATATCGCTGCTTTTTAAATAATACCAAAGATACCCCTGTTAACCCGAGTGCTCTGTGATTTGCTGTGACACTAACTTTGGAAAATAATAGTTCTAAAGGCGTATGGAACTGTGTTAAATATTTTAAAAATGAGTTTCAACCTTCATGTTTGTCCTGTGTGACACTTATATCTTTTATTACTTTCTCATCTGCTAATTCTTTTTTCTAAATTTTGCTGTGATGTCGAAGCATTTTTTTTTTCTGCTCAAATAAACCTAGACACCCAGTTCCATCTAAAATCAACTAAAACTACATTAAACAAACAACATCTAAAAGGTCACATGACCTGTAAACAGAAATCTGTCTTTAAGGTCAGATTATGCTGGAAAACCCTGTGTGATGAAGAACTGACTGCATGTATCAGACCGACGGACAACATCACGGAATCTTTCTCATCTCTCCATAGCCATTTCCTTCAGATACAATGGGCTGTCTGTGGTCTACCTCCTCTTCCTCCTCATTCTTCCTCTTCTCCCAGATCCCTCCATAGCCTCCATGAACGGTGTAAGTTTTCCCCCCTCTTCTCCACCATCGCTGTCCCACAGTCTGTCACTGCCCTCCTGCTCTGACACTGACAAAAATCATTTGAACTTATTTGAACAATTGTGAGAATGTTAACATGCTCTGTCCTATGACCAACAATGCTTTCTGTCCCCTGATACAGAAAATATCTCAACAAACTTGCTAGTCATACAAAAGCTCTGTGTACACTGTACATGTAGACACTGTTAGAGCAGTCTAAAAGGGCGAGCTGTTGTTTTTCGTGTATTTATATTTTCTCGGTGTAAGAACCAGCGTACATAGCCTATTTGCGCTCATAATCTCGCCTTCAGATCAAAGCACGTTGAGAATTGTGTTAAACCTGGTCTGGAACATTCCATGGGTCTCTACGTCCACTCTAAACCATGTAAGCTACTCTTCCCCATTAAGAGGCACTCCCATATTCAGGGTGACAGCCATTGCTAATAGTTTTACACAGCCGTTCGCTCCATTACATTACTGCCGTTTAGCTGACGCGCTCATCCAGAGAAACTAACACAACGCGCATTTTTACGCAGCGGCCTTTTATACAGTTGGGCACGTGCCAGGATATATTTGCGTGGAACTCAAGCCGTTAGCCAAAAAGCTCTGTTCCTCACCCATTATAGTGCAATGCCATTGAGCCTGAGAGTCTGGTTTTTGATCCAGCTGCCCTACATCAGCTCAGCCTCTTGTTGGACGCGTAATGGTCCCCCTTGTCCGCGGTCACAATCTCCCGCTCCTACGGCGGTCCGCGATCGCAATCCAGCACAGCTGGATCCCCGACCCACCCGCTGCGGCCTGTGTGTGCAGATTAAAATCCTCACGAGCGAGTGTATCAGAGGGGTGTACAAACTTCTCCTTGCTATGGTGAGCGAGGTGCACAGTTAGCAATCAGGGCTGCAACTACAGTACCCCGAGACCAAGACGTACCATTCCTCTTAAAAAGCAATGTAAAAAATAACAACTGCAAGCAATTAAAAGAAACACTACAGGCTTTGGTTTTAGTGCTCCAAAAATCATTTCACCATACGGTATTGAGTCGTGATAGTAAGTGTATAATAATTATTTTTTATATTAAAGATCAATGTCAGTCAGGCCACAGTGTTACTTCTTGTTGGTGGCGTCCATGAGATGATATCTCGAAACAATGATTATTAATAAAAACCGAAGAGTAGAAAGATGTGCATAAACAGAGTATTATATTTTGCTTGTTTTTTTTTTTCTTTCTGAATTTTGAGTCTAAAATATCTCGAGAGCATGCTCCGTTACCCTTTGGTGGAATTACTTTTATATAAAGTTATAGTTATTTGAAGGTATTATGATTACTGAGAGGATGAATTTCACCCCGTGAGTTGTGTGTGCAGTGCGCTGTCCGTGTTGGCATGCACTCGGAGGTCAATACTCTCTGTTAAATTAAGGATGCCATCGCGTATTCCATGAAGCACTTGGCCTTTGTTAAAAGGAGTGGCCTTTGGGATATGGCCTTATAAATTATGTACGGTAATTATTTTGAGGAATTAAAAGTTGTGGTGTCAGCATTGCCAGAGAGGATGTCTTGCACATAGGGCTGTTTGTTTCTGTCTGAGAGCTTAGAGAGATGATGACCGTTGTGTCTTCGTGATCTCATCCCCATCCGCGAACGGGGAGGGGGGCGGATGCTAGAGTTATTAAGCCGTATCATAATCGAGGGGAATGGACAGTGTTTCACCACGGGAGGGCGGGGGTTTGAAGAGTGAAACCATATTAAGCTTTTAGTAAAAATCCGGTCATCGGAAACGCATTTGCCGTGTCAGCTAATGCCGCCCCACAATAGATTTGGTTTTCTGGAAAAACAAACAAGTGCAACAAATTCCTTTACCGCAATCGCGCATCTCAACCGCACTTTTACACAGAAACGCTGCTTTTCTAACATTTACCGCGCAAAGATCTAAAAACAGTCCTTCTGATAATAATAATAATAATAATAATAATAATAATAATAATAATAATAATAATAATAATAATAATACATGAAATGTATTATGCACAATAATACATTCAACAATACATTCAGTTATTCCCTAGGATTTTCACCTGTTTTTTAATGTGGTAACATAATAATTAATGATACCGCTACTAATTTATGAATTACTGGTGCTGTAATAGTAAAAGCACTGTGATGGTCCAAGCACTGACACTTTGGTAATTATAATTTGCATTATGTTACTGTGTATGTTTTTCGCTTGCTTTCAATGCTGTAACCTGCCTCCCGCCTAGGGACAACAGATGGAAACGAGCTTTTAGCGAAATCTGGTGCAATGTATTTATTGTGCGCAGTCCCTGTCAAATAAATAAAAATAAAATAAAGGAAATAAATAAAATAAATAGTAATTTTGTACCCTGCTATTGTGGGGGCATTGTCTGGCCTTACAAAAAAACTCACGGACGTAGGCGCCAATCGTGAATTTTTTAAAATTATTATTTTAATTTATTGAAACGTGTTTTTATAAAACCTTTCAGCTGATTTGTAAAGGGGCTAGTAAATGCCTGTTACTTAGCTACCAAAACTGCTAACCTACCTCGCAAACTTGCTAGCTTGGACACACACACCCACCCACACACACACACACACACACACACGCTCTGTCGAAGTGGATGGTCTACTGGAGTAAATAGGCAGCTCGTTACAGTCATCAGCCAATTAAAACATGACATAAAGCAGCCGGTTACCATCAACAGCCAATTAAAACGTACTTCTCGTACAGTATGACAGCAGTTGATAGGATTTTCTGGACAATATCCAACACTCTGTTCGGCTGCACAGATTTGCTATTGGTTGTAGGGGGATGAAATAAAGTCACGATTACAAACAATTCACCGAGCAATATTAGTAATCTTCTTTTATTGTAGCCTTCATCTCAGCTGGCTCCACCTGGCTAATATTTGTCAACACTTTCTTTGTTTATCATACTCGTTTAAGGCAAAACGGGGAAGTTTCTGCTTTTTATCTGCTGCACGAGCGTCATGTTCCTGGCCTTACAGTGCGGCCTGCAGATCACCTTCGCCTACGTGGATGTGCAAGGTAAGAGCGCGCGCTCCCGATATCCCCCTCGCTCCCGAGATCCTCCCAAGTCAATGTTATAAATGAGCCGGATGAGACAGTCTGTCTGTTTTAACGCAATTAATGAACGGATGTGTGTCTATTAAATAGTTGATTTGTAAGGGGATTGATGAGAACAGTTTACTGTGATGGAATACAGTTTGTGAACGCGATTCTTATCTTCTGCAGTGAGCGGATTCTGGGAAGATGTGTTCTACTGTTTGGGGGTTGTGAGGTACGAGATTTATTGCTATTTGGAAACGGATGTATTTTTGGACGGGCACTGGCATTTCCTGGAAGCCTGATCATTCTCAACCTCAGTTTTTTCTTACAAAATGCAAGACATCTGAAAATAATTTAAATTAATATTTTTTAAAATAAGTTTAGCATAACTGTTCTAGACCTAGAAAATCATATTTTCATACCTGTTTTAAACACACAAAAATATGTAATTCAAGGTTCTGCCAAAAAAAAAAAAAAACTCTGCCATATGTTCAATTACATTATCCTAAATAATATTAAGATACAGAACTGTTAATGCGGATGTAAAGTGTACCCCCTGTAAGCTCGCCCCCCCCTGCCCCAGGTTCAGCGCGGTGGACGCGGGGAACATCGCTCGCCTGCTCGCCCCGGACATCGGGCTCTTCCTGTCTTCGCTCTTCATCTACCGGCTCTGCAGGAGGCTGCTCCGGCCGCAGGTCCCGGCGGTGCCACAGAACTGCATCGCGACCTCTGACCCCGAGGTACTGTCCTCAGTGCGCACGCCAAGCTGCAGTGCCTGTAACTTTAACACATGCAGAATGCTGGCCCCTGAAAAAAAATATAAAGTATTCATTGTTTTTACCAAACATTTGTAATACCATTTTGCTTAGCTGAATTAAACTTTAAGATACTTATTTTTTTTGTAAATGGTAATGGGATTGAGGCTAGAGAGAGCGCAGAATGGGAAATGGACTGCATTTATATAGCACTTTTATCCAAAGCACTTTACAATTGATGCCTCTCATTCGCCAGAGCAGTTAGGGGTTAGGTGTCTTGCTCAAGGACACTTCGACACGCCCAGGGCGGGGTTTGAACCGGCAACCCTCCGACTGCCAGACAATCGGTCTTACCTCCTGAGCTATGTCGCCCCCACAGAGAAAAGAATTCTTATTTTTTAAGGTTCTACTAGAGTGAAAAGAATCAGATAATTTCACTTTGGATTTAACAATGCATGATGTCTGGACACAGAAATAGCAATTCAGTCCCCTACAAAAACAAATGATTGCACGTCTTAAACTGTGGGTGTCTGTGTGTGTGCTGTGTGTGTGTGTGTGTGTGTGTGTGTATGTGTGTGTGTGTGTGTGCATGTGTATAAATGTGTGTGTATGTGTATAAATGTGTGTGTGTGTGTATGTGTATAAATGTGTGTGTGTGTATGTGTATAAATATGTGTGTGTGTGTATGTGTATAAATGTGTGTGTGTGTATGTGTATACACACCTGTGTCAGCAGGACCTGGAGCAGTCAGACTCGGACTCGGACGTGGGCAGCGACGGCTCTGAGGACCAGTCCTTTGACAGCTCGTATGAGACCAGCGGCACGCCCCGGGCCCCCCCGCGCTTCGTTCAGAAGCTGATGGTGTTCGCCGCGGGTCTGCGCCTCCTGCTGGCCACCATGCTAAACACCGCCGGCAAAGTGGTCATCACCATCCTCCTGGGTCTAGCAGGTACCCGCCCCCCCTCCCTGTAGCTACGGAAACCCCCGATACACGTCAAGAGGTACCTATAATGTTTAAGAGGTACCTATAATGAATGAATTAATGAATTAATCATTGCATTTATATAGCACTTTTCCGAATGCTCAAAGTGCTTTACAGTGATGAGTGGGAACTCACCTCACCCACCACCAATGAGCAGCACCCACCTGGGTGATGCACGGCTGCCATTTTGCACCAGAACGCTCACCACACATTAGCTGCAATGTTGGCGCGCACCACATTTCATACCAGTCCATGGAGTCCATCCACCCACTGGCACTGTGATGTAACAGATACTAGACTGTGAGGCCTCACCAAGATGAGCAACTTAGCAGTCCCTCCTGTATGGCTTCCTTCTCTCCTCTCTCCCTCTCTCTTCTCTGTCTCTGTCTCTCTCCCCCCCCCCCTCCCTCTCAACCCCCCCCCCCCCGGCAGGCATCTCGCTGCCCTCCCTCAGCTCGGCGCTGTATTTCGGGACCTTCCTGTTCCTGGTTTGGTGGTGGGTGTGCGGCCGCTCCCTCAGCCTGCTGGTCTTCAGTACGCTGTGTGTGCTGATGGCCATATTCAGCGCCGGGCACATCCTGCTGCTCTACCTGTACCAGCTGCCCCTGTCCCAGGAGCTGGTGCCCCCGCGGGACGTCTACGCCAGGTAGCGCACCACGCCCCGGCCACACCCAGACCACGCCTCGGCCACGCCCAATCACTCCCAGTTACACTTAGCCACTTCCTGGCCACAACCGGCCACACCCAGTCACACCCCTTCCTACCACTGGATTCTCTCTCAAAACACACATAATTCTTTTCTGAATGTGTATTTCCTGAGTGCACATTCAGCAGCACAAATCAATAATATGCTGCACAAGGACTTCCTTGATAAAGGCATCTTTCCTGAACATATCAGCTTTCATTATAAAATAAGGCTGACTGGATGAGAATGGCCTGTGTGTGACAGGGGCATGTGCAGGTGTCTGCTCCAGGTGTCTTTCACAGGTGTACTGTGTGCTGTGGGATCGTGTCCAAAGCGAATGTCATCATTGGGAGCAGTACAGTAAATCCTGTCTGTTGATATTCAGAAGGACCTCACTGTAAAGGGAGCTTAAAGCTGGCAGTATACTCAGTAAGAAGAAAGAACTTCAGGATTGAGAACCACCGGCGAACATGTCCACGAACACTGTTGTCGGTATACTCAGTGGGAACACCGCACCCTTTAAAGTCACTCCATCGCCGCTGGGGTGTGAATAATTACGAATAATTATGAGGCAGCTATTAACCGGGTCTGGAATCTCGCCCAGACCTCCGTCTCGCGGATACGCCATGGATGTATTAAGAGAAGGGCTACGCGAGATCACAACACAAAACAAAAAGTTTAAAGTGGCTTTGGTTAATCTAGCTATGCAAAAGAAGAAAAAAAGGCGAAGGAGATGGCACATTCGCCCTCTAAATCAGAGTAGGACGGAGAATGGAGAGTTTTGTCTGTACATTCGGCAAATGCGGAGTTTAGACGAGGGGGTCCACTTTCTCTTATTTCCGAATGTGTGCTAGGCGTTTTGATGACTTGCTGAAACGAGTAGCACCATTCATCAAACATGCGGGAACTCACAGAATTCCCATCTCTACAGAAGAGAGATTGGCGTTGACTCTCCGTACATTAGCATGTGAAGTCTGCCCTCTGAACTCTCAACTGTGACGTAACCAACCATGTGATATTTGGACCAATAGCTGAGAGGGGGAGGTCTGAGAACAAGAAAGAATTTTTCCAGTTCTCTCTGGAGGCCGTCGCACACTGCAACGTACAAACACACAACACCAGGTCTTTTTGTTCTTTAGTTGTTCTCATTGCTTCGTTTTGCTCAAAAAGTTCTACTTCTTACGAAGTATACTGCCTGCTTTACTCTGCGCTTACTGCTCTCACAAGAGCACACTGGGCAGGAAAGCTCTTTTACCGCTATGACACCGACAGTACAGTACCGTCTTCAGCCAGTAAACCTGGCAGTTTATACGTAATAACCATATTTAGTGTTCAGTAGTAACGGTACTAATAACACATGTACAAAGCCAGCAGAGTCAACTGCAGATCTGGCTGGCTGCTTTGCCCTGCACAGACACGGCGCATGCTCAGTGGCCAGCCAATCACAGTCTGAGCTGATATAGCACATGCCCAAATACCAGCCAATCAATGATTCACGCATCAAATCATCAAGCACTGCATGGTTTTCATCAAGACTGGAGGTGGTTTTGAACAAGGAATAGCCGGGACACTTTCTCCGAGGCCCCTGTCCTTTAAAGCAGATTTCAGCAGATGCTTAAGGGCTCGTAGCGCATGCGCAGCTAGACAGCGTTCCCAGGCGATCTGCGGGGAAGTTCACTTGCCGACTTTCAGCCTGTGCGCGATCTTGGACTCCGCCTTCGCTGACCCCCGGATGTACTTGGGCAGCAGGGCGTCGATGAACCTGCCAGGACGTCACAGAGAGGGGGGGAGAGAGAGAGAGAGAGAGAGAGCCGGAATCAACAGCAGCGGGACCCAGAGCAGGCCGGAACTTTACCCAGCAACACTGCCGATCGTCACTGATTCGCTGGGAGAAGGTGCCCCCTTACAGTCACCCCGCGGGCGAAACGTTTGCAAAGGCGCACAAGTTTTAATAACTCCTACGGTCGTTGAGCTTAAATACGTTCAGCATGTCTGCCTACTTAACACAGGCTGCGTGTGTGTCCCGTGTATTCCCTCCCTCTTCCCGGTATTCCCGGTCTCGTGCGTCAGGCTCTTCGGAATGACGGCCTTCATCCGGACCAACAGCTCCGACCCACACCGCCTGGGCCTGCATCCGGACGCCACCTGGCCCGTGTTCGTCAGCCCCCTGGTGGTGCTCATGCTGTACTACACCCTGGTGGCCATGCTGCACAAGTGGGTCCATGTAGTGGAAGAGGTATCGCTACACCCCCCCCCCCCCCCCCCAACCCTCGCTAAATTAACTAATTAACAGGTTTGATAATGTAATTGCAGGGTTTATTAACAGTGGTTTGGTTGAAGTATTTATTTGCTTTTCCAATCAGGACACGCCCAAACACAGACCCTGCATCTCTGATGAGCCCCTGGGTCTCGGGGGGGTGCTGTGGCTCGCAGGGGACAAGGCCAAGGTGAGGCAGGAGCAGCGCCCTCTGGGGAGCAGTCAGCAGTACTGCAGGGCTTCATCAATAAAGTTTTGAAGTTTTGAAATTTTTGACAGTTTTTAAAGTTTTGAAAAATTAGAATTCTCTGTGTTCTGCAGCTGCTAGCCAGTATGGACGAGGACGAAACTAGCCTTTCAGATGAGGTACGTTCTGGGACCGGGTTCGAGGAGGCCATCTCCTTCATGCACAATCGCTGTGATGTACTTTGTTCCAATCACCTGGATTCGCTAATTAGCGTAATTCTTCAGCCAGGAGGTAGAGCTAATTTGTGGAATCAGCTGGTTGACTTTATGGGTGGAAGAAACACACGGCAGGACTTTTCATTTCTGACCCTGGACTTTCCACCCCTGCCTGTAAATATATTCATTAAAATACCAATATATGGTGACATATCTGGTGACATTTCCCTCTCTGTGTAAAACCTGTAGAGTTAGAAGGCATTTCTGTCAGTAAGCCTTTTGGTCTCTGGTGTATGATATGTACTACATGATAAAAACTATGTTCCTCTGTAGCCAATGGTGATGCTGTTGAACAACTCATGGCAAGAACCCGGCGAACAGGAAGTGATGTCAGCCATGGACAGGAACTGCTACTCCCTGCCAGTCTACGGAAGACAGCAGTCTCACACATCCGGTACTGTACCATCTAATAGGGGTCTCTGTTTGGGATGGGGTTCTGACAGGACACGTGTGGGACAGCCATGTTCTCCCCCCCTCTCAGATTCTCAGGAGGAGAAGAGCTTTGGGGAGGGGCTTACGACCGGCGCCACGGAGACCGAGCCCAGCCCGGCCGGGCCCAGTGGGCTGGTTCTGTTTGGGCAGATGGTGATGAAGCACAGCTACATCAGCGCTCTCATTGTGATGATGGTAAATATCCTGCTGTCCAATGTGATCTAATGTTATGCAATTTAATGCAACATATGTGTCTTAACACAGCGGAGCAAACACACAATTAACTAATATGTGGTCTATATTGTTGATCTACTGTCTGAATGTCTGTGTGTGGCCTGTGTAGCACTGTGAGCTAACTGTATGTGAACAAAACACTTTTTGTAAAATGGAAATCCCTGAAAAGGCAAATAAAGTTTTCCATTCAATTCAACTGAACACTCTCGATTAGCTCATCCTGATACAATCGTACATTACGAATTGAGGAGAAAAGCAACGGTGTCAGGTCCTAATGTTTACCTTGCTGTCCTGTCGCTCCAGATATGGAGCATCACGTACAACAGCTGGCTGACCTTTGCCCTCCTGGTGTGGTCGTGCGTGATCTGGATCATGCGGGACCGGCGGCGGTACGCCATGTTGAGCGCCCCCATGCTGTCGGTGTACGGTACTGCGCTGGTGGTGAGCGCGTTCGTCAGCGGGCTGCGTCTGAGCCGGGCCGAGCTCTACCCCGGCTTCCCCGCCGCCGTGCTCAACGACTTCGACCTGCGCAGCTACGACGCGCCCTGCCTGCACCTGGGGGCCAAGGTCAGAGCATGTACCTGTTTAACAGGGCCAAGGTCACAGAGCATGTACCTGTTTAACAGAGCCAAGGTCACAGAGCATGCTGCACTAGAGCCAAGGTCACAGAGCCAGGCAGAGCAACCTGTTTCACAGGGCGCCCTGCCTGTATACCTGTTTACAGGCCAAGGTCACAGAGAGCACCTGTACCTGTTTAACAGGGCCAGAGTCACAGAGCACCTGTACCTGTTTAACAGAACCAAGGTCACAGAGCTGAGACACCTGTATACCTGTTTAACAGAACCAAGGTCACAGAGCATGTACCTGTTTAACGGAACCAAGGTCACAGAGCATGTACCTGTTTGACAGAGCCAAGGTCACAGAGCATGTACCTGTTTAACAGGCCAAGGTCACAGAGCATGTACCTGTTTCACAGGGCCAAGGTCACAGAGCTGAGACACCTGTATACCTGTTTCACAGGGCCAAGGTCACAGAGCTGAGACACCTTTATACCTGTTAAACAGAGTCAAGGTCTGAGACACCTTTATACCTGTTAAACAGAGCCAAGGTCACAGAGCTGGGACACCTGTATACCTGTTTAACAGAGGCAAGATCACAGAGCTGGGACACCTTTATACCTGCTTAACAGGGCCAAGAAACCTTTATACCTGCTTAACTGAATCACAGAGCTGGGAGACCTTTATACCTGTTTAAAAGCTAAGGTCACTGTGCAGAATTAGTCCATGAATAGGAACAGGGGTATTGCAACTGATGCAGCACGTTTTTGTACATCCCCTGGGGAATGTTTTCAATCACATTTTCCCCTAAGCTGAAGTTTAATTTCAGGATAAACACATTATAAAATAATTACTACAGAAATATAGTTCGCTGAACACACTAAACCATTTTTTTTTTTTAAACTGAGGAAGTCTTATCTACCTCAAAGCAATCACATTAACAAGCTGTAGTGGAGGTCAACAGTTTTGATGTAATTATGTAATTATTCCCAACGCACTACAGACGTACAATGAGTTCTCTCTCACCGGAGCACAGACTTAATTACGCTTTCATTACATGATTAATTTGTGCAGATTGTGTGAGTTCTGGTAGCCCTGCCAGATTCAATAGCGGGTCAATATCTGCTAGTCGTACGCTACGGCTTCCTAAATGACTCTCCTGTGTGTGCTTGTGAATCGGCCATTTGTAATAAATATAGATTACCGCGCCATCATCATATGATGCATTCACCGATTCCCCACTCCACTGCAGTAATCTTATTCCCCATGGACTTCTTCTGCAGTTACTCTTTTTTTGAAAAACTGTTTTGAACCCTAAACTCTTTTCCTCTTTTAATTTTCATAGGATTTTTCTTTGTTAACGTCGTTTTGATCCAATTTCCACCCACAGGTCTGCTACGCCTTCAGCTTCTGGTTGCTACAGCGACAGAACCTGAAGGAGAAAAAGGAAGCACAGATGCTTAAACAGGAAGCACTAGAGGAGGTCAAAGTTCAGCCGTCAGGTGAGAGCACCATCCAGTCTGAGGCCGTGTCTGGAACAGCCTCCAGCTATTTTTTCCTCAAATATATACTGTCTACTAAACATATGGGCATTATGTGAAAAAATTCCTTCATACTATTTTCCAACTGTACTGTGGAAGTGTCCTCTCTGATTTGTGGGACCCAAAGATGGCTCCGCCTCTTCCTCTCTGTGGGACCTCCTAAAAAGTATGGTTTACTTCCTGAAAGTGCGCTCCCGAATACGCTCAGCGAAACCCTGGGAAATAAGTGTATAATCCGGGGATTTTAAAGTACACTACATTTAGAGAAAATTTTGCCTACTTAACAACTTTTCATTCAGTGTACTCAATTTAAATACTCAATAGATACCGATGATAACATGTTAATGAAAATTAAAAGGCGCATGTTGTAGTGCAGTTTATAACTCCCCCCCCCCCCCATCCCGCCCCCCCTCAGTGGAGAGCGAGGCCTCCCCTCTGATGACCCTGGTGGGCGCGCTGGTGAAGGGCACCCTGGTTAAATACTGGATCCTCTTCTGCTGCGCCATGTTCTTCGTGGTCAGCTTCTCCGGGAAGGTCATGGTCTACAAAATCCTCTACATCATGCTCTTCCTCCTCTGCCTCGTCATTTATCAGGTGGGCCGCCTCCTCCATCACACCTGCTGCAACCCCTTTCATATCCTAATCTCCTACCTCTCTCTTCTCTGATTGGTTACATCTGAGACCACCCCCCCATACCTCACCCCCAGTCTTATTGTGCTCCAGCATAATAAAGCTGGGGTAAGACAGTCATGATGTCACCTTTCACATGGAAACCAGAGGAACTCCACCAATCATGGAGCTTGTTGGTGATATGAAACAGAACCGGGATGGTGACTGGTGAATATTTTATGAACATATGTCCAGGATTCCTTAGCTGTATCATGGTGGTATAGCCTGAAGGTAATCACCACTGGCGCTGTTCCATTCATTGTTACCAACATACTACAGAATCAGTAGAGGTGGTTTCCATGTCTTACCCAAGCAAACAGACCCTTTAGGCATGGGCAAATGGACTAGTCCATGATTCTGTTCTCTGGGGAGAGCATACAGGTGTGGATCCCGCCTCAGTCGACAGTATGTGCAGATATCTTGGGGTGAAGTGTTAGTAATGGCTGCCCCCCGCACCCCCAGGTGCGCTACGACGTGTGGAGGAGGATGCTGAAGTACTTCTGGGCCGTGGTGGTGGGGTACTCCATGGTGGTCCTCATCTTCATCTACATGTACCAGTTCAACAGCGTGTCTGGAATGTTCCAGCAGATCATCGGCATGTCGGAGGAGGGGTGAGCCTGGGAGCCCCGCCCCCTACAATAACGAGGAATTCCGCTTACGTCAATATTTTACGTCATACCACAGCGCTGTATATGAATCCTGAAGGTTGCAATATTCTATGCATGTGTAGCATATAGTATGAATCATAGTCTGAAGCACATATTGTGATGACGTCTTGCTGCAACGCTCCTCCTAGCTTCATCACCCGGCCGGACAATAATAGTAACCATAACAATAATAGTAACAGAAGTGCATGCTGGGATTTGAAGTTTTTCCGGCCTCTTTCTGCCCCAGCTTGCGGGACCTGGGCCTGGAGCAGTACGACACAGTGGAGCTGTTTGCGCGGATCCTGCTGCCCGCCATGTTCCTGCTGGCCTGCATTCTGCAGCTGCACTACTTTAACACCGACTTCCTGGAGCTCACCGACCTGGACAACATACCTGTGAGGCAGGGCGGGTCCAGGTGTGCAGCCGAACCGAGCGACACGCAAGCAGTTCCTCCACCCCTCCACCGCACTCCACTAACACCACCTGTCTCTCTCCTTCTCCCTCTCTCTCCCTCTCCCTCCCCATCTCTCTATCTGTGTCTCTCTCTCTCTGCCACAGCGAGGAGGACCTCAGAAACACGGTGAATGTGATCTCTGAAGTGTGAGTGTTCCACCGACTCATCTCCTCTGTTATTGGCTGTCAGAGTCAGAGAGTAAACGCTGCGTTTCACAGACACTCATTCTGCTCATTTTCTCTCTCTCTCCCCCCCAACAGCATTAAAGAAAATGTTGAAAAACTTCAGAAACGGTACGTCTCTGTATGAATGAATGAGGGATGTAAAGCTGATCTCTGTATGAATGAGTGAGTGACGTAAAGCTGATCTCTGTATGAATGAGTAAGTGATGTAAAGCTGATCTCTGTATGAATGAGTGAGGGATGTAAAGCTGATCTCTGTATGAATGAGTGAGGGATGTAAAGCTGATCTCTGTATGAATGAATGTGGGGGTGTAAAGCTGATCTCTGTATGAATGAGTGAGGGATGTAAAGCTGAAATCTGTATGAATGAGTAAGGATGTAAAGCTGATCTCTGTATGAATGAGTGAGGGATGTAAATCTGATCTTTGTATGAATGAGTAAGGATGTAAAGCTGATCTGTGTATGAATGACTAAGGATGTAAAGCTGATCTCTCTTAGAAAGAGTGAGGGATGTAATGCTGATCTTTGTATGAATGAGTAAGGATGTAAAGCTGATCTCTGTATGAATGAGTAAGGATGTAAAGCTGATCTCTGTATGAATGAGTGAGGGATGTAAATCTGATCTTTGTATGAATGAGTAAGGATGTAAAGCTGATCTCTGTATGAATGAGTAAGGATGTAAAGCTGATCTCTGCTCCTGCCTCAGGCTGCTTAAGGAGCAGATGGGTGCTGACAGTATGGACACTCTGAACAGCATGTCAACCTGCGGAGAAAAGGATCCTGGGAAATCTGATGATAAGCAGTCAGTTGGTCAGTTCTTTAAGCCCTGCCCCTACTTCTGCATGAACAACAATTCAATTCTGTTATGATAAAATTGAATTCCATGCCACAAAGTTCTCTCATTTTGTGCTTGTTTAGCCCATTAAATACATTTTTAATGTAAAAATTACAGTATTTTTTGTGTGCATGTATACAACAAGTTACAAAATGGTGGCCCATGAAACGTACCTGTGAAAGCGAATTCCATTGATAGGGTTGTGGTGATGAGCTCCATTTGAGCTCTGACCTCGCCTGTGCGGTGTCCTTGTCCCCCCCCCCCCCCCCAGAGGAGCCAGCGAGCCGGTGGGGGCTGGTGGTGGACAGGGCCAGTGTGCTGTTGCTGCAGGCCCTGCTGCTGGTGCAGAGGCTGCAGGTGTTGGGCTGGAGGCTCCTGGAGATCCACAGCATGAAGATCGTCTCCACCTGCATCATCTGGGTCTCTCTGCGTGAGGTCAGGGCCACAGGCAGCCTCTCTGAAACTTAGACCTGTGCACAGTCTCTCTGAAACTTAGACCTGTGCAGTCTCTCTGAAACTTAGACCTGTGCACAGTCTCTCTGAAACTTAGACCTGTGCACAGTCTCTCTGAAACCTAGACCTGTGCACAGTCTCTCTGAAACTTAGACCCGTGCACAGTCTCTCTGAAACTTAGACCTGTGCAGTCTCTCTGAAACTTAGACCCGTGCACAGTCTCTCTGAAACCTAGACCTGTGCACAGTCTCTCTGAAACATAGACCTGAGCACAGTCTCTCTGAAACTTAGACCTGTGCACAGCCTCTCTGAAACTTAGACCTGTGCACAGTCTCTCTGAAACTTAGACCTGTGCACAGCCTCTCTGAAACTTAGACCTGTGCACAGTCTCTCTGAAACTACACATGTGGGCAGTCTATCTTTTTTATACACTTGGGCAGTCTCTCTTATACCATAAGGTGTGGTCTCTCCATACCTAGACATACAGGTGGTCTCTCTGTACTGAGGCATATGGGCAGTCTCTCCATATCAGACACATGGGCATTGTTTCTGGGCATAGACATATGGGGGGTCTCTCCATATACTACATTTGGACAGTCTCTCCTTAGGCGTAGACATATCCACACTGACATGTACGTGGCAGTCTCTCTATGCTAGTTATTGTGATTTCAAACAAGAAGGGTTTCAATAGAGGATTTGAAATACAATTAAATATCTCTGTCATTAAAAATACATTTTGTTTGTGGTGTCAACAGCTCTGTATTTAATTTATGTTCCTGACTGCTCCAGGTGTGACTGACTAATATAACTTTATGTAAACTCTGTTTTTACGGGCGCTGCAGGTGTCCCTGATGAATTACCTCTTCCTGGTTCTCTGGTCCTTCGCCCTGCCCATCTCCCGGCTCCGCCCCCTGGCCTCCAGTGTGTCCTCGGTCTGGGCGTGCGTGATGGTCGTCTGCAAAATGATGTACCAGCTGAAAGTCATCAAACCGGAGGAATACTCTTCAAACTGCACCGAGGTCAGTCAATACGTGACTGTAATAATGTTGCTAATAATATTTACGTTTAGGTATTTAGCAGACACTCATACTCAAAGCAAATTGCACAGCTGACATTCTTTACACACAATCCATTTATCCAGCTGTATAGTTCCATGAGTGGTTCAGGATAGGTACAATACATACAATAGTATGAAGGCTGTGTCCCTCCTGGGTAACGGGTCCAGTTCCCCAACCGCTGCACCGCACTGCTGCCATTGGTATGAACAGTGTGTAAAGAGTGTGCAGTGAGTGTGTGTTGTATGGCGTGTGTTGTGTGGTGTGTGTGTGTTGCGTGTGTTGTGTGGTGTGTGCATTGCGTGGTGTGTGTTGCGTGTGGTGTGTGTTGTGTGATGTGTGTTGCAAGGTGTGTGGTGTGTGTTGCGCGGTGTGTGTGTGTTGCGTGTGTTGCATGGTGTGTGTTGCGTGGAGTGTGTGGTGTGTGTTGCGTGTGTTGTATGGTGTTTGTTGCCTGGTGTGTGGTGTGTGTGTTGCGTGGTGTGTGCATTCTGTGGTGTGTGTGATGCATGGTGTGTGTGTTGAGTGGCGTGTGTGTTGTGTGGTGTGTCACCACGAGACGCTCTGTTCCCCCAGGGCCTGCTGTCCGTGAACGGAACAGCGCCCCCCGGAGGGAACATGGCGGAGCTGCTGAGGAAGTCTCTCCTGTACGTGGAGCCCGTGGACCCCGCCGCGTGGTGCGGGGCTCTGAGGAAGTGCGAGGACAGCATCCTGCCCTGCCTGCAGGTGCGCTGCTGCACTGCAACAAACCCAAAAACAAGTCCGTCTCAGCAAGCCGCTTAGTCTTATATTTAGACTTAAAATCTGACTTCTGTTACTGTTCTGCTAAATAAGACAAAAATATTGCCAATATTGAGGTGAGACAGTTTGACTAATTTCAAGATTTGCCTATAGGGTAACAAAATTTCACTCTCAAGGGAACGGTAACTTTAAACAGGCTGATATCTTTGACGTGAGGGGAAAAAAAAGTTTCATTACAAGACTGAAACATTTAAGACAGATGTTTTTTTGCAGCTATTACTTTACCGGCAGGTAGCAGGCATTCTTATCCAGCGAGACTCACAGTGCAAATACAAGATCAGGGATGGATGGTTCTGTAGTGTTGTAACCCATGGTCTGTGGTTCTGTCGAGTTGTAACCCATGGTCTGTGGTTCTGTAGGTAGTTGTAACCCATGGTCCTGTGCTCTCCTGGCAGAACCACTTGGCGGTTCTGGGCCTGCTGGTGTTTGAGGTGACGGTGCACAGACACCAGCTGTACTACCGATGGCAGAACGGACTAAAGACCCCCCTCACCAGCACCATCTTCCACAGCATCACCCGCCAGGACCTGGACCTGGGTCTGCTGCCCTGCATAAAGTACTTCATCAACTACTTCTTCTACAAGTTCGGCCTGGAGGTGAGCGCTGGCGTCTCCCAGCCATTAGAGCTCAACGTGTCCTCACACTCTCCCTCTGTATGCCATGAAAACACAGCGGCATTAATGCAACAACGCACATAGCTACACAACCCACTACAGACAGTATAAATTCAATGGTGCCCTTGAGGTTTGAGACGTTTGCAGAATATTTTGGCACAAAATCCTCATTGGCTAACAGTCAGGTGTACTCTTGGCACAGCATGCTCATTGGCCGACTCTCTCGGGTATGTTGTTGGCTCAGCGTGCTCATTGGGTGCATTCCTGGCACAGCGTGCTCATTGGCTGACTCTCTCGGGTGTACTCTTAGCACAGCGTGCTCATTGGCTGACTCTCTTGGGTGTTATTGGCACAGCGTGCTTATTGGCTGACTCACTCGGTGTACTCTTAGCACAGCGTGCTCATTGGCTGACTCACTCGGTGTACTCTTAGCACAGTGTGCTCATTGGCTGACTCTCTCGCGTGCGTTCCTGGCACAGCGTGCTCATTGGCTGACTCTCTCGAGTGTACTCTTAGCACAGCGTGCTCATTGGCTGACTCTCTCGGGTATGTTATTGGCACAGCGTGCTCATTGGCTGACTCACTCGCGTGCGTTCTCTCTGCGCTGCGCTCATTGGCTCTCTCAGGTGTGCTTTGTGGTGGCGGTGAACGTGATTGGCCAGCGGATGGACCTGTACGCCCTCCTGCACTCCTGCGCCCTGCTGGCGGTCATCTTCCGTGGCCGCAGGAAGTCCATCGGGGAGGTGTGGCCTAAGTACTGCATCTTCACCGCCAGCCTGATGGTGTTCCAGTACCTGCTCTGCATCGGGGTCCCGCCCGCTCTGTGCCACGGTAAGGCCACGCCCACTCCTCTCAGGACAGCACGCCATTGGCTGCCTGTGAGAGAAAAAGACTTGAATGCACTTGAGTCATTCCATACACCGAGTCAATACACCCTTGAACTACATGCCGTACTGGTGACACGGCATTACCATAAGCATTACAGGAACACCTGGCATTACCAGCTATGAAATCATCTTACAGCTCATGACAACTGTCATAATGGTGACACAACACAGGCAACAAACTTAACAAATGAAAAATAAATGCTACAAAATGATCAATGTGACTTAGCATCTACATCAACTCACTCACTCAGTCACTCACCCCCTCTCTCTCTCTCTCTCTCTCTCTCACCCTCTCCCCTTTCCCTCTCCCCCTCTCTCTGTAGATTATCCATGGAGAGCATCCAGCCAGCCTCTCACCTCTAACCTCATCAAGTGGCTCTACCTGCCGGACTTTGCCATGCGACCAAACCCTGTTTTCATCATCTGTGAGTCTGTTAAACGCGGACACGTCTGCACGTGCTCCGTAGAGTCTGGAGTCTCACTTCCTGCTCACTTAGAGCTGCCACTTAGAGGCACTGGAGTCTTTGAGGTCCACAAACCCTTTAAGACGCCAAGTGAGAGATGAGAGATGGTAAGGTGAAGAAACACATGCCCAGGTTTCCTGAGCAAATGTAGGAAAACACAGGTAGCATTGCTTTTGGTCAGGAGTGTCAAACTCCAGTTCTGGAGGGCCACAGTATCTTCTGGTTTTTGGGGTATGAATTATTCATTTACGTCAACAAAAGGAAATCACAAATACCTGCAGACACAACGCCCTTTCCAGGACTGGAGTTAAACCTGCAGACACAACGCCCTTTCCAGGACTGGAGTTAAACCTGCAGACGCTGCGGCCCTCCAGGACTGGAGTTAAACCTGCAGACGCTGCGGCCCTCCAGGACTGGAGTTAAACCTGCAGACGCTGCGGCCCTCCAGGACTGGAGTTATACCTGCAGACGCTGCGGCCCTCCAGGACTGGAGTTAAACCTGCAGACGCTGCGGCCCTCCAGGACTGGAGTTAAACCTGCAGACGCTGTGGCCCTCCAGGACTGGAGTTAAACCTGCAGACACTGGCCCTCCAGGACTGGAGTTAAACCTGCAGACACAGCACCCCCTCCAGGACTGGAGTTAAACCTGCAGACACAGCACCCCCTCCAGGACTGGAGTTAAACCTGCAGACACTCGCCCTCCAGGACTGGAGTAAAACCTGCAGACACAGCACCCCATCCAGGACTGGAGTTTGAGAGATGACACCCTTGCTTTGGGATATGGGTTCTCTAGTTTCTTTGAATCATGTTTGCGAAAGTTTGTCGCTGTTATTGGCCCTTTGTTGCGTCATTATACATGACATCAAACTGAAATAAATTGATGGAGGAAAATGTTCAGTGTTAAGAACAGAGTCGACCATCTGGTCCTGCGCTCCTGTCCAGGCCTAAACCCCGCCTCCCCTCTGTTCTCCAGATGACCACTTCCTGTTGCTGTGCTGCTCGCTGCAGTGGCAGGTGTTCGAGGACGAGAACCGGGCGGCTGTGCGGCTGATGGCTGGGGAGAACGTGGAGATCAGCCGCACGCTGGACTCCGGCACCATCAGCCAGTTCATCCCCGTCAACAACTTCCTGCACTGCAGGTCAGGGGTCGCCCCGCGTCCGACCAATCACGCGTCGTCCTGCTTTTGTCACAATGGCCAGACGTGCCAGTCTTTCACATTCAGTGATGAACAATCAACAACCCAGATTTTTTAAGTTGGTGAACTATAAGTATATTGTTATTAATACCTTATTTGGTCATATATTATTTAATTTTAAATACCATATTTAGTTTTAGATGCTCAGTGTATACTATCTCTCTGTTGGCTTTTGGCCACTGGTGTCATTGATGGCTGAAGGACCTGTTGCTTCTTGTTCTCTTTGTAGAGGTGTCTGCGGGGGCGGGGCCTTGCTCAGATGTAATGTGTGTCCTGTCAGCTCCATTACCTGGTGAACAGGTGTAACCTGTCCCTGTGAAGACATACCTGTAAACGGTGAACAGGTGTAAAGGCTGATTTATACTCTGTCACATGACACTTTTAAAAGGTGTTGCTTGACAGAAATGAAGTTGCCGCACGACATTTGGCAGTTATGCTTTGGCAGAGGCCTGCGGGGAGGGTTCCATTGTCTCTATGGTAACGGGACACCAAACTGCTGATGTTTACATTTGTGAAAACATGGCGACGCCCAGTAAAATTATGGAGATTACAAAGGAAGAAGAACAGAAGAAATTTTAGATCTTTTGTTGGCCAACATTTGAGCATTTATATAATCGTTCAATGATGAATCATACAGATGACAGGACTTTCTCATTTTTTCCAGTAGTTTTTCCTCTGTCCCCTCCATATTTATCCAAATAATCCAAAATAACCAAGTGGAGAAAAAAAGAAAAACTTTTCCCTGACAACAAATTTTGGCATTCCCTCTGGCTGTCCAATCACAGTGCACAACAAAGTATGATGGTGTCGACGACATAGCATTCTAAAAGGTGCACAATATTGAAAAAGCCCTGTGTGAAGGTCCCCAGATCTTACCTGCACATGGTCAACAGGTGTAATGTCTTCCCCCCTCAGGTCTTACCTGGACATGGTGAAGGTGTGACATGTCTTCCCCCCTCAGGTCTTACATGGACATGGTGAAGGTGTTTGTGTCTCCCCCAGGTCTTACCTGGACATGGTGAAGGTGTTTGTGTTCAGCTACCTGTTCTGGCTGGTGCTGTGCCTGATCTTCATCACGGGGACTACGCGCATTAACGTGTTCTGCATGGGCTACCTGGTGGCCTGCTTCTACTTCATGCTGTTCGGCGGGAGCCTGCTCATGCAGCCCGTCTGCTACGTCCTGCGCCTCTGGGACTGGCTCATCGCCTACACCTGCGTGGTCATCGCCCTCAAGAACCTGCTGTCTGTGAGCGCACACCTGTCCGTCTGTCTGTCCGTCCGTCCGTCTGTCTGTCTGTGAGCGCACATCCGTCTGTCTGTCTGTCCTTCCGTCTGTCTGTTGGCTGGGCTCTGCTGAAGGGTAGGGTAAACTTGACTGAATAAATTCAGTAAGCGTGTTCCTGAGTGGCAGAAAGCTGTATCAGGAATATTATGATTTAGAATGGTTCTGCAGTGTAAAAGATACAATTTCATGTGTTTTGCACGTGTGCTTGTTTTTTCATGTGTCTGAGCTTATGTACAGTATTCTCATGTTTGTGTGTGTGTGTGTGTGTGTGTGTGTGTGTGTCGTGCGTGTGTGCGCATGTTTGTGTGTGTGTGTGTGCGTGTGTCTGTGTTTGCATGTGTGTGTGTGTGTGTTTGCGTGTGTGTGTGTGTGTGTGTATGTTTGCATGTGTGTGTGTGTGTGCATGTGTGTGTGTTCACAGCTGGGATCCTGTGCGTATCTGCACAGCCTATTGAAGAACGCCTGCTGGCTGATACAGACGTTCAGCATGTTTTGCACGATCAAAGGATATGATCTTCGTAAGTGACCTTTACCCTCATCTCCTGGACTCCCCCGTGACCTGGGGTTCAACCCCCCCCCCAACAGGGTGATTTAGATTGGACAGAGAGACGGTGAAGCTTCACTGACCGTTTTAATCCTGCATCTGCTCAACAGCGCCCCCTGATGACAAGTGCGAGCTGCCAGAGGGCGAGGCTGGCATCGTCTGGGACGCCATCTGCTTCACCTTCCTCCTGGCGCAACGCAGAGTCTTCCTCAGCTATTATTTCCTCTACGTGGTGTCCGACCTCAAGGCCGCCAAGATCTTAGCCTCCAGGTGAGTGACTGAGTAATGAGGTAAAAACACAGGGGACCCTGTGAGGTCATAATCGAGAGCCGTGGTGAGGTCATCACCTAGCGACGCTGTGAGGTCAGTGAAATTGCCACAGTCATACTGTTACCTGTGTGGATCCAGCAACATGTTTTTGCTTTGAGTCAAAACAGGCTCCTCTCTTCAGTACCTTTCTGTTCACAAAAAACATTATTATTTTTGTCTCCACTGTCTTCATTCCCCAGTTTGAAATGCTCAATCGTTGGTGGTAAGGGAGTGTTATGTGATCGCCCCCTGGTGGTGAAGAGGTGTTACAGTGTGGCTCTCTCTCTCTCTCTCTTCTCTCTCTCCCAGGGGTGCAGAACTGTTTGAAGCCAAGCTGAAGAAGAGCGTGTCAGCCCGGCTGGAGATGGAGAAGAAGTCTGTGGAGACTCTGAAGAAGCAGTAAGACACGCGTGTTGTAGCCGTGTTCCTTTACACACGTGCTTGCCTGAGGAGCCTGTGCTCACTCAGGCTATGGTTTGGACATTTGCTTTGACGATTTGCTTTAATTATGACAATATGACAATATTTCGATAACAATAACAATTTTATAAAATATACGTACGACTGAACCTGGGGAAGCTTGTGCTTTAGATTAAATTAAATATAAACTGGGGGGTACTTTTCCACATCTCAGGTAAGCTCTCAGGTGGGCTGTGGGGGGTGGTTTCTGATAGTCTCTCTGTGCCTGTCCCATTCCAGGATGGAGAAAATTAAGTCCAAAGAGAAGAATCTGCCGGGACAAGGAGACCCCGCAATTCAGAGGGAGGCAGAACCGAAAGGTAACGTCCATCGCTCCCTAACCTTTGAAGAGGGGACGTGTAAACTGTGAGCTTCCGGAAGGAACCGCTGCCTTATACTGTTTAGCCAGGTGGTTCTTCGCTTGAGTAGGTGGAGCCTGACAATGTTGGCGCACAACAGATGGAGGCTGGGCTGTTGAGGTTTGACCCAATCAAAAACCGCGTGAGGAACTCTGACCCAATCAAAAACCGCGTGAGGAACTCTGACCCAATCATAGACTGCGTGTGGAACTCTGACCCAATCATAGACGTGTGGAACTCTGACCCAATCATAGACTGCGTGTGGAATTCTGATCCAATCATAGACCACGTGAGGAACTCTGACCCAATCATAGACCGCGTGTGGAACTCTGATCCAATCACAGACCGCGTGTGGAACTCTGACCCAATCATAGACCGCGTGTGGAACTCTAACCCAATCATAGACTGCGTGTGGAACACCGTGTTCGTGGTCCTTCACCACAGTGTACTGGGAACCAATTATGCCAAAGGTTCGAGTGCAGGGATGTCAAACCTGAGTTTGAGTGGTTTTTTTGTGGTTTACATCCAATCAGCAGCCAGTTTAGTCAGTGAAAATAAGCTGCGGGGACCGTTTAGCCAATAAGCGATTTAAATTAATAACAGAAGCACTGAAACAAACTGAGAACCAGCAAACTGGAGTCTGACAACCCCATTTAGCTTATGAAACAGCACCCTCTGGTGGGCTACAGCAGTACAGGCCTACAGGCTTCATAATAACTAGTGTACATAGAGTAGCAGGACAGTAAAGCCAAGTGCAATTTATTACCCAAAACAGGAACAATTTCCAAAATTTTCACATTCACACTTTACTTCCTGTTTGCCACCAGTAGGTGCAGCCATCATGGATATTTATCCCTGAGCAACAAACGATCAGCACAAACCCTTCATCTTGATTCATAGCAGTGCTGTTGGAAGACACCTGTGCACCTGGGCTGTACCTGGCTGAAGCTGAGGGGTACCTGTGGGTCACGTGATTGCGGTGTTTTGCAGGAGGCGAGAGTGAGCAGGGACAGGAAGGCGGTGAAAACCAGTGGTGGCGGCCGTGGGTCTCCCAGCCCTCCAGTGAGTACAGCACTGCCCCCTGCTGGCCAAAACACATAACACTTGGGGTCTGATTTACTAAGACCTTTAGCGCATGGAAAGCTGTTTAGCACATGTAAATTAATAACACAAACAATGGTTGGTGCAAAACAAATATCAAGACCAATCATCATTTTGGGTAAGGGCGTCTGCTCACTGCCCGAATGTCCCACTGACCGCTCTACGTTACACTCTGTGAGCAGAGACCACCAACGAATACTACCTGTTTGAGAGTGACAGCGAGGAAGAGGAGGAGGAGTCTCAGGAGAAGAAGGAGGAGGAAGCCCTGCCCAAGAAAAAATCTGCATTTCAGGTGAAAAAAAACTGTAGTACTGCTATTATTATTATTATTATTATTATTATTATTATTATTATTATGATTGTTATTAGCTAAGGATACATTGTCATCACAGGTGGCATATTTTAATGTTTTATCCAGATTCTGTTGGAAATCTCACACATACAGGCTATGCACCATACCCCACGGGCATTACCCCACTGGGATTTGAACTTGCAACCTTATAATGACAAACGTAGGCTTGTGTCTGTGAAAAGTGTGTCTGTGTGTCTGTATGACTGTGTGCGTCTGTATGGCTGTGTGAGTATATCTATGTGTGTGTTTGTGTGTCTGCATCACTGTGTGTCTGTATGACTGTGTGTTTGTGTGTCCGTATGGTTCTGAGTCTGTTTGACTGTGTGTGTGTTTGTGTGTCCTTATAACTTTGAGTCTGTGTGTCTGTATTTGTCCGTATGTCTCTGTGTCTCTATGACTGCGTGTGTGTGTGTCTGGGCATTTGAGTGTCTTTATGACTCTCTGTCTGTATGACTGTGTGTGTGTGTGTGTGTGTGACTGTGTGTGTGTGTGTGTGTGTATCACTGTGTGTGTGTCCTCTGCAGCTGGCTTACGAGGCCTGGGTCACCAGCTCCAAAGCTGCCCTGAAAGACCACAAGAAGAAGGAGACGGCGATGAAGAAAGAAGAGAGGAGGAGAGCCAGACACGAGCTACAGGCACAGCAGGGGTGAGTGTGTGTGTGTGTGTGTGTGTGCATGTGTGCGTGTGAGCGTGTGAGCTTGTGTGTGTGTTTGCGAGTGTGTGTGTGTAGTGTGTGCCTGTGTGTGTTTGTGAGTATGTGTGTGTGTGTGTGTGTGTAGTGTGTGTGAGCACCTGTGCGTGTGCATGTGTGTTTGTATGTGTACGACACACAGTATTCCATGTCTGTAATTCCAGGGATAGTTCGGACTGATTCCAGTGAAGATGAACTGGATATCACCAGTGCTGAGGAGGAAGAAGAGGCGGAGAAAGGCAAGTCACACACACACACACACGCGCGCGCGCGCACACACACACACGCACACACACACACAAACACACACACACACACACACACTCATACTCACACAGCCTTCCAGACAGGCTAAAGTGGATGTGCGGTAAGCAATCAGGTGCAAAACATCTGCCGTGCTGTACAATGATGACTCTTTACTGTAAAGGTCTTTGAGATCACAGTATGAAAGGCACCGTATATCCGCTCTCTGAAGACAGGAAGAAGTGCAATGTTGTTAAGTAATAGCCAATAATACCTGATGAATTTTCCCACTTTACTTAGCAATGGATCGATCACTTACCCAGAATGCACCTGTTCCTCCCCCTCAGAGCACATCTTGCATCGTTGCATCGACACGCTCCGCCTGGGCTGGGTGGTCATCCTCGCTCTGCTGGACGACCTCACGGACGGGCTCAACTCCTTCTGCAAGGACAACCTGGACATCTCCAAAGTGCTGCGCTTTGAGCGGGCCCTGCTCAGCCAGCAGCAGAAAAAGGTGGAGCGGGGGCGGGGCGGGGGGGGGCGGGGGGGGGGGGGGGGGGGGGGGGGGGCGGGGGGCAACAGAGGGGGGGGGCGGCAGTGTAGTATAATGGGTAAGGAGGTGGTCTCGTAACCTAAAGGTCACTGGTTTGATTCCCAGATAGGACCGTGACATACTTAACCCACAGTGCTTCAGTATATATCCAGCTATATAAAAAGATGCAGTGTAAACGCTGTGTAAATACTATGTAAAAGTTGTGTAAGTTGCTCTGGATAAGAGTGTCTGTTAAATGCATGTAATGTAATGTCAACAGTGACCGGGGAGGGGAAGAAATGTGGGCGGAGTCTACTGCAGTTGGGGGTAGGGGTAGCTTATGTCTCCTGTATGAAATTTAGGGTGTGTCTCATTCACTCTACGGCTGGGGTACTGGCAACATTATGTGTGTGCTGCACAGGAGGCCATTTTGGTACCGGTGCCCAAAGCTGCTGTACCAGACGTGACAGATTTCTCCTCTTCCAGGGGAAGGAGGTGACACAGCAAAGCATCAAGCAGTTTTACCAGAGCCGCATGTCTAGGCAGAATACACTGACATCGCTGGACGGACACGAGGAGGGGGAGGAGCTGATACTTGACCCGCCCCCTTGCTCACCCCCGGCTGTGCCAGGCTCTCCGCGGGGCTACATCAAGCTGACCAGTGCCAGCTTCAGAGGGTCCTGGGGCAGCAGCGTGTCCAGGTGTGTACAGGCCACGCTACACAGGTATAACGCTACACAGGGAACACGCTACATAGGGAACACGCTACACAGGGAACATGCCACACAGGGAACGTGCTACACAGGGAACATGCTACATAGGGAACACGCTACACAGGGAACATGCTACATAGGGAACACGCTACACAGGGAACGTGCTACACAGGGAACATGCTACATAGGGAACACGCTACACAGGGAACACGCTACATAGGGAACACGCTACACAGGGAACATGCTACATAGGGAACACGCTACACAGGTATAACGCTACACAGGGAACACGCTACATAGGGAACACGCTACACAGGTATAACGCTACACAGGGAACATGCCACACAGGGAACGTGCTACACAGGGAACATGCTACACAGGGATCGCTACACAGAGAACATGCTACATAGGGAACACGCTACACAGGGATCGCTACACAGGGAACATGCCACACAGGGAACGTGCTACACAGGGAACACGCTACACAGGGAACATGCTACACAGGTATAACGCTACACAGGGAACATGCTACACAGGGAACATGCTACACGCACGCATGCTCACTCGCTGTCTCTCCCTCTCTCACTGCTGCATTTTGACATGTTGATGATGTAGCCCCCTGTGTTGTGAGAAAGGAAACCTGACTGTTCTACTGTGTGTGTGTGTGCGCGCGCGCGTGTGTCTGTGTGCGTGTGTCTCTGTGTGTGTGTGTGTGCGTGTGACTGTGTTCTACTGTGTGTGCACGCGTGTGTCTGTGTGCGCGTGTGTCTGTGTGTGTTTCTGTGTGTGTGTGTGTGTGTGTGTCTGTGTGTGTGTGTGTGTGTGTGTGTCTGTGTGTGTCTGTGTGCGTGTGTCTGTGTGTGTGTGTGTGTGTGCGCGCGTGTGTGTTTCCTCAGCTGCATGACGGAGGAGACCATGCTGGGGTCCCGCCAGCCTACTCAGGAGGAACTGGACGACCCCCCCCGCCCCCACCCCCGCCCCCACCCTGCCAGCTCCTGTGCAGCTCCGCCGCAGACTCCTCAAATCCACCAACATAGACCTGCCCTCCTTCGACAGCGAGAGTCCTGCTGAGGGGTGAGGGCACACACACACAGCATGCAACACAACACACACTCACACACACGCGCACGCACAAACACACACACGTGCATACACATGTACACACAGTCACAGACATACACCACAGACAGACAACTCATAAAATTGTACCTGACACACAAAATAATTTCTCCTGTTTTACAGAGCCCAGCCTGACACTACCCAAGACTGGAAGGACAAAGAGACCCAGCCCACACAGGGGGAGGGTCTGGAGGTGGAGCCCACACAGGTGGAAGTGAAAGAGGCGGAACCCACACAAGTGGAGGTGATAGAGGCAGAGTCCAGACAGGTGGGGGGTCTGGAGGTGGAACCCACACAGGTGGAGGTGATAGAGGCAGAGTCCAGACAGGTGGAGATGTTGGAGGTGGAACTCCCACAGGTGGAGGTGATAGAGGTGGAACCCACACAGGTGGAGGTGTTGGAGGTGGAACTCCCACAGGTGGACGTGATAGAGGCGGAACCCACACAGGTGGAAGTGTTGGAGGTAGAACCCACACAGGTGGAGGTGTTGGAGGTGGAACTCCCACAGGTGGAAGTGTTGGAGGTAGAACCCACACAGGTGGAGGTGTTGGAGGTGGAACTCCCACAGGTGGAGGGGATGGAGGCAGAACGCAAACAGGTGGAGGGGATGGAGGTGGAGTCCAGCCAGATGGAGGGGATAGAGGATAATCTTGAAGGAGAACCCCAGGATCTCACACCTCTACAGCGGCAGGAGACCGATGAGACGGGGGACCCCCCCACCCCACGGCCCCTGAGTCCAGAGATGAGAGCCCTGACCGCCAGCGAGCTGCTTCTCAACAAGTTAGTCACCTGACCCAAGCCCTGGTCACCTGACCTGAGCTCTGGCCACCTGACCCAAGACCTGGTCACCTGACCTGAGCCCTGGTCAACTGACCCAAGACCTGGTCACCTGACCAAAGCCCTGGGGCTCTTTCCAATCACTTATTTTATCCGTTCTTGTCTCCTCGGTCCTTGACTTACCTGTAAATTGATTGAGATCCACCATCTTTAAGGACATTACAACCCGTTAAATGCTCCTTGAAGGAGCTAGGGGCAAGGAGCATAGAGGCTCCCGAAGGATGCCTGAGCAAAGAAACACGAGTGCATCCTTTGTAGAAGTATTTTTTTGGAACTTGTGATGTATAAACGATCAACCTGTTTATCCAGCTCATCTGCCACATTTATAATTGATGTGGCTTCAAGCTGAAACTTGACTGAACAAGCATGTTCCATTTGCCTAATGCACATTTCCGTGATTCCTCCATTGAGTGGAGCTAAGGAAACGAGGAAAAGACACAAGGGAAAGATTCAAGGATGTAAAATAAACGATTGGAAAGAGCTTTTGGTCATCTGATCTGAGCTCTGGTCACCTGACCTGAACCCTAGCTACCTGACCCAAGACTTCTAAGCATTTTAATTTTTTAATCTTTCTTGACTTGACCTCTGTGAATCTCCAGTGTACAGAGAGCAGGAGGAATCTGCTATAGCTTTACAAATTCCTTGTATTTGGTGAGACGGGGATTGCCCAGTGGTCATCGTTATGTGGCACTAGCACAAATAGTGTTCCAGCCAAACAGCCAAAAACAAACAAATCAACAAATAAGCGATAGCGTATTGCACTAAAAATGCAGCAACACATTACAAGAAATCTGCTGTTCTGAAGGCCTCTCACTGGTGGACTACTTTTTCTCATTTCCCCCACTCTCTCTCTCTCTCCAGAATGTTTGATAATGAGGAGATTGAGGAGTCTGACAAGTTCTACCTGACCTTGCCGAAGCACCTGCGGCTGGGCTTTGCCCTCTACCACACCATGGTGTCCAAGTCCGAGATGCTCTGCTACTTCGTCATCATTCTCAACCACATGGTGTCTGCCTCCCTGCTGTCGCTGGTGCTGCCCATCCTCATCTTCCTCTGGGCAATGATGTCTGTGCCACGCCCAACCAAACGCTTCTGGATGACCGCCATCATCTACACCGAGGTACCGCGACCCTGGTGCTCCAAACCAACGGTACCACACGGGGATTGTGGGAAAACCAGCACAAATACACAAATTATTGCCACTTTCAGACATCGTAATACACAGTATTTTTCAAAAGATTTCTAGCTGTGAAATATATTTACCATATTTTGTGAAAGATCCACATATCTACAGCATATTTTAATACGTTCAATTTCTGTGTACACTCTAAGAAAAAAAAGGTTTCAAAAGGCTCCTTTGTGTCTCTATAGAGGAAACCTGTTTTTGGTTTGGGGGTTCTAAAATGGGTTCCCCTATGGAGACCAGCCAAAGAACCCCATTTTTTTGTGTAAGCGTGGGTTCTCTCTGGGTCATTTCTGCTGGATCTTTCTGCAGCTCACTGTGGTGGTGAAGTACTGCTTCCAGTTTGGGTTTTTCCCATGGACCACCTCTGCGTACCGCGGAATCAACGCTGACCGGCCCTTCGCCCTGCCCAACATCGTGGGCGTGGAGAAGAAGAACGGCTACGTGCTGTTTGACCTCCTGCAGCTGCTGGCTCTGTTCTTCCACCGCTCTATCCTGAAGGTGCCATGACACCTGTACTGTACTGCACCTGTATCCCGCTGCATCTGTATCATACTACACCTGTACCATACTGTACCTGTATCACACTACACCTGTACCCTGTTAGACCTGTAACTCGCAGCACCTGTAGTCTATTGTATCCTGTACCCCAGTGTATCCCCAGTATATGCCCCCACAACCATTTCAGCTCAGGCTCCCAGTCAGTCACCATGGAGACACGAAGCCCCGCCCCTCACACGTAAGATTAAATGCCTTTCTCTCCTACACAGTGCCACGGCCTTTGGGACAACAAGGAGGTGGAGATACCGGACTTTTTCAAGAAGCTGAAGAAGAAGACGCAGCGGAAGAAGGGGGGCGGCGGGGGCGCGGTCGGGGGAGGGGGGGAGAGAGCGCGGTCGGGGGAACCGACGCGGAGGCTCCGGTTTCTTCCCCTCCAGCGCTCCACGGGATCCCTCTTCCACCGGGCGGCCAATAGCAACAGCACTGACGGTGAGCATCACTCGCGCTGTCACCCACGGCAACGATGAGCATCAGTCACACCGTCACCCATGGCAATGATGAGCATCACTCTCACCGTCACCCACAGCAGCTGTGGACATCACTCACACCATCACCCATGACAACTGAAGACAAGTTTCTCCAAAAAAAAAAAACATTTTTAAGGGTGTGCGTGTTTTCCGGCAGAGAACGTGGACCAGAAGAAGCGGCGTCCGAAGAGGAGCAGACGGCCGTCCAGAGGGCCGCAGACCCGGTCCGAGCACATGAAGCTCAAAATGAGGGCGAAGATGCTGGAGGTGAAGACTGCACTCATAGAAATGTGAGCACAGAGGAGACAAGCCGAACCGAGCTGAGCTGAACCGAGCCAAGCCGAGCGGATCTGAGCCAGGCTGAGCCGAGCCAAGCCGGGCTGATCCGAGCCAGGCCGAGCCGAGCCGAGCCGGGCTGAGCCGAGGCTAAGCCAGGCCGATCCGAGCTGAGCTGAACCGAGCCGATCTGAGCCAGGCCGAGCCGGGCTAAGCCAGGCCGAGCCACGGTTCCATATAACACACAGCGTTCTTCACTCAGGCATGCGCCAGCTCAGACAGTACTAAAGAGTCCAGCTGTTCTGCAGCTCTGATAAATTTCCCTTTTTAAATCTCTGCAGAGGCCTGCACATATATCTACCCATCAGGCAATTCTTCTATGACATCATCCACCCCGACTACAGCCCCGTGTGTGACGTCTACGCGCTCATGTTCTTGGTCGATGTTGTGAACTTCATCGTTATCATCTTCGGGTACTGGGCCTTTGGAGTAAGTACAGATGAATGTTTAATTAATGTGTTTTATCATTTGAAAACTATAAAAACTAGGACTTTTTTTAGATACAAATATTTTTAGAGTAAGTTTTTGTCATGCTGACTCAGTGTGGCTGTACGCTGTGACCTTTGACCCTTGACCTCTGTAGAAGCACAGCGCAGCGGCGGACATCACAGAGTCGCTGTCAGAGGACCAGGTTCCCGAGGCGTTCCTGGTGATGCTGCTGATCCAGTTCGGCACCATGGTGGTGGACCGGGCCCTGTACCTCCGGAAGACTCTGCTGGGAAAGTGTGTCTTCCAGGTCGTGCTGGTGTTCGGGATCCACTTCTGGATGTTCTTCATACTTCCTGGGGTCACAGAGAGGTCAGAGTCACCGACATCCATCCTGCTGCGCCGAACGTTTACCTCCATGCCAGACAGCGTGGGACTCAGTTACTAGAACTGGACCTTTGGATGGCTATTTTTGCGCTAAGATAGAACTTCACATTTGTTTTTACTGAAATATTGCAGATGACTAGATGTTTCCAAATCTTGAAATTTATTGTCCTGTAGATTTGCATGTATACTGCTATATGAGGTCACATGAGCTTTGCATTTGAAGGCTGTGGCACCAAAAGGACATGAGACCATTTGAGTTTATACCTCACAATGGTTTTGCTTTGGGCTTCTAGGAGGTTCAACAGGAACCAGGTTGCCCAGCTGTGGTACTTTGTGAAGTGCATCTACTTCGGCCTCTCGGCCTACCAGATCAAGTGCGGCTACCCCAACCGCGTCCTGGGAAACTTCCTGACCAAAAACTACAACTACCTCAACCTCTTCCTGTTCCAAGGGTGAGTTCAAGACTGGTGACTCAACCTCTTCCTGTTCTTAGGGTGAGTTTGAAGGTTGGGGAACTTTGCCTGGGGTCACGGAGGATCTCCTCAGATAGCCACACCAGAAATCCAGTATGGAAACCAGAATCTCCTGCAATCCTTCAGTTACCTCAACTTCCGTACTCTCTTGCAGGTTCTGGATGGAAACAGGAAGTTCTGGTGCCATATTACAGATTCCATTGTTTTTACATGTGTGAATGTGCCCTTATAAGGACATGGACAATAATTGCATGTTCTTGTCCACACCTACTTATGAATATTCATGAGGTGACATCAACCTGGAACAATGGTAAATACACAGAACAACCCATGCTAGAATACATAACAGACCATCTGATTAGTCTAAAGCAGAAGTCCCTGCTGTATTGCCACAGCTATTGTTATACTGTCAGATACAGATTATTCATATTTTACCTGAAAGCCAAAACATGTATTGTCAAAGATTTAAAGAGGAAATAAGCAGAAAGGTACCTAAATTGGGAGGGGGTGCTGATGGTCCTTGGGACCCCAGCTTTAGAGGGTCCTGGGACACTGCTGAAGTCACAGCTGGGCTCTCCCTTCTTGGGGCAGGTTTCGGATGGTCCCCTTCCTGACTGAGATGAGGGCGGTGATGGACTGGGTGTGGACGGACACCACCCTCAGCCTGTCCAGCTGGATCTGCGTAGAGGACATCTACGCCAACATCTTCATCCTCAAGTGCTGGAGGGAGTCTGAGAAGGTGAGCCCACGTTTGCGTGCCTCCACTCAAAACTTTTTTTGTCAATTTTTGCAGACAAAAAAATTCAGAAATTTCCTCTGGAATGGACCTTGCTTTTGGAATTTAGGTTTCAAATTTGAGGGTTTTATTAAAATGGGGTGTGTCTTTGTATGGACTGTAGCATTCTATTAAGTGAATACTGAGGGACAGGGTGTATTTAAGACCCGGAAGTCCAGCCCCCTAGTTGGGACAGAATGTCTGGCTACTATTCTCTCAAGAGCAAAACCTCCAAGCAAAAGTATGGATCACCTCCCTAGGATTAAGCAGAAAGTCTTCATATAAAACTCTAGGGGGCGCCAAATCATCAACTGAATAGCAGGCTCCTGATCTCAGTATCTGGAATATGTGAAGTTTTGACCATTCCCCAAGCATCGGTGTAAAATAGTTCAGGGTGTGATGCGTGTGATAAAACAGGGTCGCTGACTGGCATGGTTGATTCTGAGGGTGTGAGCGGATCTCTCTGTCGCCCTCTGCAGAAATACCCCCACCCCCCAGGGCAGAAGAAGAAGAAGGTGGTGAAGTACGGCATGGGGGGCATCATCATATTTGGCCTCATCTGCCTGGTGTGGTTCCCGCTCCTCTTCATGTCATTGGTCAAGTCTGTGGCCGGCGTGACCAATCAGCCGCTTGAAGTCTCCATACAGCTTAGCATAGCAGGATATGAGGTTGGCAAGATGGCTTTTCCCCCCAGAGTTTCTGTCTCCCTCTCTCTGTCTCACTGATGAATGTTGCTCTTATTCATCTCTCCCCCCCAACCTACTCCCTGACCCCTCCCCTGCCCCCACACCCCCGACCCCCCCCTCTCCTCTCCCACGCCCCCTGACCCCTCCCCTGCCCCCCCGTCCAGCCTCTCTTCACCATGAGCGCCCAGGAGCAGAACCTGATGCTCTTCTCTGAATCCGCCTACAGACACCTGACCAACCGCTACGCGACCCACCCGGTAGGGGCTACTGATTTAGCACAAGGCGATTCGCTGCATGTAAACTCAGGGATTGTGCTTTAGGGTGAGATCTTATCTTAAGTTTAAACTGGAAACACTGCATATGTACCAGAGCTCCTAGCAAATCTGATGCCTCTCGAATTTGAGTACTCTGGTCATAGACGTGGGGCAGATTTGTCAAAATCCAGTCGGGTTGTCCAGGCCTTTTCTCTGAATTCCACCGGCATTAGACCTGAACTCAAACGCTCCACCCTGTGTCTTCTCCGGGAAGCGTGGTGTGGGATTCGAACCCTCGCCGGCGTGGTAGTCGGCTTTGTCCCTCAGCCGCTCGTTTTCCCGCCCCCGCAGTCGGCCATGCAGTTCATCGTGAACTACGTGGCGGAGGACATCGTGATCGCTCGGGTGAAGAGCGACGCCAGCCTGCTCTGGAGCATCAGCCCGGCCAGCCGAGCCGCCATGATCCAGGAGCTCAGCAACTCCTCCCACATCTACATGACCCTGCGCTGGACCCTGCTCAGGTGACTACACACATGAATATTCATTAAAGGGGGCATGGCCAAGGAATTATGGGAAACTGTGTTTTTTTTGTTCTGCCCATGGACGTGCCTCTTACATACAGTACCAAAAACTCTGGGAAACAGCACAGGAGCTGACCACCATAGATCTGTGGCAGAACCTTTGGAACCATTCCCCTGATGAGAGAGAACCCTGCAGAACCGTTTTCTCTCCTGAGGAATGGAACCCTGCAGAACTGTCCCCACAGGGAGGGAATTCTCCAGAACCGTCGGCATGGGAACACAGCTGAAACACAAACACAAGCACAAATCTGAGGGCACAATAGCTGACAGCGCACCCATTGACACTGCAGCCGGGTCACCTGACGCACCAGAACACAGTGCACATTTTAACCTCAATGCCAGCTTTTATAACTTCTGATGGCTCATCCTTATTATCCCAGTATATGAAGTTGTACATACGTGTGTGTGTGTGTGCATATGGTGTGTGTGCGCATGTGTGTGTCTGTTTGTCCCTGGGCTGTGTGTGTGTGCATGTCTGGCCCTGTGCTGTGTGTGTGTGTATGTGTGCGTGTCTGGCCCTGTGCTGTGTGTGTGTGTGTGTGTGTGCGTGTCTGGCCCTGTGCTGTGTGTGTGTGTGCGTGTCTGCGTGTGTGCGTGTCTGGCCCTGTGCTGTGTGTGTGCGTGTGCGTGTCTGGCCCTGTGCTGTGTGTGTGTGTGTGTGTGTGTGTGTGCGTGTCTGGCCCTGTGCTGTGTGTGTGTGTGCGTGTCTGCGTGTGTGCGTGTCTGGCCCTGTGCTGTGTCTGTGTGTGTGTGCGTGTCTGGCCCTGTGCTGTGTGTGTGCGTGTGCGTGTCTGGCCCTGTGCTGTGTGTGTGTGTGTGTGTGTGTGTGCGTGTCTGGCCCTGTGCTGTGTGTGTGTGTGCGTGTCTGCGTGTGTGCGTGTCTGGCCCTGTGCTGTGTCTGTGTGTGTGTGTGCGTGTCTGGCCCTGTGCTGTGTGTGTGCGTGTGCGTGTCTGGCCCTGTGCTGTGTGTTTGTGTCTGGCCCTGTGCTGTGTGTGTGTGTGTGTGTGTGTGTGTGTGTGTGTGCGTGTGTCTCTCTCTGCAGGAACGCCTCCCTGGTGATGAACGTGGAGGCGGTGGGGGAGCACACAGTGAAGTATGAGGACAGGAAGCTGAAGGACGAGATCGTGCAGATGCTGCAGGGAACCCGCAGTGAGCCAGTGTGAGTCTCACATCTTCATCTCACTCACATCTATCATCCTCAGCATCATCATCCCCAGTACTGCTCACATCTCACACACACCAATCCCCAGTACTGCTCACATCTCACTCACACCAATCATCCCCAGTACTGCTCACATCTCACACACACCAATCATCCCCAGCGTCATCATCCTCAGCACTGCTCACATTTACACACTGATCATCCTCAGTACTGCTCACATCTCACTCACACCAATCATCCCCAGCACTACTCCACTGCATTTACACACGGCCATAAAACTAAAAGTAATTTCAGCACTCAGTTTATGAATGTGGAAAGTTACTAGGACTAATTATTAGAAAGTTAGTACTAAAGATTTTTTATATGCAATTTTTTCAGAATTTTAGTAGACTCACACAATTTTTATTCTTTGGATGGATTTACACAGCTGGATATTTTGCTGTTATGTACTTTGCCCAAGGGTACAACGGCAGCACCTCCACCAGGGAACTGAACCTATAATCCAAGTGGCAAGCCCAGGTCCCTACCTGCTGTACTAAACTATCACTCACTTGGCACCTGGAAGTGTTTAGCTGCCCCCCCCCCCTTGCCCTTTAGCTTGTCAGGCTGATACTGCATGTTTGCCCGCTCCACCTCCACCCCCCTCTGTGAACACAGAGCGTTTGGTTATTTAAATAAGGAGTAAACTCTCGGGCGGTGCCATGAGCTTTGTTAACAGCAGGGTGGACTGAGATCGGAGAAGAACAAACACTCCTTATCCCCTTATCGGTGTTCTCCTGGGGGAAGCCGATTCAGCTGCCAAACTATGCGTGCGCGAGTGTGTGTGTGTGTGTGTGTGTGTGTGTGTGTATGCCTAAGGTGTGCATACCTGCTGCCACTGACAGAAGCGATGCATTAACGGCAGAACGGACTGCCATCCCTGTTATTACTGAAGAGGGAAACCACAGGCATAAAGACATGCTGAACGTATTTAAGCTCAACGACCGTAGGAGTTATTAAAACTTGTGCGCCTTTGCAAACGTTTCGCCCGCGGGGTGACTGTAAGGGGGCACCTTCTCCCAGCGAATCAGTGACGATCGGCAGTGTTGCTGGGTAAAGTTCCGGCCTGCTCTGGGTCCCGCTGCTGCTGATTCCGGCTCTCTCTCTCTCTCCCCCCCTCTCTGTGACGTCCTGGCAGGTTCATCGACGCCCTGCTGCCCAAGTACATCCGGGGGTCAGCGAAGGCGGAGTCCAAGATCGCGCACAGGCTGAAAGTCGGCAAGTGAACTTCCCCGCAGATCGTCTGGGAACGCTGTCTAGCTGCGCATGTGCCACGAGCCCTTAAGCATCTGCTGAAATCTGCTTTAAAGGACAGGGGCCTCGGAGAAAGTGTCCTGGCTGTTCCTTGTTCAAAACCACCTTCAGTCTTGATGAAAACCATGCAGTGCTTGATGATTGGATGCGTGAATCATCACCTTCTTTTGACTGGCTGGTCTTTGGGCATGTGCTATAGCAGCTCAGACTGTTATTGGCTGGCCACTGAGCATGCGCCGTGTCTGTGCAGGGCAAAGCAGCCAGCCAGATCTGCAGTTGACTCTGCTGGCTTTGTACATGTGTGTTATTAGTACCGTTACTACTGAACACTAAATATGGTTATTACGTATAAACTGCCAGGTTTACTGGCTGAAGACGGTACTGTACTGTCGGTGTCGTAGTGGTAAAAGAGCTTTCCTGCCCAGTGTGCTCTTGTGAGAGCAGTAAGCGCAGAGTAAAGCAGGCAGTATACTTCGTACGAAGTAGAACTTTTTGAGCAAAACGAAGCAATCAGAACAACTGACGAACAAAAAGACGCGGTGTTGTGTGTTCGTACGGTGCAGTGTGCGACGGCCTCCAGGGAGAACTTTTCGAAAAATTCTTTCTTGTTCTCCGACCTCCCCCTCTCAGCTATTGGTCCAAATATCACATAGTTGGTTACGTCACGGTTGAGAGTTCAGAGGGCTGAATTCACATGCTAATGTACGGAGAGTCAACACCAGTCTCTCTTCTGTAGAGATGGGAATTCTGTGAGTTCCCATTTGACGAATGGTGCTACTCGTTTCAGCAAGTCATCAAAACGCCTAGCACACATTCGGAAATAAGAGAAAGTGGACCCCCTCGTCTAAACTCGCATTTTCCGAATGCACAGACAAAACTCTCCATTCTCCGTCCTACTCTGATTTAGAGGGCGAATGTGCCATCTTCTTCGCCTTTTTTTTCTTCTTTTGCATAGCTAGATAAACTAAAGCCACTTTAAACACTTTAAACTTTTTGTTTTGTGTTGGGATCTCGCGTAGCCCTTCTCTTTATACATCCATGGCGTAGCCGCAAGACGGGGGTCTGGGCTGGATTCCAGCCCCGGTTAATAGCTGCCTCATAATTATTCACGCCTCAGCGGTGTGGAGTGACTTTAAAGGGTGCGGTGTTCCCACTGAGTATACCGACAACAGTGTTCATGGACATGTTCGCCGGTGGTTCTCAATCCTGAAATTCTTTCTTCTTTCTGAGTATACTGCCAGCTTAAAAGTCTTTATCCTATTTTTGTGTGTTTATGTTGCTCTCTTCGCCTGCCCCCCCTCTGCCCCGCCCGGCCCCCCCCCCCGCCCCCCTGGCCCCCCGCCCCCCCAGAGTACTCGGACCGCGCGAAGACCCAGCAGACGCTCGCGCTGTTCCGCCCGCTGTCCATCCGGCTCCGCCAGGCCAACGTGAGCGCGGCGGGCGTGGAGGGCGACCGGGCGCTGGTGCCCCAGTGGTGGATGGTGGAGGAGTGCCCGCCCGGTCAGCCACTGGCACCGTGCCACAGCATCGAGATGGTGGTGTTCAACGACAAGGTCAGCCCCTCCAGTCTGGGCTTCCTGGCAGGATACGGGTAAGGAGAGACTCTGACTCCTCTGACTCTTCTGACTCCTCTGACTGACTGACCTCTGACTCCTCCTTTTATAGCTCTCCCTTCTATGTAGTAATTATAGAAAATGTTAAATACTTAAATGAGGGAAAGATAGACACACAGTGTGCTTTTTTTTAAATTCTCAGTGCTCTGTGAAAAATAACATTCATGATAATTGCAGCTAAATTAAATAACTATGAGACGCCTGCCTCCCACACACACACACACACACTCACACACACACACTCACACCCTTTGTTTATTTTTAAGCCTCTGACACCTCTGACCCCTCCCTCTCTCTGACCCCTCTGCCCCCCCCCCCCCCCCCCTCCCCGCAGCATCGTGGGCCTGTACATGTCGGTGGTGCTGGTGATCGGGAAGTTCGTGCGGGAGTTCTTTAACGGGATCTCGCGCTCCATCATGTTCGAGGACCTGCCGTGCGTGGACCGCGTGCTGAAGCTCTGCACCGACATCTTCGTGGTGCGGGAGACGGGCGAGATGGAGCTGGAGGAGCAGCTCTTCGCCAAGCTCATCTTCCTCTACCGCTCCCCCGAGACCATGATCAAAATGACCCGGGAGAAGAAGACAGACTGACCCCTGCTGGACGGGAGGACCACCCACACCCTGCAGAACCGGTCTGTAAACTGACGGGATCTGGCCGGACAGTGACCTGTCTAATGGGTACATTAACGCACAAAAGAGACGGTCCTCACACTAGCCCGGGACGGGGACAGGGACGGGCATCTGAGAGGGATATGCCCTATCCCAAGCTGACCAGAACAACAAGGTTACAGAAACACAAGCCTGTCTGTATATCCTGACCTTGACTCCCTTGGATCTGATTGGCCGTCCCCACGTTCTAGCCCCTCCCACTCCAGACCGTGGAGCACAGGAAGTCTCCCCTGCGTCAGACCTGCATGTAAAGCGAAGGGAACTGCTGCACTGACTCTGCGCGTTGAACGGATGCAAACTCCTTCCAAATAAGTTTGTTGTGAAACGTTTCACGGCGCCTGTTGGGTTCGTACCGGAAGATGACCCAATTTCTACAGCATGCTCATCTTTTTACATCACAGGTTTTTTATTATTATCATTATTATTATTATTTATTAAATACACTAATTTCAAAAGCCATACTGGTAGCACACTGCCCGAAAGTTCAATGTCAGGTCTAGAAAAACCTCAACGTGTGAACTTCTTTTCTTCTCTGAAAGGCCTAATATGGTATTTCTCATATGTTCTATTGTCATGTGATTTTACTGTCATTTACTGGATCAATGGTACAGAATAACAAAATGGCGAATATGACGGACTGTCGCCTTTGCCGATTGTACACCTTAGTGAGCGGTGTCTCCTCTTAGAAGCCTGTAGTTCATTTTACTGCTGCAACACATGAATAAACCATTTCTGACATACACACTGAAATCAGGACTTTGTCATGTCTGTTAAGTTCAAGAGACAATCGTTTTAAGACATGTAGATTACATTTGTGCTACAATAACAAAATATTTATAAGATTGAATTTAGCTGAAGTGCTGCTTTAACATCAGACCTGTGAACATTATGTACAGGATGTATCCAGACTTATTTTGTATATTAGCTTTCCACTCAAGCTGGACACTTCTCTCCACCTTCGAGGTTTCCCTTTCTCACCATGATCTTTGTGATCACTATTACATTTGGTAGACATGCTTATCCATATAAAGACATGAAAATGCAGTATAGTTATTATTATAATTATTATTTAGTAGTAGTAGTACAAGTAATATTAGTAGTACTATACAGTAGTACTATAATAGTAATATAGTCATGAATTGGCAGTCACATACTTTTCCTGTTCAGAAACGCCACTGGCATGTGAGCTCAAGGTTAGCCCTTGGTTACTCAATGTGTTTAAACACCCTTGAGCTGGCGTTGTGAAACTGTGATGCGTAAGTTCTGTACTCCATCTGCAGTTGAAGCTATTTTTAGAGATTTTAACGAGAAGTTGACCCAGCGCCACGCATTATTTTGTATTTTAGGAAGAAAACGAACTGTTTCTTATGACTGTTACATCGATTGATATGGACTTTTACGTAATTGATACGGGATTTTTTCATATGTTCGACGAAACAGAGCGTTGGATGGTTGTTAAACCTAAAGTGCAATACCGATCGATTGTAAAGGGGGCCTATATGATAAAACGGGTGACTCACGCAGGATCAGGTAAGAAGACGTTTCACCTTTACCCCGAAAAGTTTCAGCAGGACCCTGAAGTTGGCCCAAGGTCAGAGATTAGGGGCAGTGGCCCATTCACAACACTGAACTCCAAGTGACGTCAATGCGCCGTAGAGCGTAGAACATTCCGTGCCTGTCTGGGGCGTTACTCACATTAGGTTGCCAGATCCTGAAAAACTCATCTTGAGACTCTTAAAAGGGTAAACGAGGACAACCTTGAATTTCTTTTCGATGGCGTTGTGATGATCAGGAAGAATGTATAACCTGATAGATTTACGATTACAATATACGAGAAATTCTGCGCACATGATTTATGCACATTCGTATGTCACTTTGTCTTCAAGCATCTACTAAATTAAATTGTGTTGTTTTAAATCTTACAAATTTGATTTCTAGTTAGTCCCCTGGCAGGTTTCCCACTGCAAGTCGATTCATTTCATTTGCTATAATAACGTATATTTACACATGCTAATTTCTCAGCGAGCAAGTCGGAAGTCACCCCTCTTGCTATTACGATCAGCTGGAGGCCCTGGAAAAAAACCAAGCTTTATAACCCCCTTAATGAACTGGCAACCCTACGGCATCTCTCTCCGGCTCTGAGCGAAACGGTCGCATTTGAGTTGTTCGCCCAGCTCAGCTGTCAGGTTTGGGGACGTACGTACAATCTAGAAATGAAAATCTGGACTTCAGAACACATATTTAAGTGAGTAATTAAGATTAAATTATATTTTAAAATTCTCCTCGTGAAACATAATGCATTTAAGTGTTTTATTGTTTTAAATTGTTTCAAGCGCTAATAGTCCACGATAAATGTGGCTACAGTGACATCTCAGCTAACGTTAGCCGGCAGCTATCTAGAACGTGAACATTTTACAAATAAATACATTGTCACAACTAAATAATGTCATTTTGTTAAGCCAGTTACATCATTGGCAAGTAGCTAGATCAACTTATACATTTACTACCTTGTCTGGACGATTAGCTAGTTTAAACAATGTTAACAACGACAACAAGGTTAGCTAGACTAAAGCAAGTAGCCACGGCTGTTCATGTCTATTAGCAACTTGGCTAGCTATAGCCAACGTTACCCGGGGAAGGCATAATTTGTGTGGGCTACGAGACCAATTTAGAAGGGTATGTTTCCATTTCTTGCTTATTGTTATTGTAATTGCAGCCACTTGCACGCAACCATGGGATTCATATTATAAAACAAATTGCATAACATTCTTCGAAGGCTCGACCGTGACGTCACTAAGAGCGCGCCAAGAATTTACTAGCACGTGTAGCATTTCGCCGTTAGGTGACCAGCTAGCGAAGTTTCGACCTTGGCGCACTTGCGAGTTTAATTCGTGCTTAAACGGTTTTAAACTGTATTTTTATGCTTTCGACTGTGCACTCTAATTTGTTTTCCTAGTTCAGTTCACGTCTTGGTCCTGTTTGCCGTTATGTTAACTGTTTAACATGACTTTGTAAAAGTAAATGACCAATTATGAATAATAATAATAAAAATCATTTGTATTACTATTCTTATAATTATTGAGTTTGATCTACTGTATGCTTAATTCCTGTGCTGAGTGAAGTCCCCCATCTTGTTCTCTCCTGTACAGCCATCGCTGGGAGACCGTGACCCAGGCAGCGATGCAGAAGTACCCCAACCCGATGAACCCCAGCGTGGTGGGTGTGGACGTGCTGGACAGACAGGTGGACCCCCAAGGCCGCCTCCACAGCAGCAGGCTGCTCAGCACAGAGTGGGGGCTGCCCTCGTTTGTCAAGTCTGTGAGTCATCAAACCTCCGCCCTGGTTTCCCCCCCTCCAATCATCCACATAACTGTCACGCACCCGATTCCCACAGCCGTTACTGAACCTGTGCAAGAGGAGGAGAGAGAGCTGATTAACTCTCTACAGAGAGGAGGGCGATTTTTTCAGTGCCTGACTCCTGAGATCTAAAAGGCGCCATTTTGTTGTGTTGGCGGGATTTGGAATGAGAACCCAGCCCGGTATTCACCAGCTGCAGAAAAGACCCTGCTGCCCCGGGGGTGCATTGTGAACATGGCGGTCCGTTTTAGCGAGCACCCGCTGACCTCTGCTCTATTTCTGTTAGCGAGAGGCACACAGACACAACATTCCCCTGTGACGCAACAGCTGATCACATGACCTGGCAGGTTATAAAAGACCTGGAGTTCATGACCCCCCCCCCCCACACACAAAATGTGCCATCAACAAAAAAAAAAATCTATACACCCAAACCTGTTGCTCACATACGCACACCTACACAAAAAAATAAAATAATCTACGCTGCATTTTCTGATCAAGAACAACACTAATTTTTTTGGCTGCTTAATCAAATACTTTGGTCTTTAAAATCACTTGTATTACAGTTTACAAGGTGTTTTGCTGAGAGAAAATAATTATTCATTGCAAAAACTCCTGCCCCTAAGGTTACTGGCACAGTGGTGAACTTTGAGCATTACTCTCAAAATGTTTTGTCCTCTACTGCACAATTTATTACAATGTTGCCATCTTAGTGAAAGGAAATTTTGCTATGAAAACTTTTTAAAGATCGCTTGTTTTTGTTGCCGATTTGAACGTGCAGTAATTTTGGTTGCCTGCACGTGTCTCATTGTATTTAAGAGCAGTGGAACTGATCCTGAATAACAGGTGTAATTATAGAACCTGGCTCTGCGTATGTTCGGTATTTGTACAGGGTGTAATCCGTTCCCTCCCTCTCCCTCTCTAGCTCATAGGTGTAAGCGGGTCCATGTATGTTCGGTATTTGTACAGGAGTGTAATCCGTTCCCTCCTTCCCTAGCTCATAGGTGTAAGCGGGTCCATGTATGTTCGGTATTTGTACAGGGGTGTAATCCGTTCCCTCTCTCTCCCTCTCTAGATCATCGGAGTGAGCGGGTCCCGTACGTACATCCAGGAGCAGTCCGTGGTGGACCCCAGAGAAAAGACCTTCGAGCTGAAATCTACTAATGTGAGTCTCCCCTGCCTCTGTGTGCCTGGAAGGGGATACCACTGCTGGGGGGGGGGGGGGGCAGAAGGGGAATCTGCTGTTCAGACTGTCAGTAAAAACTGCTGTGAGACAAAGAGTTGAGCCCCTCTTTGTTTTCTATGCTGAAAGTGACGACATCTGTCCTATCTCCATTTTATCTGTGATGAACTGCTGGGAGAAAAACGAGCTGTTTGTCATCATAACCCAACCCTCTCCTCTCCTCTCCTCTCCTCTCCTTCTCTCCTCCTCTCAGATCAGCTTCACCAACATGGTGTCCGTGGATGAAAGGCTTATTTACCGGCCACACCCTCAGGACCCAGAGAAGTGAGTTTCCTTTTCTCTCTGCCTCCTCTGTATGATGCTGCTGCTAACCATAGACATGCATATTTAACTGGACAGGCAGGCACCCCTTCTGCTAACCTATGTACGCTCTATGGTACTAACGGCCTAAATGTGTTCACATGAGCAAGCAGTTTCAGCCATTTCTGCTGTGAATAATCTTAATTGTGCAGCTGCATTTAAAGCTTTTTAAGAAAGTAAAATGTGTGTACGAACTAAGAGGTTAAAAATGTACAATTTTAGAGGCCACAGACTGAAGACCAGCTGCAGTGCTCGATGCCCCTTTGGATAAAGCAATGAGTCTGTTTGCGGTCTCAGTTCTGCATTAGAGGCTTTTACCTGCTTTTTTCTCTCTCTCCCATGCCATCAACAATGGGAAATGCAGCAAAAAAAAAAAGGAAAAAAAAAAAAAAGAAAAGGTCCTTGCAAGCTCAGACTACTGAAGGCAAAATGCATTATGCACCCAAACACATGCCAGACACAAGGATGAGGAGAGAAATTTGCTGTCTGCTAGTCTTGTGATCAAGTAGCAGAGAGAGAACAGCCTCCTGATCTGTAAGGCCGTGTGTGCTGGTAGTTGCGTAATGGAGGTTGTCTGGATGATCTCTGATCTCTGTGACCCCCCTGTGTCCGTCTCTCCTGTGCAGGACTGTGCTCACGCAGGAGGCTCTGATCTCTGTGAAGGGAGTCAGCCTCAGCAGCTACCTGGAGGGCCTGATGGCCAGCACCATCTCCACCAACGCAGGCAAGGTAAGGCCCCCTCCCCTTGGAACCTTACACCAAAAGGAATCTCTCTTTCCATTGATAAAATAAAACTGCTGGAGCTGCTCATTTCCCTGCAGAACTGCAGGTCAGTTCCATCTAAGACAGCAGTGAGTTGGGAGGTTTCTGGAGAAGCAGGGTAAGGAACGGAGGGATGATTTTTCTCACGCGTGTCCGTGCCTGTCTCCGCAGGGGCGAGAGGCGATGGAGTGGGTGATTCGCCGGCTGAACGAGGAGATCGAGGACCTGGCGGCCACGGCGCGGGACACTCTGCGGAACCCCCATGGCCGCCGCCGCCACGGAGCAGTGACCAACCGCGCGTCCGCCCCCCCCCCCCCCCCCCCCCCCCGGCCCCGCCCACACCAGGCCCCGCCCCCTCCTCCCACCGCGGGAAACTCCTGCGGCCATTGGCTATCTATATTAGATATGAGCATTCTCAGTGCGGAGCAAACTGCTTCTTTAAAACTCTGGGGGGGGGGGGGGGGGGGGGGGGGGTCTGACTCAGAACACCTTGAGGGCCATTCCGCACGCGGGACGTCCCGGCAGATGCAGCCAAACTTCAGCGGGCAGAAGAGACGTTTCATTTTCCCCCTCCGTTACGTTTACACCTCCCTGCACTCGCATTCTCTCCATCGCTACACCTGCGCTACGCTAGCAGACCCTGTGCTACAGACTCTGTGCTGAGCTCACCTGGCTGCAGGTACAAGCTCTGCGCTACACAGACCCTGTGCTAGCTCACCTGGCTGCAGGTACACGCTCTGCGCTACAGACCCTGTGCTAGCTCACCTGGCTGCAGGTACACGCTCTGCGCTACAGACCCTGTGCTGAGCTCACCTGGCTGCAGGTACACGCTCTGCGCTACCTGTGAGCCCGGCAGCGGGTGCGAGGTTCGGAACGCCAGCGGAATGGGGTTGGGAACGCGACGGACGGAGGAGGTCACGCTCACGCCGCAAAAACTACGGGGACGAACAAAAAACGGATCGTGGACCTGTGGAACTCTGAACAAACTTCTCAGGATTTGGTGGTGTGTGTGTGTGTGTGTGTGTGTGTGTGTGTGTGCGTGTGTGTGCACCTGCGAGTGTGTGTGCGCTTGTGTGCGTGTGAAGGAGGGGTGTGGTTTCATTAACTCAGCTGAAAGCACTCTAACAGGTGGTTCTGCCAGACAGACATCTCCACACTTGAATGTCATGTACTGTAAAGTCACTTTTTTTTATTTTTGTCATCATTTCTATCATCAGCGATGGTAGCTTAACAAACTGAACAAAGACGGCATTTAAAAGCAGGCTCTGCTTTATTTTATTATGGAAAAAAAAAAAAACGGTCAAATGCATTGTAGCCAATCAGTTATGCTTTCGCATAATGTTAGATGCAAGACTGAGATAAAAAAAATGTATTAAAAAAACACCAAATAGAGAGGATGCACTGCAGTGAATGAGGAATGTGTATTTATTTGGAATGCTCGTGTTTCTGAATGCCAGTGTGTATAAAGAGGGTCCAAAACTCTGTACATACCTCTGAGCTAACTTCTGCATCTATCAGTAGCCACACTTATACGCCTGATGCACTTAATTAAGGCTTCAATGCTTTATAAAAAAAAAAAAAAAAAACTGTTATGCAGCCTTAGCCATTAGTGAAATTTCAGTGATGCTAAGAAGGTAAACTAATTATCCCTTAATTACACGCAAACCCGACCCTATGGGGAGTGTTCTCGTGTTTTACTGTGACCTTGCTATTGCATTGCGGTATTGTGCAAGTTTGGATCTGTTACACCTGTCGCTACCTAAAAACACCACTCTACCTGTGCATCTTTTCTTTGTAGCTGAGTGGCTGCTTGACTGCCAAGACTTGAGTGTGTGTTTTTACGTGTTGCTCACTAGAAAAGAAAAGTGTTACCGTGAAGTGTTTCTTAGTTACTGCAAATTCTGTCTTCTGTTGAAAATATGTTCATGTGTTGACTTGAGTGTGAGAAGCTTTTTGAAACTGCCGCCTGAGCAGTCTAACCGTTTGTGACGTTGGACATGGACCGTTTAAAATGTTATTTTTGAGCTCGAGCGATTTAACGTAAACGGCACTACTGTATAAACCCAGGCCAGTGAATTTCCTCAGCTACCCCCTGGTTGTTAGAGTTCCCACGGCTAACATTATTTCATTATGAATATATAAAATACCTCCTGACAAAGAAAACCTTGTCTTCTGTCTTTTTTTGAAGATGAAATAAAAAAGAAAAAAAACAAGTGTCGGAACCGATGACTAAACCCACACTCTGGCTGTCGAACATTCCGTTATCGCGGCGCTAAACTTAGCCAATCAGTAAGATCACTTTCCAAAAGTAATTTCTTCATAGATGCTTCATTATTGTTATTAATTGTATCACATCCATCAGTTACTGGCGTGTGGACAGTATGGTCTTTTTATTGATGAGGAAAAATGACCAGTTATAAATCACTCGACTCTGCAATCAAAATTATATTTAAATATGGATCATACACAAATAACCAAATAAAACGCATACCATGCTCATTCGGAATCGTGTTTATTGCGAAATTAGGGGAATTGCAGTGTAGCCAATAAGCAGCGAGACAGTTTAGTGGACTGCCAATCAGAAGTGCACTTGAAGTCACAGAAGACACGTCAAGTCAAACCTCGAAATTACATACTTCGTCTAAATGACGTTATTTTCTAGGTCGTTACCCTTAAAAGTATCCATATCTTGTGGGTTAACCCTACAACTCAATGTACAAAAAAATATGACGTGTTTGAATTAAGTGTTGAATGTGAGTACCCGGGATTTTCACTGATCTGAAACGGTTCCTTTCCAGCGGTGCTGAAACCCAGCCATCACAGCTGCTGTCCCGAACGCGCCGCCAGCTCTCTGACGTGCTTTACTTTGGTTTTGTTAATTTTTTTTTACAAAGAATCTTTATGCATACACACACTATAAAGTCTGACAAAAAATCAGTCATTGCAAACAGTGGTGTCTTAACTGCGTTTTCCGAAATACAGGTGAATTGGTTAGTGGAATTCTTATGCACATTACAGGTAGGGTGCAGCCCACTGTACGACTGTGTTTCCTTGTTTTACAATGGAGGGGGTTCTGCTGAAATGGACCAATTACTTTTCAGGTAAGACGGACTATTAGATGCTGATAAATTACAAATATTAAATAAGCTCGTGGATATCAATGTTAAACCCTACAAAGCGAACAATGTTTGAGGTTTTAAGATTTGGCGCATTGTGCCAAACGCTCGCTGCCAGCATAGCTGGAAGTTTGTGCAGCGTCGCGTCAATCGGTTTTTTTCCAGTTCGCTTAATAGCCAGTTAAATATCGGTTTGTTATTGATTTTGTCCAGCAATTTTATAAAGATTCTGACGCTTAAGCAAATTGCACAATTTGGTTTTGAACAGCCATCTAGATATCTAGCCAACGCAGTTAATTTTGCCAGTTGGTATGCAAGCAGCTACAGCATTACGAGTTTTCCTGGTTATATCAGGCAAACAGAGAAATCGTGAATATAAAGCATGATTACTACTATACATATAGCTTATCTTTCTTAAATTCCATTAGTTAAATGTTGCACTGAGTCAACTAATATAAGGCGTAACGGGGAAAGACATTGCGGATTTTACGCGTTTGGTAAGCCTGTGGATTCTATCTCTGTTTAAGGGTGGCAGCCTCGATATTTTGTCCTGAAGGGGCTCTTCCTGACCTACTACCTGTCTAAAGAGGACGTCGGTAAGGCCATCGAGGGGAGCGTGAAGATGGCGCTGTGTGAAATCAAAGGTTGGATGCCATGTTCTCCTCCACAGTACACCTGTGTGGATCACCTGAAATGTAGTTCATTAGCCAGGAAACACTCACTTAGCATTCATCCCGCAGTTTATTTACCCATTATGAGCCACTGGCTAAGGTTCAGTCAGCATTCGCACTTAACCCCAATTCGCAATTAAAAGCGCGAGTTTTTGTTAATCGCCAACATAATTAGCCAAGTTCACTGAAGCTCAAAATGTCTCTCGCCAATTGTTGTCTACAACGGAAAAGCACTTCAACATACATTTTCACCGCCTCCCAGGACGATTCCTAAACTAATATTGATGAGGGAAGTAGGATTGTAACCTAGCGTGTATGCAGTGAAGAGAGAGAAAAAAACGCAAACGCAGCTAACGAATGAAAGGAAAACAGACAACTGGACCAACCTCGCCAAGGACGGAGCCTACCTGTAGCCTGTCGGCGAAAGGCGGTCTGAATACGGCCGGGTCAGCTCCACTGTAGTCCTTGCGTTCAAGAGTTTTTCCTAATTCAAATTTTATTTTACTTTAAAAAACAAAACCAGTCGCACCCATCTCCTTCTCTTTCCTGAGGGGTGGGACAATACCGTCGAAGCGCCCTTCTTGGCCTGGTTAATCCTTCAGCGACTCCTGAACATATTCTTCAATACATTGCGCGTACTTCCTTCATTGTCATTCTCAATTATTTACCACTTAATTGACTTTCGCTGAACGCAGGCTCAGAACCAAGAGCGGATAAGGGCTTCCGCACAGATAGTGCCGCTATTAACACCCTCGTTAATCCTTCATCACCTGGAGCACCAATTAGGCAATCAACGAGGTAGCCCCTCCCCCCGAGGGAGCGTCATCTCGTAATTGCGTCAACAGCAGGCGCCCCAACAAAATAACACAAGTCAAAGCTAAGGTCGAAAGTTGATTAAATCCAGGACATTACCCTGGGTAATGCACGTTATAGCAGCTTCTGATTTTACATTTTGCAGAGATGTACGTAGCCCTGTCCTGAGTAATATGAGTAAGAAACTAAAACAGGGACACAGGAGATTAAAGACTCGTCTCAATCTTTGTCTTGTTGTTTTTTTTGTTGTTGTCAAGTATGTAGATATGATTTATTTGAATTGCATGGTGATCCCTGCTCCCTCCCCCCTCTCCCTCTGTGTCACGCACATGCGCGCACACACACACACACACACACACACACACACACATACACACAGTGCATCTCACAATGTCCGACGCTTTGACCTGCACTACCCAGGAGAGCAGAGTGTGTGTCTGAAGGTGCAGAGTTCGGGGGACAGGCAGCGGTGGCTGGTGGCGTTGGGTTCAGCCAAAGCCTGCCTCATAGACAAGCCCCCCGAGCCAGAGATGGGTGAGTGCGCAGGGTGATTTTGGGGGGTGTGTGAGGTGGGTGATTTTGTGGTTGAGTGCGCAGGGTGATTTTGGGGGCTGTGCGTGGTGAGAGATTTTGGGGGGTGATATTGGGGCCCACGTTCCCTCGCAAAGTGGTGTATCCTCTGTGTTTGCTGTTGTGCAGAACTGACGCAAAGCAACAACGATCTGAGGGTGAAGAGGTCTGAGCTGCAGCTCTGCTGCCACCTGCTGGTGGAGCAGGTGCATGCGCTTCAGGGCTGTGTCCAGCCCTTGGAGTACCAAGCCCAGGTGAACCTGCCACACAACTGCACTGCTGTTCTTAGACAGACTGCCCATGTGTCAGAAAAGCACTGGTAGTCTCACCTGATTGGCTTCTCCTGCTTGGCTCCCCAGGCCTGATTGGCTGAGCTTTCTAACCCACCTCCTGGTGTGGGGTTAGGCCACACCCTCTGAGGTCTTTTATGAGTGATGAGGTCTGATAGAGATAATGTAATCTAAAACGTATCAGTGGCGAGTCATCAAAGCTTGGCTCATGTTCACAGAACAGACCTGGCTTCCTGCTAGCTGTACACACAGATAAACACCACACCTGTTAAACCTCATCAGCCAGGTAAGAGGGTGTGTGGCTGATTTGAGCTGGTGCTGTGTGGTACTGCTGTGCTAAAGGTCATGTAGTGCTTTGCATAATTAAAAAAAATCACATTTCTGTGCCAGTATTTCATCCAGGTGCCTTTGCTACGCATTGACTCTTATTTTTCTCTGACTCTGCTGAAAATTTCCTGGTTGTGTTCCCAGATTTGTGTTTTCGGCAGACATAACAGGCCACAACCTTTGTTCAGCATTCATCCAGAGCATTTATATGATTTTGGTGTGAATGTGGTAGGTGTTGAGAGATGGCTGTGTTCTGCTCCAGTCCCTGTTAGTGTTTCCTCACTCTTTTGCCCTGTGTTCTGCTCCAGTCCCTGCTAGCTGTGTCCTCACTCTTTTGCCCTGTGTTCTGCTCCAGTCCCTGCTAGCTGTGTCCTCACTCTTTTGCCCTGTGTTCTGATCCAGTCCCTGCTAGCTGTGTCCTCACTCTTTTGCCCTGTGTTCTGATCCAGTCCCTGCTAGCTGTGTCCTCACTCTTTTGCCCTGTGTTCTGATCCAGTCCCTGCTAGCTGTGTCCTCTTTTTTGCCCTGTGTTCTGATCCAGTCCCTGCTAGCTGTGTCCTCACTCTTTTGCCCTGTGTTCTGATCCAGTCCCTGCTAGCTGTGTCCTCACTCTTTTGCCCTGTGTTCTGATCCAGTCCCTGCTAGCTGTGTCCTCACTCTTTTGCCCTGTGTTGTGCTCCAGTCCCTGCTAGCTGTGTCCTCACTCTTTTGCCCTGTGTTCTGATCCAGTCCCTGCTAGCTGTGTCCTCACTCTTTTTCCTGTGTTCTGATCCAGTCCCTGCTAGCTGTGTCCTCACTCTTTTGCCCTGTGTTCTGATCCAGTCCCTGCTAGCTGTGTCCTCACTCTTTTGCCCTGTGTTGTGCTCCAGTCCCTGCTAGCGTTTCCTCACTCTTTTGCCCTGTGTTCTGCTCCAGTCCCTGCTAGCGTTTCCTCACTCTTTTGCCCTGTGTTCTGCTCCAGTCCCTGTTAGCTGTGTCCTCACTCTTTTGCCCTGTGTTGTGCTCCAGTCCCTGATAGCGTTTCCTCACTCTTTTGCCCTGTGTTGTGCTCCAGTCCCTGCTAGCGTTTCCTCACTCTTTTGCCCTGTGTTCTGCTCCAGTCCCTGTTAGCATTTCCTCACTCTTTTGCCCTGTGTTGTGCTCCAGTCCCTGCTAGCTGTGTCCTCCACCCTCAGAAGGACTTGCTCAAGGTTCCTGGGAACTCCTGAGGAGTGTGGGAACATGTGCAGCTGTGGTACTGTCCCTCAGCCGTGCGCACTGGCACCCCCCGTCTCCCACTGCGCAGTGGGCCGCCCCAGGCAGCAGCTCATGCTCCCGGTAAGGTCCATTTTCAGGATGAGGGGTGGCCGTTTTTTTTAAGGGGCATGTTCCAATAGTTTCCTTTCATGTGCCATTGAATATGGTGATCTCTGTGGATCCATATACAAAGTCTGAATGTAATTGTGCAGTAATGATCTGTCTTCAGGTTTCTGTACAGTCATTAGTGTTGGTGAATTGTTTTCCAGTTGACTTTCACTGCCAGACAGACAGATGGCGCTGTTGCAGAACGGTAAGATGCGTTTATCATGCTGCACTGTGCGATCCTGTTTTGAAACGTTAATGCAGGTGCAGCAGCTCAGTTGTGTTAAGTGACAATTGAGTGAGCTGTTCATTCCATTATTGTTGTGTGCTGTATTTTGTTATGTACACGATGTGGCCAATGATCTGTGTGTGAATGTGTTTTGTGTGTGTGTGTATGTGTGTGCCTCTACCTGTTTTGGCAGGCCGGTGCTCTTGGGTTTGGGGGCTCAGAGTGGTCAGACAGTGAAGAAGAATATTGAACAAATGGCTACAGCCCACATACAGAGACGTCATATCGGCTGTACTGGCTGTACTGGCCGCCAGGGGGCGCCTCTCACAGTTTCAAACAGTGAGCAACTCCTCATAGGATTCAAACACATTCTCTGGTGTACGCTCGTATCACTTATAAACAGGAACTTTGGTGTGTGTCCCTGCTTTCTCCAGACGGTGTGTCAGACACAGGAATGACACGTACAGGAGAGGGGGGGTGTTTCTGGAAGTGACGGACCGCGGATTTCCACCAATCACCGCCCGAGCCAACCTGCAGGGAGGGGGGGAAGGATGTGGGGTGCACTGCAGAGGACACGCAGAGTCACTGCACCCCAAATTACCCTCGGTGTGCTGCATGGATGATACAGCACAAAGCACCACTCTCACTGGGGAGGGAGTCGTGAGGGGTGGGGTTGGGTTGGGTTGGGGGGCAGGGGGGTTTGGGATTGAGAATAAATAACTGAGACTTTTACCAAGAAACAGCTCAAGCCCTGGATGTTTACACAAAGCAGTCTGAAAGCACTTTACGTGACACGGAGGCATTTTGCAGACACTTTAATCCAGGGCGACTTTTGCAGGAGTGGATGCAATTAAGCCACTTGCTTAAGTGCAAACGATTTTTACCCACATTAGACGTGGCGAAATGACTGATCCGTTATCCGGCTGAGCCTTCAGACGAAACCCAGTGTAATCCTGCCAGTGCACACACACAGCACAGAGACTGACCCAACCCCAGAGGGCCTGGGGCTGGATTTAGGGTAATGTGTCTCTTTAATGGCCCTTCGATTCTCAGACTTCACAGGGACACGTACAGAACATCTCACATATTAGTTCACTCACAGGAAACAGCATGTAAATGAGGAAAAAAATAAACCATCAAACCAACAATCAAACAAGATCACCAGTCTTCTCATTGTGAACACCGTCCAGCACTTCATTTGTAAAACTTTTTTTTTCCCCATATTGAACATTTATTCCTTTACACGTACAGTATATGTAATTTTGCAATTATGGAATCAAGACTCGACCCCTGAGAGATCAGGATGATGTCATCCATCACCCCTGCTCCTAGAGGTTTACACACATAGATGAGGCTGAAGTAGAAAATGCAAGAAGAGCTCCTTTGAATTTTAAATAACCTATTTAAACAAAAAAAAAAAAAACATTTCTATGAATACTCCCCTCACACGTTATGGTTGCTAAGTCCCGAAGGTGTGAGAGGTGAAGGTGTTAATAATGGCACCCACCAAAAATCCTGGCAAGGTAGATACTGTCTGATGTCACTTCTCAGTGAAACGGAAGAAAGGGGAAGGAGAGGGGAAATTACTTGTGGGAGGGGCAATGTCTTTGGTGGGCGGAGCAATGACACTTCCCTCCGTGCTGCCTGCAAAATGGCTGCCGTGCATCACTGAGGTGGGGACTACACACATGCACTGTGACTGAGGCTAGTCCCTCCACACACACACACACATACACGCACACACACACACACACTCACACACACACACACTCACACATACACGCACACACACACGCACACACACACACACACACACACACACTGAAGGCACTGTGAAAATGCAGGTTGTTTTGGGCCTGGAAGTGACATGGCCTGCCCACCTGCACCCAAAGCCTTCGCTCCTCCTGATTGGCTGATCAGGAGACTGGCATAGAGGGGGTGCAGTGGGTGGGCAGGATCTCAGGTCTGAGTCTAGGCCCCCACTCCAAGCTGTCTCCCACAGTTTGGGGACTTCTGTACAGGAGGGACCCACACCATTTAAAGTGGATCTGAAATGTGCTATAAGTTACATTATTTTTATGCATGCAGTATACATAGATGTGTGGATACACAGATGTATTATTTTAAAAGGGAGCTAGTGCTAATAATAAAGTTACATTTTTGTTTAATCTCTATTTAGTTACCATTTTACAGGTTTTCAGACACACTCTTGGTCAGACATAAACACGGTTTCCATCTCACCGATTCTGCTTTTATCATAATGGGACATGTCCATTTCAACACAGATGGGCCAAAAAAAAAAAAAAGATAATTTGTTGTCAAAATGAATAAAGAATAAATTAACTATTTAAAAAAAAGATAAAACCCAAGTTGTATACAAATAAACACACTCAGGTACCATTCAGACTACAGTCACGCTGCAAACAGGTACCAAGATGATTTAAAAAAGACGTTTAAAACACAGTAAAGAATGTGCGACACAGGCGAGTTACGGATGTATACATCGTGTGAAATTAAATTTGGCTTCGTAAAAGCAGCGCAGGTTAGGCAGCCCTTTTAATGTCCACGCTTTTAATTCCG